>JBAIAA010000119.1:1800000-2225383 GCA_037893245.1 Crossaster papposus | reverse complement strand
GTTGGAACTCTATGGATACCTGTGATAATTGGTCACAAAGCACCATCCATTCATGCGCGATAAAGGAGACAAATGAAAAAAGCCTCATGCCAAGTCTTAAAGTGCAATACGTGCTAGGGAAAGGTACTCTTTAAAACAGCTAGGTGTTTTTTACTATGATTTAATTCACTCTATGATTTTACTCACATTTCGATGCGGTACTCCAACTTGGAGATCCTCCTGCATTAAAACACAATAACAAGACTGCATTATTATAACAAGTCCATTGTAAATAGTCATTTCAAGATCAATATACCTTTATCAGGGCACACCATCTTAAAAATCGAATCGAGGCAAAATATGCAAACAAACATGTTTTGCAACGTCAATCCGGCCGTATTCTGTGTAAGGTCATGTCTCATTGCATTTTGAAAAAGGATCGTACAAAACAAGTTTCAGTGACTGAGTAACATTACACGCAGCTTTGTCAATGTCAACATTCTTTTGAAAAATTTTCATCCGTGTCATTTTTTTCCAGCTGAAATTACCTTTGTTTCGTAGAAAGTACTTTAATATGGCTGTATGTGAGATGTAATTAGAACAGGATCTACTTTTTCCGAGAATAACAATGCAAATTTGGAGCCCGATGCGGCAACATTAAAAACAAATCGCTTTTGTTAAAGTTAGCACACTGTATCCCGACTCTTTTATGTGCAAAATAACACGAGTCGTTTGAGGCAACCGTTTATATCAGTAGAGCAGACTGGTGTCTTGTAGGGTTAATATTTTGCATGTAAACGAGACGGAGTACAAATTAATGCACCAAACGAAACATCGGCCTCCACATTTCCCTTATATTTCTTGGAAATGGCAGGTCCTGTGCTAATAACAATTCGCAGACAGCCTTATAATGCACGTACATGTACTTCCTACCAAACAGGTAATTTCAGCTGCCAAAAAATGACACGGATGAAAAGTAGAAATAAAATGTCTGACGTTGATGGCACTGCTACGCGTACTAGTAACATTACTAAGTCACTGAAACTTCATTTCGGTCACAGAATACGGACGTTTCGGGGGAATTTAAGCCATCCTTCTATTTTTAAGATAGTTAAAAAGTTTTTTTAATTTTGCAAGAGCCACCCGTTTACTGCACAAACTATTTACGCCACCATGTTTGTTTGCATATTTTGCGCCATCTATTCACAAGAACTACTTATGAATGGCAAAGAGATGACGAAAAGAAGAACTGCTTATAAACAATGCAAAGTTAAATGGAGAAAGTGGTAAAGCCAGTTTTTAACCCTACATTTCAAGTCGACCTATTTAGTAAAATGCAATTTTAATGATTCCAAAGTAACATGCAAAAGGTTTATTTTAATACCGAGTCTTTGACAGCAGGCCCACTTTCTTCCCAGTCAATGTCTACGGCGTCTGCATCCTGTAATTTAAAATAAAATAAATCACCTCAATTGTTTATGGTGGGACATTCAGGCATGCGAGTAACTACCAATGAAAATATGAGGAAAAGAGTAAACTAGGCCAGAAAAAGAGGAAAAGATGATATTTCCCATACTTTTGTACACAGAAGAACAGCTTAAAAGAAAAAAAATTCACAGACAATAATTGCTTTTGTCATCTCAAACAAGGGTTTTCGGGGACCTACATGTATATTTTGTAAAGAAAACATGAAACGGTACTTTTGAAAGCAGATTTGTGCAGATTGAATGGCATTCAGGCTATCACTTTTGGGGGACAAATCCTAGCTAATGCACTTAGTAAACATTTATTTTACAACGCAAAGAAAATGAACTCAACTTATCTCGCACGCTCAAAACAGCTGCCGTCTGCTCGTTCACTGCTCTAAATACAGTGAGTTTACTATCGTCAATAGTGTTTAGGTGAAAATAGCGTGGGTACCAACAATATACAGCTCACGAACAGCAGCCCGTACGTGTGATATCACACCCTCACACTGATGTGATATCGCATGGGGGTGGGATATGCGTTGTTATTATAATGGACACGTGATCGATCTATACCAATAAAAATACAGTACATCCAAGACAGAGGTATACAAAGTTTGCATATTACCTTTCTTTCAAGGCCTGAGATTAGTTCAAATGCCTTCACAGCATTGTCCTTGGCATGTTATTCAGGACACCTTATAGATGACCTCTGTAAATTATGTTGCATTTTTTTCCATTTCAAAAGTTAGTTTGCCTGGACTATAACGACGGAAAAAGCGTACTGAGGGCGCCCTCGATTTGTTTCTGAAGTCAGTCTCGACCATCGGGCCCAATTTCTAAGGATTATGTGCTTACAGGGTAAGCACATAATTTTTCTGCTAGCGCGGTTAGCGAAAAATGGCGACCGTAAGCGCGGAATTCTGTGGTTAGCAGAGCCATGAAATTGGGCCCTGATCTCTACAAACTGGATAGGTCGAGCGGCTCTACACGTGAACTAAAGCCACTCGGCAGCCATATTAGGATATTAAAAATATTGCAGGCGTACACACGTTTGTATAGCGCACGACCGAGAAAACGAATTTATTATCACAGGAAACGAAGTTAATATTACATGAACAATCCAGTTTGATCAGGAAAATTAGGTTAAACATAATAACACCCAAGAATGACATGTATACGCCAAGTTTCAATGCTAAACAGGCCTATGTTCGGGAAAAGATACGAGACAATCGTGTGAAACGATGCAATGCAGTGCAAAGTCTATGGGATATGGTCGACAAGTATTTTTAAGAATTGTGTTAACATTTAATTTTAACTTCTAAAAACCCTTTTCCCAGTTTTTTTTGGTGGGAAAGGATTCCACATCATAAATTTATGCCCAAAACATAGGAAAAGGAAAAACGAGCTTTTAGGGATTTTTCATGTTATATCTAGACACTAAAAAGTGCCAGTTTTATGATAAAATTAAAGAGAAAATGTCAGTGTGTTTCAGCAAAATGTAATTGCAGTGTCCAGATTTGGAATCAATATAACGTTTAGTAAATATTTTAGGAAGAAAAATCCTTGCTAGACAAGTGCACAGAAAAAATAAATTATGTGGTTTGAGCTTAAACCACAGAGCTGTATAATAAAGATACAGCTCTATGGCTTAAACTATGAACTTGAGAAACTTGAAATAAATCACAATTAATGATACTAATCACACGTGTAAATAATAACATAATTATGTCACAAAATGGATTCCAATTTGCTTGCTTTTATTTTGCATTGATACACTACAGATAATGTAATATATACTGCCATAGTAATAATATGCTTATTTATAGTTTACTAATGTTATAAAACCAAATTAATAACAAAACTACCCCCACCTTTCTATGAATTTAAAACCGAAATAAAAACTTGCGATGTCATTTTCGAATAATAATTGTTCATACTATGCAAAGATACATTTGGCAGAGTTCTTCACAGGCCAAAATTTATTAGGACACCCTGTACGGCTTTAACTTCGAATTGTGAGTGTTTCTAGATATTTGTGCCATATGAACACGATATAAAAAATGTGTACACCACAATTGTTGTCTTCTAAGAAGGCAAAATAAAACCAAAGCAAAATTTGACAGGGCGGCATAACATTTTAACAGGGCGGCATAACAAATATGACAGAACAGCGTAACATTTACACAGGGCAGGCTACCCTGCTAACAATGATTGTGCATGAGAACATTTTTACCCACCATCACTGCTGCCACTGTGTCACTCTCGACCTGTCTGCGTGTCTACCGCATGTGCGAATTAAGGCAATGTTTTTAATATCCCAACATGGCCGCCGGTTACTTCACGGCTCGCTATCCCATCAATGTACGATCGACCTATCCAGTTATGGAGATCAGTGGGCAGACCACAGACACGGTACTATGGTGATCTAAAGATGACACCGAGAATGCCTCTCCGTCGCCACCACCGTCGCCTCTTTAGAGGCCACGCGGTACTTCGTGTTTTTTATTTGTTGGTTCAACTCATCTCACGGAGTGTATAGCCCTATACAATGATATCGGATTTGCTCACAGTTTCTCTGAGGATCGACATGATAAAACAAATCCCAGCCCCCTAATTCGCCCGGGCGGATTACTATTACGACCAGGCCAGATTATTGTTTCAGGTTAAAACAGCTTAAATGAACACATTGGCGTTACATTATAGGCTAGATTACGACCCATAATCTAATAATCGACCAATTAATTTTAAACAAAATCGGCCCGCAATGTAATAATGATTGTCCCATAATGTAATTATTTCGTCCTATTTCGTGTAACTGAGGAGACCTGTAATAAAATAACTAAAATCAAATGAATTAGTCCAAATGGTCTTTAAATCAATAACAATAAAGTCCGCATTAATATGGATTTAAGAACATTTCAGGAAACCAAAATATTGTTTACTACTTTTGTTGAGTGATCGTTTATTTATGTCCCTTTTGGGGGGCGTTTTTTCAAAGCGTTCATACCGTGAACCAGCGGCGTACCTAGTATAGTAATCCGCTCGAGTGAATTAGTGGGCTGGGATTTGGTTTGGTCATATTCTCAATACGCTTCCGTATGTTTACCATGCAGTCTCGTGATGCTTTCAGAATGTTACAAAAAAGGTGTTAGTATTCTTACGTCAACTCATGGTTCAACGACAGTGCCACACAAAGCGACAGAGTACATTCAACCTGTTCCCGCGCCCGATTCTCCCCGCATGGATCTTATCAACACCGACACCGCTCACTATAACTCCTTGACGCCCTAATTTAATACTGTGTTATCACACACAATTTGTTGGCATATTTTGCACTATAATAACACCATGATGTTTCAAAAGTTGCTGCTCTGCGTATTATTTGCGACTGTGTGGATTGTGGTGATGCTCGCGGCAGGCCCAAAGTTTAGTCCGAACGTGTTTCCCAATCATTTGATCGTGTCATCTTGGAGAGAAACAAGGAGTCCTGATGTACTGCCAGATCACTCGAGTTCTCTGGACGCTGATACTCAAGATACCCGCAATCAGTCGAAGCTTCAACCCCCTGGAAACCTTTCGAACGCTACTGGACTTTTGCCGAGACCTGTGTTGTTGTTTGCAAACATGCGAACGGGGTCTTCCTTTCTGGGTGATGTTCTTGGAAGCAACACAGATGCCTTCTACCATTTCGAGCCTGGACTTGTTCTGGAGAGGACTGTGTTGGCGAACATGAAATCCGTGAGGGGTTTAGGGCTCACCTACAACCTGGCCAGCTTGTGCATCAACATGATGGCGAAGTTGTACCGGTGTGACTTTCGTGGTTTAGACTTCTACCTGAAGTACCTTTCCAACAGCGGACTGCAGGCGATTCGACGCTTTACACCAAGACTCTATGATGCTTGCCGCTAGCGCTCAAAATCTAAAACTGCGACTCGCGGATGCAGTATCACGCCTGACATGGCGACAAGTGCGTGCAAGAGAAGCAAATACGTTATAATCAAGACGATCAGAATCCCATTAATCGATATGCTGACTCCATTAATCAAAGACTACGGCTTGGACCTAAAGGTCATCCACTTGATTCGAGACCCTCGCCCCATGATTGCCTCCTGGGCGATCGCTTCATCCAAACACAATCTTCGCAACGACGTCAAATTGTCAAAAGTATATCAGGACAGATTGTCTAACTACTGCAGAGACGGCAAGGCAAACCTAGAGGCGGGGAAAGACCCGTCGTGGCAAAGACGGTACCTGTTCCTGCGGTACGAAGATATGGCATCAAATCCTACTGCTACCTCCCTGAAGATCTTCAGGTTTCTTGGTTACATAAAGGTACCAAAGACAGTGCAACGATGGATCGAGGACAACACCAAATCAGGAACACCTAGACACCTGTTTGGTACAAAACGGAATTCGAGTCAAGTTTACCAGGCGTGGCGTAGCTCCATGCATTTTGAGCTGGCCAAAGCTATCGAAGAGGTGGGACAATGTCGCGAGATGATGGGAATGATGGAATACGGCCTGCTGGAAGATGAGCGACACCAAAGAAACTTGTCTCGATCTCTTATTGGCATCTGAAGGTATAATTTCACTAACTAAAACCACAGACAAACGTTCAGCCGCACCCCCCACCCCCCCCCTCCCCGCAACAAACAAATCACAATGTACAACCATTATATATAGGTTTTCCCGGTCAATTTCGGCAAATGAGCAGCCAATTAAATTTCCGTGCGTTTAAATTAAAGCAATTTTGCCTCTCCAGTTTTTACCATGTTCCAAATTCAGAATTTGGGCATTCAATATAGTTTTGAGGCATTCAAATTCAAAAATCTTTTTCGTGACGCACAACAGTCATTCAATTTAGCAAAGCTAGTTCGACTAAAGATATTTGCGATTTTCTTTTTTTGTGTGTAAAGAGGCTACTAATTTTGCTCAATGAGTATTCAAATAAGTATACGACAACAAATCAATTGTGCTATAGACATCTGTTTTGTTTCTTCACTTTAAAGTCAGTCAAACTTTTTTTTTTATTCGTTTATGTTTCCTCAGCTTTAATTTTGAGCCTATATAGTAGCTTTTTTTTTTAGGGTGGAGGGAGTTTGTTTTTGTCTTTGTGAAACGTTCACGTGTTTATTGTTTGGGTGTTTTTATTGATGTTGTTCTCTTGGTTTCCCATTGTTTATTTACGTTGATTCCTGTGCCAATAAGTAAACCATATTTATGCCTTTAACATTATAAAGGAAACAACATTTCAACAGCGTTATTTAGATTGCACAAATGACAGAAATGCCTGCTCAATAATTATCTGTAGCACGTCGCTGGGTGATTTTGTATGTTTTATTGTGTAAAGTTGGTTACTCACTAGTGATGGGTTATCTGTAGCACGTCGCTGGGTGATTTTATGTGTTTTATTGTGTAAAGTGGTTAACTCACTAGTGATGGGTTATCTGTAGCACGTCGCTGGGTGATTTTATATGTTTTATTGTGTAAAGTTGGTTACTCACTAGTGATGGGTTATCTGTAGCACGTCGCTGGGTGATTTTATATGTGTTATCGTGTAAAGTAGATTTTCAAATACTGATGGTTAATAGTTTATGTACCATGTCATTGTGTGATGGGTTATATGACTTATCGTGTAGGGTGATTGTATTTGTATTGAGTGAAGTAGAATACCCACTAACGGATGGGTATTAACCAGTAATATGTCGTTGGGAAAAACAAAACGTCCATTTACTCAGTAGCTTAAAATAATAAAGACCTCAAACATGTGGGAAACCTACACCGGTTAACCAGAAACATTGGTTAATCATGTTAACTAATAATGATTGGATATTACTTCATTGGGTTAACACATATTAGGGAGCATAACCTGTTCAGTAATAACCAGTTTACATAATATGTTTGTTAATAAAATGTATAGTATTATGTTGGGCAGTATAAACAATTGTAAACAATTAAACACCAACAACGTTTAAAGTTTTGATGTGTGTGTGCGTTTGTAAACACCTCCCATTATGGACGTCGGACAAAATAATTTGGGGGCAAGCAAATGGGTCACGATTGACAGAAGGTCCACACATCGAGTACAAACAAAAGAGGGATAACGGTCAGACAAAATCCGGGCTGTACATTATTCCTCCAAGTACAATGGTCTCAAAACACAGATTGTGTACTACGGAGTAACTACGGAGACGTTCACAAATCACCGCCAATTAAGGATTTGTTTGGTCAAGTTGCGTTCATCTGAAAGATAACAATATTCATCAAGATATTGTTGAAGATTTCGTTAAAGATTTCGAAGAAAAGGTAAATAAAAGCATGGATGTAAATTTGACGAACTGTTCCAACATTTAATATAAACAGGCTCAGGTACGGGAGACAAACTGTGGGAATGTGGGGGGTGGGGGGGGGGGGGGGGGTTGGCTTCGGGTATAGAAGACTCAACGCAGGGAAAGTTGTGGGGGCTTCGGGTATATGAGACCCTAACGCCATCGGGGTTGGGGGTTGATGATGGCGGGTGGTGAAATGATCTTCCGTGGAGATGGTGTGATGTTGCTCACTCAGGTATAGGTCAGGAAATCTTTGAGGAGGTCTTGACCATGGGGCCTGATGACAAAGGTGTCATCGACGTATCGTACCCAGATGCTGGACTTGAAGTCTGCGGTGAGAAGTGAAGGTGTTTCTAATTCCTCCATGAAGATGTTGGCTAGGACCGGGGATAGGCCTATAGGAGATCCCATGGAGGTCCCAACCGTTTGCTTGAAGTAGCTGAATGACACGCATAGATGGATGAGGTCGGTGATCTGGGTGGAGGATAGAGCTAGCTGTGCGTTCGGAGCTGGAGTCGTGGTCCAACCGCTGCTTGGCTAGTTGGAAGGCTTCGTCGGTGGGGACGTTGGTGAATAAGGAGACCACGTCGAAGCTCACCATGCATGATGTCAGTGGGGTTGAGAGTGAGGTTCTTGGTGAGATTGACGAACTGGGTGGGGTTGGTGATGGGGTGTGTTGCCCACCAAGGGCTGGAGGATGCTGGAGAGATGAAGGGCTGTCTCGTAGGTGGGTGATCCTCTTGAGAATACGATGAGCCATATGGGGTGTCTTGCTTGTGGATGTTGGGTTGGCCGAAGAATCTTGGGTAGGATGAGGCTGACAGGCAGAGACGGCGATATATTGCTCCTAAACTCATTATGTGGTTGAGCAAATACTACCCCCTACCACGGAATAACCCACTTGCGGGTTATTATGTGGTTTGAGCAAAATTCTTGTTCTCGGTTTGTGTCACTCTGAATCACGGGTTACTCTGTCAACAGTCACAACTTGTTACATGATTACCTGCATGATTTCCAAACCTTTTCCATAGTTAGAATTTGTATAGGGCGTGTTATGGCCGCGTCGTTAAGAGCACGTGGACTCAAGCTCTGGTGTTTCTAATCAACGCAGCAGAGTGTGGGTTCGAGTCCCGGTCTTGACAGGTGTGTCCTTAAGCAAGGCACTTAACCACTATTGCTTCGGATGGGACGTAAACCATCAAACGATCGTAACTCAGGTAAATTAAGCTATTTTTAGAAGCTGGATAAAGGATCATTTGAAGAAAGTTCAGGCCTACCATATATGGTAACTACAGCCCAAACCAACAAGTATAGGGCCCAAGGCGCTTGCACTTTTGATGGGGGTGTTTTTCAGAATTTAGCGTGTGTTCTCAATGGGGAAAATTAGTAGATTCCCGGGCTGTATTAAAACTACTCAATTATATAATTGTATTTAAAATACTTGTAGGCGGGTCAAAACTTGGCTACAATAGCAAGGAAAGAACAATCTTATAACAGGCGAAAAGACTAAATTTGTATCTACCTTCGATTGTTCATAAAATGGTTGTGCATTTCCCCCAAAAAAATGGTAATTTGGTAATTGTGCGTTAGAGTGTGTGCGGCAGGTTTGTCTTGCATGGCCAGTGTGGACAAAAAAAATCACCGTCACAAATCATTGCTGATTGACGCATGCAAAACATTATGATAGAAACAAAAACCAGCTCTTTAGCACGTTTAATCTGAAAAGTAGTGTACACCATTTGCTTTGTTGTAATTTTCGAAAATGGGTGGGCTAGGGGATTCATATTGTGTAGTGAATATTGTGATGTTGACTTGTTTTTTGGTTTGTACTTCATGGTATGCTGGAAAATCAAGAAAGATATGCTGATTTTGTAGTGTGGTACGTTCCTTTACTCCCTTCATACGAAACCGGGCCATTTACATGTATACATAAACCTCAACAAGTTAAAATATTACGATGTTACAGCCTGTGGTGAACGGTCACATTACATACATATACCTGCTCTTACATTGAATCTAGCAAAGCATCACACTCAATTTTGGAAGCCAACGAGCTTTTGAGTTTGTTTAGTGGCTCAAAGTAGATTTGCATTGTGAATTTGTCAATAATTGGGCAGCCCTGTGTATGTAAAGTGAAAAGATCGCACATTACACGGTTCAAATGGTTACACGTATCAAAAGGCCTTATTATGTTTGGGTTAAGCCCAAGTCACATTTGCCGCGGCGGCCGTGGGGTCTAAAATATCTACGGCCAATAGCAATTATAGAACCGCCGCAGCATTCCCACGGTCACATACTGTAGCAGTCACATACGTTAGGGTAGCCGCACGGCGTATTTTAAATTTGTGGAGACAGAAAACCTGCGGCGGCCGTACGGCCGTTGAAGTGATGGCGCACAGTCGCCTAAGGGCATCCCTGCGGCGGCCGTAGGTTTTTGAAAAAAACCAAGGCAGACGCAAGGTAGCCGCAAGGCACCGTAGGGCCGCCTTAAGGCTGCCCTAGGGCGCCCGTGGAATTCCTGCGGCCGCAAAAGCCAATTAGTAATTCATAAGCCGCACGGCAAACGCAAGGCCACCGTACGCCCGACGTATGGTCGCCCTGGAACCGCTCTACGGCATGGCTACGACGTGTCTAATTGCACGGCGAACCTAGAAATGAAAACAGTTATAACTCCGCGCTATAATCCCACGGCGAACCCTGCGGCCTGTAAAAGATAGGGATACGCCCTAGGGCGACCCTGAGGCCACCGCAGATCCTCTGCGGCCGCCGCAGGTATCTCTCGATTTCAGGGGGTTAAGGTCGCCGTATCCTGGCCGTAGAGCAAATGTGACCTATGTGTTAATGCTCTGCAGCCAAATTAGAAAGTATGGTACATGTATATACTTTATGTGGTAGGATATCAGGGTACGCCATCTTGAAAATCTAAACGAGACAACAACAACAAAACACAACAATGACGGCCCATATGATTTGTGCGGTGAACGAGTGGCTTTCGCAAAGTTACTGCTGATTATCAATCTTACAAATAAAAAGATGGTTAACATTAATTCCGTTAATCCGTATTCTAGGTAGGTCGTGTCTCATTACATTTTGAAGAAAAATTGTACAAAATAAATCCTAAAACAATTAGTGGCCAAACTGAAGTATCAGTGAAGTAGTTAACGACTAATGATACACGTCACGTTCATCCATTTTTTCATCTTTTTATCCGTGGCATTTTTTTTTCCACCTGAAATTACCATTTTGTGAAGTTTTATTAGCATCAAAGATAGTAGAGAGAGGAAGATAGGACATTGGGTATCTCTTT
The DNA here is from genome assembly GCA_037893245.1 of Crossaster papposus. NCBI lineage: Eukaryota > Metazoa > Echinodermata > Asteroidea > Velatida > Solasteridae > Crossaster > Crossaster papposus. The sequence continues at coordinate 2,214,299 of JBAIAA010000119.1, read as the reverse complement.
GTACGGTGACCTGGGAAACACGATGACGTCATCAAATTGGGCCATGAGGAAGGGCGCCGCTTACGGCAGGTAGGTAAACGTGCCTTTGGCTCACAGAATCTACACGTGGAATTATAGGACAACGGGTGTAAAATGCGAGCGGGATTTTAATTAAAGAGGGGAACAAATAACGACGAGTACATCGAGAAAGGAAATAAGAAAATAATAAAGGAATAAGTGAATGACCGAATAAAAGTAGCAGATTGAGATTTTGCATTGTTTTTAAATCAGATAAAACCAGATCAAACATTTCGTAAGGGGCGCCCTTCCCAATCGTGACTTCTGTGCAATTACTTTCCGTTTCACGTTTTAAACGGCCGTGTCCTATCTTCCCCTCTCTAGTATATTTGTTAGCACGTACAACGATCTCCAAGAAATAAAAGGTTTTTGGAGCCCGATGCAGTAAGCTCCAACTATAATGTAGGTTATTTCTACTCAATAATGGTAATTTTAGCTGACAAAACAAATGCCACGAATGAAAAGGAAAATAGAATGTCTGATGTTGACGGCGCAACGTTACTCGTAAAATACTTCACCGAAACTTCATTTTGGCCACTATTTTTAGGCTTTTAATTGTACGATCCAAAAATGCAACGAGACACGACCTATACGAGTTGACGTTTCGGGTAAATTCATTTTAGTCATCCTTCAATTTATAATGGCCCTGCATGTCACATCACCAGAACGTTATTATTGCGTTCAAAAGACGACAGATCGCCGTCGCCGTCGCTAGATCTTGCTGTGGTACCCGACCTGCATATTGCTGAGTGTATTTTGAAAACCCGTCACCCCCTTTGAATAAATTGACGATAATATAGAGCGGAGCCTCAACATGTACCTTACTTGACTGTAATTAAACAATGTACAGTCTCAAGCATCATGTGACATCACAACATCGGGTGAGCTGGGATTTTCAAAATAAGTGAAATTTTGTTTCAGTTTTCGACGATTGCCAGACAGCAATCGTTGTAAATACCAGACTATTTTCAAACACAAATTTATTAAATTTAGTTAGTCCACATTATAATATTTGCAAATGTGTTTGACATTCGTGGATGGGTCTGGTTTCCTGACCTGATAATTCCCTGATATCGACACCATTAGGTAGTTTGGTTCTCCAAGCCAAATAGATCTACTCCGATGACGGCGATGAACAATATGGCAACGTCCACAGCCTCATATGCGTTACATGCATGAACGCCACTAAATGTGAATAGCGACCTCAATGATACCTTCACTCGACCATGTGAACAAGCAAAGATGGCTGCAAGCATGTGAAAACATAGTCCGCGTTTGTCCTCACAACAAGTCTCTGTCCTTTTCCCGAATGTACAAAGAAGCATGACACTATGTTTATTGTGAAGTCTGAAAGGGGAGAATGAAGTTTTTATTTTACAAAAACGTACACAACAAAATGTGTCCCTTAGGCCCTCTACCAACAACAATAGTTAGGCCTAGGCCCCCATTGATTAAAAGTTAAAACTTAAAATAATTCCTCATCAACAGGGATAATTTACCCTACTGGATACATCACCGAATATGAGCTAAAATAAAGAAAAACTAAAACTGTTAGCATCACTGTTCGGTTTGTTATAATCGTCTACCAATCTATATCTATATAATTGTTTTCCACGAAATAGCTGCAGTGTATTATCTAGCTAATCTGCGTAACAACCTGTACAACGATAGTTTTCATGTTTAAAATGTCAACCACTAACCTTATATCCTCAATCCTCGATTATGCCTTTTTGACAGCGTGTTTATGATTAACGAGGAAAAAGCGTACTGAGGGCGCCCTCGATTTGTTTCTGAAGTCAGTCTCGGTAGAGATCAGTGGTCTCGACGCAAGAGTCGAAAAGACCTGTCAAATTTCGAGTTCATTCCAAGCATGCGCATCATCCACCCCCCCCCCCCCCCCCCCCCCCCCCTCCCCGCAATTGTACTTGAAAGTTGTTAGAGTTAAGTTTGAAAACTTAAAACAGATCTAAAACTTAGGGCGGTATACATTTGCGCCCCCCCCCCCCCCTTATCAATCATTATTTGGTATAACCCTATGTATATTGTCGACGCACTGTTTACCGCAGTGCATCATGGGGGAATTTGTTTTACGCTACGCCTCGTATGCAATTGTTTCTATAGACGATTTGACCTCTGCTTACATGTATTTATATTTGCCCGGCGGTATCCGCACGCATCATGTTTTACTTAAAATTTGGCTAATGATGACGTCGCAGGTCATGCAATCTGGCCTGCAACGTCACCCCTTGACAAAATTGTATGCAGAACATGTTACGTGCGCATACCCCTGGGTAACATTCCCCCCCGGGCAAATTTGAATACTGATGTAAGTAGAGGGCACATCGTCCATCTTTCACAGTTACAATGCACTTTTAAAAATACAAGTATCAACAGAGGGTGCAATTTACATGCCGACTGCGCGATCAGCTTTTTGATCTGCATAACATCTAAGATTTTGGGCTCTTCCGGGCCGGGCGCGGCCAGACTATGTTAACTATGCAGTATACATATCACGTGATAATGATGGACGGTTATGTAAACGTGCAGACCTGAGGGTTGCATTACGCAATGTAAGTTATGTAACATGTACATGTACATCGACACTTACGTACACCAAGGAAATCATGGCTGCCTCGGAATTCAGCATTAGCGACATCGCATTAGCTGAGGCGTTTGCTATAGTGACTGGGTGCAGAGATATGCGGTCTCTATCTCTTTGAGGTTTAAATTTGTGATGAGTGAAACCTTCTGAACCTGATCATTTCTCCTTTGATCTCAGGAAAACGTAGCTTTTGCAACTGTTTGCCACAAAAATAACACGACCTTTTGCCGTCCATTATGTAGTCTTTGGGCAAGACGTTGCTTAATCCACAGCCACGAGAGGGCGCTATCGCGACAAACCATTATCACTCACGGACCTGTGCTCACGGACCTGGGGCCAATTTCATAAAACGTGTAAGCACCAAAATTTGCTTAGCATGAAAATTCTTCCTTGTAAAAAAACCAGGGTTACAAACCAAAATTTCAGTTGATGTTTATTGTTTGTGACTGGTATTCTGCTCTTTTTTGCTTTGAATGAAAAAACACATGGAGTTTGGGCCGATAACCTTTTTTTTACTGAGCAAGACTTTTTTGTGCTAAGCACATTTTTGTGCTTACATGTTTTTGGCTCTACTTACCGTTAGCGAAAAACCCCTGCTTACTATAGCAGAAAATTCGGTGTTTACGGTAAACGTATTTCACGCATTAGCGAGGAAGTTTGGTCTCTGATCATGCGTACATCCCGTAACTAAGGATTCTGCGCTTAATGGGTAAGCACATACTTTTTCTGCTAGCACGGTAAGCGGAAAATAGTGACCGTAAGCGCAGAATTTTGTGGTTAGCAGAGCGGAAATTGGCCCTAGTCGTGATTGATAATGGTTTGTCGCGATAGCGCCCTCTCGTGGCTGTGGATTAAGCAACGGCTTGGACTAACCATAATGCCGACGTTCGGGGTGCACTAGCCTAATTCAAGTCCCATTGAAAACAGTGTAAAATCAACAATGTTTAGGACCAAGTTTTATGCACACCGACATCACTTTGCTTTCTCAAACAACAATCAGATTATTGTCTTGGTCTTTATCTTTCCATTTCTTTTAAATTTTAAGTAGGTTAGCCAACTACATTTTTTTAATATTCACACCAAAAGAAACTCACCTCCCGAAAAGTGATACTTCCCGAGCCTGCAAACAGCCATTTTACAAATGGCATCCCTCCACGTTCTAGGGCAATTAGGACCAATTTTTCAACCGTAATTTTGTCAAGTCTGCCCTCAGATTGAAGCTCAAAAACCAGGGAGTTGATCCTATGCTATATTTACACAATCCCACCATTTCTGTCACCAAACGGCATCCTTTTTCAAAAGAAATTGTTGGGGGGGGGGGGGGGGGGTGGGCACGGGGCACATTTCATGCTAATGAGCTGGCGGAGAAATTCTCCCTTCAATTAGGGTAGTGCACCCTTCGGGTAAGGCCGTGTCCGAAACGAGTGTCTAGATACGCTCTTCGTCTACAGCTACAGCTACGTCTACGTAGGCGCTAAGGTAAATGGAATTCGGACGCAGCTACGGTAGAGCCTACGGCTATTTATTGCGCCCCCACGCGATGCTTGAATTAGTGTTTGCAAAATTACGATGTAAGAATTTACAACAATCATCGTCTGCTAGATGTTACGCAATGTTTGATTACAGCCGGTCGAAATACCTGATGATATTGACGTATTTGTCGATCTGTTAGTTTCAATTCAATGCAGCTATCATTGAAAAATAAACGAAAATGTGCTCCAAAATTAACGTTAGTGCTGCCGCCATTTTGTTTTGCCTGAGCTAGACAACTTCTTTTACGGCTAGATTTTTGTGACGTTGTAGCCGTAGCTGTAGCTCTAGACGGTATTTCGGACAGCGCTACAAAATGGCCGACGCAGACAATAGCCGTACTGTAGCTCTGGACACCCGTTTCAGACACGGCCTACCATACGATTCACTGCGATCACAAACTAACTAACCGCGCCGCGGCACCCTATTTATTAATAGCGAGCTTCCAATTCGGGACGGGAGACAAAGAAAGCGATCCGCGCATGCGTGTAACCGAACATGTCTCCGTCCTGTTGAGTTTCAAAACCCCCAAAACAACTTTGTTATAACCTCTGATCTCCATAGGACTTTTTATAGGGCAGACGCAGCCTGCAACAAAATATAAGCGGTGCATTGGACAGTGACCAATTGGCTAGGTAAAACCATGATAAAACAATTACAAAATGTGGTTACCCAATAGTCCAGTCAATTTACATCAAAATAGGGCTTGACCTAGAAGTAATTGCAACATAATTCATTTGCGCATGTCACGCTGGGGAGTATCACTCTTTGACATACTAAAGCTCTAATGTCCCCCATGATGAGTGTAAAAGTGCATTTTAATTTACCTTGCCACACAATAATATTTGGTATTTTCTTGAAAACGGTCAGGAATTTGAATATTTTTGGCTGTTAGAATTATTAATCGGTTAAAATAAATCACGTTTAATAAACCATTTGTTTTGGAATGTTTTGGCATGGATAGGTCAAATTAAAACGGTGTCCATGCACATAAGCTTTGGCATAACTTTATAATTGTAAAACAATGTATACGCCAAAAGCCTTAAAGGTATGATACGCCATTGGTATAAATGCTTGAATTATCACAAATGGGTGGATTTGGGGGAGGGAGGGGGGGGGGGGGGGGGGGGGGTTGTATGTTATAGTAAACATCGTTTAACTGACCTGTCCGAAGGTTTACAATCATGAATGCTGAGAAAAGTAAGAAAAACGGCGTTCGTTTTCAACCGGCGTCAGGCAGTGGTTCTTATGTTGTTCTTGTTTGTTTCGCAATCGCCGTCCGGCGATCGTGATTTAAAAAAAAAATCAATTTGTTGGGAACAATTACAGAATAATTGCGCAATCCTTTTCCGGGATGCCTGCAATCATTATTTACTTTCAAATAAGTAAGATATTTCCTAATAATTCGGTAGAAAATATTTCGATATCTGCAAATGGTCGCCTATTATTACCTTTGATGAAGAAAAAATGGGCCGGGTAAAATTCTTTAACTGAAAAATTTCAGTGAATATAATTGTCCACTTGTTTTTAATATCGAGGATCAAACTTGAATATTTTCTACATCCTTTTTGCAAAATAATAAACGTATTTAATCTGTGGAGTTGTGCAATGTTGGATGAAAGTCATCCACTCTGTCAGAAGCGACTGGGACTGTAAAGTAAAGTTATGTCTTGAAAACTACAATTTTCCCGTCAATTGTAGAGTTGTAAACAAGTTAAAATCTGTATTACTCCTAATATGTAACGTACTGTGTAGTTTATGTAAAAGAAGAACAACAAAACTAAAAAATTTAAAGAAAGAAGGAGAGAAGTGTTTTCAACATTGACAACTTTTTTATTATTTAGGGCCGTTTCCTAAACCCCGACTTCGACTGCATTCCGGCCTTTTTGTTTAGTATGGCAACGAGGATGGACAAAAGCCAGTTTTTTAAAAATGTTCTAAGTTTTCGACGCACTGTCGTCTGCTGGACTCGCATTTTGTCTTGAATCCTAAACATTAGCTTACACAGGCATGTCGATCGAAGCAAGTCACCAGACAAAAAGCCCAGAATGTTAATCTTCAAAAAGTGCCTGGAAAAGCAACCTTCCACTAAAACAAAAAACATTAGATTGTTCACATGTTGTTTGTTTATTTATTTAAAGTTCTTTGACACTTAAGGGATCGTATACGTTTGGTAATTGGAACCCACTGTTTGATTCAATCTTATATAGTTATATATATAAACCATAAAACTAACCTGTAAACATTTCATTTCAAAAGGTGGTAGCGATTTTGAGATAGTGTCGAAAATCTGCATTGGAATACACAATCTTAGAAACGTCACTGCAGTAACGCTTCTCAGATTCAAATTTGTAGGGATAAAAAGTGATATCTTTTCCCATAACCGCAGTACTTCGAAGTGAAAAGTTTATAAAAATGCATTTAGTCCAAAGCTGCTGTACCAAGTAAGTTTTTATTGCCATTAATTTTTGGAGTAATTACCAAATGTATACGATCCCTTTAAATGATTTATATTGCAATTAGTTCTAGGTCTGAACGTAAATTGACTGGACTTCAAGCCCATCTAGATACAACGGGACAGAGACGCTGGATATAAGGTGATGACTGCATAATCTACATAACTGTGCAACACGACAGTGACCACCAAGCATTGCAGGTTGATCTGGACTGCCTACATATGGACACAGGATTGGCAAATGGCATTCAGTATATAAATAAGATTAATCTGGTCACAGTATTAATCGGATTTATGGAGCGCGAGTCGTTTATTTAACCAGGCAAATTCCGTTCAAAATTCTTCAGCTTGCATTCAACTAACTTTGCAGCTGCAGTTATTTAGGGTTTAGTCTATGTGATTACGTAACATAGCTTTTGTGAAACACGCTCTGGCAAATGGGCTTTTGTCTTGGGCTTTGCGGTCCACTCGGCTTGTGCAGTATAAAAGGGACGGGAAACTCGTGCATCACTTTAGTCCCGACTGCTCGTATAGACGGAGGTCACGGCGTAGCGACATTTTTTTTTTATTTTTTTATTTTTTTTTTTTTTTATTTTTTTTATTTTTTTTTTCAGCAAACACTATTCAGCTGAAGCAGCTAGTCAAGTGAAACGTACGTATTTGTTTGCTGGTGTTCTTAATTTTTATCACGGCGGTTAAGGTGGCTTGAAGCACAAGATGAATAGCAAAGTAATACTTGTTGGCAATTCATTTATTAGGCGTCTTCGTGATGATATGATTCGCAAGTCCTATCCAACTTTCCAGCATAAATTGGGAATTGAAGGGATTGATATCCGTTATGTTTGCAAAGGTGGCTGGTGCGCAGACCACATTTCTGCAAATATACCACAAATTGCTGCGCATGCCCCGCAAATAAATATCTTGCAATGTGGCACAAATGATTTGTGTAAAACGGATGATCCTACTTCCGTTGGTTTTCAGCTGCTCGATACCGCCATTAAGGTTAACAAATTTAACAAAACCTGGTTGATTTTAATTCCGGGGTTGATGCAGCCAATGAGTTTCTAAGCGTTAATTGCAAGAAACACAAAGGCATCAAATTCTGGAAACATAGAGGCTTGACACGTCTCAACGTGGCGGAGTTTGGAACAACCACATGTCCGGACGGGGTCCCTTCGGGGAGCCTTTTTATTTGGCCTAAAAAATAAGCCAACGTCGGTGTAAAAACCGATTGTCTTGGCAACAGTTAGTCGTTCGTCAACCTTTTACCGGTACAGCAGGGTTTATATTATATGTTATATCCTGGTTACGGAAGCATTATAACATAGATTCGATACTATCCTTATACAAAGATACCCAAGGCTGTTACCGCAGCTTGCCCGCTGCGTGGTGTTGCTGTCGGTGATACTTACCGCCCAGGTCCAGTATAGCACACAACACGGTTGCGTGCCTTTTTGTAAACATTGATATTTCACCCAGACTTTAATTTCATTTGTGTCGTTACACAATGATTTGTTGTTTTTAACTGTACTAGTCCTGGTTAATTGATGGCCCATTCACCACCGTTGCATGCAATGGTGCTGCGTGGTGTTGCTGTCGGGTGATATATAGTTACTCATCCCCGGGACTGGTACATGTATAACACATTTCACGGGTTCACGCCTTTTGATGGTGAACAAGTGCAATTTATCCAGACAATTGTTTTTTGTGTTTTGCTAATCCCATTTGGCGTGGTCGCTTTGCTCGCCGTTCCCAGGTTCCATACCGTATTCATAGTCGGTTGCACTTCCAAGGGCAACTGGCCGACGAGTCCACATTATTAAAGCTATGTAGTCATTAAAACGGAGGGCAGTCGGGTTTACCATATGTTGTTCCTTTACTTGGTTGAGGAAGCTAACATTGTCCAAGTACAATGGCTGCTGTCTAGTTTTTTGTTTGTTGCAGGATGGGAAGATCGAGGCGCAATGCGTCCTCGATTCGATGAGGCCCTACTTGCAACAGAGCAGAGACAGCTCAAGTACAAATGAGCCTGAGTAAGTCACGCGGGATAAAGCACCTCCGCAAGCGGTACCTCAGGACGGCACACCACAAGACAAGTCGGTACAAGCATGGAGGCTTCTTATCCTCCATGGTACAAGATAGAGCCGCCGGTGGTGCGTCAGCAGGAAGGCACGTCACAACCACAAGAGAGGTCCAAGAGTCGGTGACGGCGTCGGTAGTGAGCGCCACAACGCAGCAAATTAGCCTTGCTGTGCAAGCAGAACTGGCTAGGGCATTCCCTAACCAGGTCACCAGCAATGGCGCTCGGCCTCAAGAGGCCCAGCCCATCACAGCCGTTGGATCCCACAAGGTGCGTCCAGCAGCTTCAACATAGACACCTCGGAATACAAGTGGAGGAGTGTCGTCTCCGGGATTGAACAACGGCGCAGTAGTATCGGGCTGCACCGGATCAGGGGAACAAAATCAAAGAACATCTGAGCCAACCGCTAGGGAATCGTCAGATGTCGGACTGGGGCCGATTTCTGGCAGTTTTTTTCGGATTGGTCAGGTGCCAAGTTTGCTTGGCACAGGTGAGTCTTTGGGCATTGGGGGGTCTGTTCCCGCATCCGCACTTTTACTGTTAGATTTTGCAGTTATTAAGGGTATCAGAAAAAAAGATTAATAAAAAAAAAAAAAACATTGTGGTCCAAAACGTTCCGTATTCACAAACAGAGGCTTTCTTACACAACCTAAATTCGGACCAGGAAAGGGACATACCTCCTTTAGCCCAAGACAAACCAACAGCGCCAGTAAATAAAGATGTACTTGAAACCATGTTAAGGGGATATGATATCGAAAAGTATAAATATTTCATTGATGGTTTTACATTCGGTTTTCATTTAGGTTTTACGGGAACGCAAGAAAATTGTACATCTAAGAATCTAAAATCTACACTTGGAAACCCAGAAGTAGTTTATAAAAAAAAAAATAACGCTTTAACTTAAACTAGGAAGACTCTCGGGGCCCTTTCAAGACTTGCCGCTAAATATTTTTTTTGTTTTTTGTTTTGTTTTGTGTCTGCTCAATTGGATTAGTTCCTAAAAAAAACAAAAAAAAACAAACAAACAAAAAAAAATCCAGGGCCATTTCGAATCATTCACTATTTGCCGTATTCAGAAAACGGTTCAGTTAATAACGGTATACCAGATTGCTATGCAACGGTCAAGTATGCATCAACAGATGATGCTATTAAAGCTAAACTCTAGCCAAATCCGTTTTGGCAAGATTTGTTAAGTTTCAGAAGGACTTGTAGTTACTGATTCCAATAAAAATTACCAAAATTCGACATCATGTTTTTAAAACCGAGAAAAAGGCCTCCGAATTACTGTTTTCATGCAGCCCAGAGGAAACGAAACACGAAAAGCAGACGTGACGTCATAATGTATGCAATGACCCCGAAAACGTCACACGTTAGAGAGTTCACGAAGAGCCCATTCATGGCCGTCTCGTTATATGGAATATACGGTCAGTGTATACACGTGTGTGTGTGTACACGTGTACCACTTAGTAGTTGCATGAACAACAGTTTTGCGATCACAATAAAGCACCGATAATTTCAATTGTTCTGCAGTCTTTGGCCCTAAAATGCCACTTTCTTGTGTTATGGGTGGTTGCACACGTAATTTCGATAAAAATCCCGATGTTTTTTGGCTTTCGTTCCCGAAAAAGTTGACAACTCAAAGGGAATGGGTTCGCTTTGTCAACAACACTCGCGCTGATTTCAGATTGAGTGAGTGGTCACGAATATACTCGGCGCACTCTCTGAGCCTACATGACATGCTTTCGCAAACAAAATAAACTATTCACCATAAATGTTGAGTTCATACAAAGACTGAAAAAATAACAACATACCAATCGGTGTTATTCAATCGATATTGGCCGGCGGAGCTGGATCATCGTGACCAGCAGCCCTGATACTTCACGATGGCAACGACGGCAATTGCCGTCGATGCCCCTACCGATTGCCGCAATGCCCTTTAAAAATCCCATTTTCCACGGCAATTGTTGCCGTGCCCTTTCTCCTGAAAAAAATATATTAAGCGATATTCTGCATGCGACATAAATCCAAAAAAATGACACAGAAAATGAGCTGAAATATAGCGACTGTCAAAACTTGCGATGTCAAACAAAATTAACGCAACGAACAACTTACCTCTCATCATACACACACGCACTCGCTCGCAGTTAACACTGGCCCAGACGCGCAGTCCTATAACTATATAGGATTGAAACAAACAGTGGGTTCCAATTACCAAACGAATACGATCTCTTTAAAATCTCAAGCAAGATTAGATTTGCAAGCGTGGTTATTGTTCCTAAGTCAATTTAATGGTAAAGCATTTTTTTTTGTCAGACCAGTGGCTAACGGACCAGACCCTACATTTATACACAGATGCATCAGGTGTTTTAGGATACGATGCAGTTTTTGGTACCCAATGGTTTTATGGGAAATGGCCAACATCATGGGCCGGTGAAAATATTACGCTTAAGGAGTGTTATCCTATCGTAGCCGCGGTTATTGTCTGGGGACATCACTAGTCTAATATAAGAATACTCCTCCACACAGACAACGTGGATTTAGTTCATGTTATTAACTCGAATACATCTAAAGAAGTGAAGGTTATGGCTTTGATACGTAAGCTAGTGGTAAAAAGCATGCTGTGTAATATTCAATTTAAAGCTGTACATATCTCGGGATGCAAAAACACGCTAGCTGAAACTTCTCGTCTGCAGGTCGAGACGTTCCAAAAAGCTTATCCACACATAACAGAACAACTATTGTCACTACCAATAGCAATATAACCTCGGAGCTGGTTCTAGGGCTTTTAAGCTTACTTTCGAAATCTATGGCAGTTTCAACTTGGAAAACGTACCAAAGAGCACAGACCATTTTGATTCAATTTATCAAACAATACGGGTTTAGCGCTTCATTGCCACCTCCACCAATCCTTATTTAACGCTAACTATGCATACAGTACCATTTGTACTTTGTGTCGTCTGTCAATTTCATTCACACACTATATAACAGGACAGAACCAGGGCAAGCGTTCATAGTACAAAAGCTATTCAGGGGGTACATACAAACCGAAATCTGATGTTAGACTACCCATAACTTGTATAATACACATACTGCGTAAGATAATAGATGCACTAGAACATTGTCCAGTCAGTTTATCAAAGGTCGCTGTACAAAAGCATGTTTTTGATAGCGTTTGCAGCGTTTCTACGCGTGGGGGAAATTACAGTTTCTAACAAGAATGCAGAAAATGTGTTAAAACTGGATTGTGTAAAATTTGGTTTGGATGGCCTAATTATAATTGTAAGAACAATTTTCGCTTTTTTAAGCACTCGGAAGGAAGACAGGTTTCCATTAACATTACAAGTACAAACTGTGTTTACTGTCCAGTTAAAGCCCTAACTAACTATCTTGACCACATAAGACATTTTGAATCGCCATTTTGTACTGTTGGTCAAGTGGTCAGCGAATCAAGAGAGCAGTTTGCTAAGATGCTACAATCAACGATTAGATTTGTTGGATTAGACGAGAAAGTTTGCAGTGGGCATAGTTTTCACAGGGCTATTCTGATGCGCAAATTAGAGAAATGGGCAGATGGTGGTCCGACGTGTTTAAGCACATCATTATTAGGCTGTAAAGCCAGTACCCAGTATAAAGGTAGTATGTGCACCTTTGCTTTTGCTGTTTAAAATAGATATGGTAGGAGATAATATTGTATAAATGTTGTGACGCTGACCGGTTTCATAAAAGCTTAAACAAAATTTCAGGTTTTTTGCAACGATTGCCGGCTGGCAAAAGTTTAGATTTTCTACAAAATTGCACAGTTTAAAAATCACATCGCATCACATCGGGCGCCGTGTTTTTACAGGACGCTCGAGACTGTAATTCACTTGCAGCCAAGTAAGGTGTTTCGCAATAATGCAGTAGTTTCGTTTTTTAATTGTTACAAATAGTGTATATGCCTGTTGCTTTTTAAAGAAAGGCTATAATGTAATGCCTGTTGTGAGGGTTTCTTCTTGTTTCCGTGGGGAGCCGCCCTATGCAGATGGCAGTCAGCTGCATCGGTCGACTGGTGGCGGATTTGCCCCACAAAAAATGCGTGAGAAACCATAATTATATCTTAGCTGACAACATTGTATTATATGCCCAAAATATTTTGCAGAAAACATTTTAAAAAGTTATGTACAATTTGTTATAAATTACTTTATTAATTTCATGAGAAATTAGTTATTAGTTTTATTAATATGTGTAATGTAAATTAAAGTTACAATTTAATTATTATCACTAAAATTAATTTAATCAGTTGGTCAGCACAAGGGTGATAAAGTACTGGCTGACCAACTGATTTCAAACTTAAATGGATTTTAATATTCCAAAATAAAAGTGGACTCGCAAACCCCAAAACGTTGAAAAGATATGTTTGATTTCAAAGACTCGTAAATCCATAAATACAACTAAATGCTTTACAATGTCAATCAACAATGCTATAGGAAACATAAACGCAACTTGACATACCGAATGGGAAACCAGATCTTCAACAGACCGAGTCAACAACTTATCTCGGAGTAACAATGACCAAGAATATGGTGATAGTCCCACATACATGTACATATTTTCCAATCCCTAGCCACGCAACCTCTAAAAGATCCTCAGCATACAGTTTCTTACCCTATTGGAACTTCATCCCAGCCACAGTGCATGCATTATGCTGCACCCAGTCTTGATGCATTCAAGTCCAGACTTCACTGTTTTTTTGTATGCACCCTACATATTACACTTTGTAAATGCGTTATATCTATACACATGTACATGTACACTGGTCCACACCGTGTACGACAAGCAAATTGACGAGATATCCAGTTGAATCATGGAGCAATACATTTATTGCTCCTTGGTTGAACGCACTGTCAAATATCGACGTAGAAGGCATGTTCGGATTTTTTTCTTCTTGGCTTACCGTCTTCTTTCTCTTCCGTCTCGATTCGAAAGCTCGCTACTAACTAGGGACGCGATACGGCAGCGGGATAGGACCGCACCAGTACGGTGCGGCTTGCCGGTAGCACTCGTTAAAACTTTCCCTGGAAAGTCCATTTCTGATTCGCTATATAATACCTACACAATACTAACGTCTGCACATTGCGCAGCGTGTCATCATCACACTAACGATAAGGCTCGAACTGGGTTGCTGATTAGATCCCTTGAAAAAGTGAGGGGAAATCGTCGAAAACTTAACTTTTTCTTTACGGTAAAGAAAAAGTTAAGAATTGCTTGCCTTCTGGCGATCTAAAATCATGCACGTTTGTCAAACACCGGCTTCGGCGCGAAAGTGAACCCAGCTGCAATTTGTGAAACTATAGCACACGAATCCGGGATTTGGAAAAGACACGACCGTTAGCAAAACTAGCGCTAGCAAAATAACACAAGGGTCTTGGGCACAAGACTATCACAGTCCACGCTCTTTTTTCGACTTTGTGACTCCCGTGAAAGTCCCTGCACTATGGAGTTCTATATCTGCCACCTCGCGCCGCGGATCTCGCGTCGCGGATCTCGCACCTCGCGTCGCGGATCTCGCGTCGCGGATCTCGCGTCGCGGATCTCGCGTCGCGGATCTCGCGTCGCGGATCTCGCGTCGCGGATCTCGCGTCGCGGATCTCGCGTCGCGGATCTCGCGTCGCGGATCTCCCCTCGCGGATCTCGCGTCGCGGATCTCGCGTCGCGGATCTCGCGTCGCGGATCTCGCGTCGCGGATCTCGCGTCGCGGATCTCGCGTCGCGGATCTCGCGTCGCGGATCTCGCGTCGCGGATCTCGCGTCGCGGATGGGGAGTCGCGGATCTCGCGTCGCGGATCTCGCGTCGCGGATCTCGCGTCGCGGATCTCGCGTCGCGGATCTCGCGTCGCGGATCTCGCGTCGCGGATCTCGCGTCGCGGATCTCGCGTCGCGGATCTCGCGTCGCGGATCTCGCGTCGCGGATCTCGCGTCGCGGATCTCGCGTCGCGGATCTCGCGTCGCGGATCTCGCGTCGCGGATCTCGCGTCGCGGATCTCGCGTCGCGGATCTCGCGTCGCGGATCTCGCGTCGCGGATCTCGCGTCGCGGATCTCGCGTCGCGGATCTCGCGTCGCGGATCTCGCGTCGCGGATCTCGCGTCGCGGATCTCGCGTCGCGGATCTCGCGTCGCGGATCTCGCGTCGCGGATCTCGCATCTCGCATTTTATTTGCTGGGTGATGCGCATGCCCAATGACAATGTGTAATTTGAGAAGCATGGTCAGGGTGCGTTTCCTTTGCGTTTTGTTCTCGCCCATTGTAATGTATACATGCAGCCTATCCTACGCTACCACGCACGTGCTATCAGTATCATCAGGCATTACATGAAGTGGTTTCGTTTGGAGAAGGTTCCCGCGTGCATGTACTATTTGACTTTTGCGCTGCCTTTTACTAATACGTTATATTGACGCGTATCTGTTCTACGCTGAACGGCTGTGAGGTTGTTGACGACGAGGGACGGATTAGAGTAAGCGGCCGTACTGCACCCAATTGTTCGGCCAAAACATGGAGAAAATTCTCGAGGAATTGGGGTTAGATGTAGTGAATGCTTTTCTGGCAAACAATGTAAGTGTTTTTGTTTGTAATCTTATTGTGAAAGCTGAAAATCGTTTATTAATCAAAGAGTTTTGGGCAGGCGCCCAAACAGTTTATTACTGTTTATGTGAGCCCTGAAAATACAGTTAGGGGAGACTGGGGTTAGTTGCAACGATGTTCACCAACAAAATGTTTGTATTTTACAAACGGGTTCACCTTTTATGATCATTACCTGACACACCACATAAAATAGGTCTATAATTACCCTTAGTTTGTGTACAACCTTTGCCTTTATAGATTGGTGTAGTTCGAGCAAACTTCCAATCATCTGCAACAAAACCAGTAACGAGGGACATAATAACAATGTGACAAAGAGACTTATGAATATAGGAGAGGGTAATCTCAGCAATTTGGTATCCAAATCAAGAACATCAAAATTGCTGTCACTGATAAGATTCACCACTGATAAGATGAGATAAAGCGTTAACAATTGTATCATATGGTACAATATGAAAACTAAGTTTGTGAGTGCATTCAGGATTCTTCCAGTTAAGGGTTCTTAGTGAAAGAATCAGAAATGTCTTTACCAACGTTAGTACAATTTCGTTTTAAAATTTATTGTGCTCTTGTGAATTACCCCTTTTTCAGTTTTGTCCAAAATGAAAACATACATAATGATTCTAATCGGCAGATCAAGGAACAATTGTTTTCCCTTGCCTTTACAATTTATCAGTGACAGTTTTAGTTACAGTCTAATTGGCAAAGGGGAAATGTTTTTTTCTTTCTTTTGAAACAGTTTATCAACAATTATTGTTTCATCTTCTAACATTATTTTATTATTTTCAAGGTTGGACCCCTAGAAGCTACCCAACTATCGGATTCACAATTTGAAGAGCTCGGGGTCACCAGAATAGGGGATCGGGTCAGAATTAAACAGAGATGCAAAGAGGAGGTTGAAAGTATGTGCATTTACATGTATCAGTTTATTGTTGTGTATTTCATCTCAGTATATGTTTGTTACAATTTTATTTATGCGTTTATGAGTTAAAAAAACAGAATGTTTTGGGGTTGTTTAAAGTTATAGTATATCTTTCGTACGTTATCGTTTTAATTAACAAAAACAATATTCTAACCGAAATGTTATTTTGAAAGTATTAAAGAAACCTTTACAGCTTTATTAATGATTCTATTAATAAGTAATAGTAATAATAACAGATTTCTGAAAGTGTAAGTTATGATTAGGAACCTCATTTTAATACTTTATTTCAGAATCTTAAGAAGGATGTGTCCTGCTCTATCATCCATGGCCTAAGTTGGGAAAAATAAAGAAAAAAACCTGTACAGTTATGAGTCAATACAATAAGCTAGTTCGATATTCCCACTGTGCATGTGCACATGATTTGTTTCTTTTGAGATAAACATTTAAGCGATTGCGTGCAAAAGCCAGCAAATTTAAAGAGATCGTCCTGTTCTAAAGTTACTAAGTAACCTTTTTTTTTACGTTTTGGTGTTTTCAGGTGTTTTGTGTGGCCAAACTTTTGTTCGAACAAAGTTCCCATCATCTTTTCGATTTGACAAGAAAATGCACAAAATGCGGATTCGGTTACCACGTCCCCCATAGCCTTGTGTGCATTTGTCTGCCGTGTTTATCCCAAGAGAACAATTGTTGAATCTTGTTGTGCACATGCGCAGTTGGAATACGGAATTGGCTTATGCTGTATAAAGTTAGGGTCACTGGCTTTTTTAGTGGCATAGGTTAGGCAAGCAACAAAAGCAAGCAACAAGGCCTAGTAGGGGCCTATGGATTTAACCAAATCTTGCTAAAATACAATGTAGCCTATACTGTAATATTAAATCAATATTACACATCTGGAATTATTTTTTTTGGAAGGGGCTGGGTGAGTGATGTGAAGTTGTTGAGGCTGGGGTATATGTACCAGTAAGAAGACCACTGGCACTGACTGACCATTTCAAAAAATAAACATTAATTCTATGCATTTTTTTGCTGTTATTTTTTACATTTACAGGTGGTCAGTTGAGAAAAGCCACAGACCCTGGAGGATGAAAAGATACTGGAAGACATCAGAGGCAGGGCTATGGTAGCAATTGAAGTTCAATACCATAAAGAAGACATTAATGTGAGCATGCAGGTTGTCCCAGTACCCATCAATGCCCAAAATGTGTACATTTGTTCAACCATGAAAATAATGACATTAGGTTCATTGTAATAATCAACTTTGGCATACTGTAACTTTGCATGAGAATTTTCAATCATGAAAATCCGATTATACACTCGAATTGTTTAGAGATAGTGATTTCATACTTTTTAGGGGAAAGTGAAAAAATGCGTCTGCTGTAAAGTATGATTTAGAAAGAAGCCAAAACCAATACTTTGTAGTCGCAGTCGACTACTGCTTTGTCACAATACAAAAAAGTGTCGCCGTCTATAAGGTGAAACAAACTTGAAAATGTATTAATTATTAAAATAAAACAATTTTGAGAGAAATACAGAGAGAGGAGGGAACAAAATATTAGAATAACGGACACAATTTTGTTTTTGCTTTTTTCAAACAAATTTGACACGCACACATTTTTTTTTTACTTCGCCATCTCTAACCCAATGTACTGTGTTTTCAGTTTAATTAGCCTGATTTTATTAAAGGTTACAGTATGTGAAAGTATGTGATTGTCATGGTGAAGAAAAGTTTAATCTGATGGGCAATCACTGGGTACTAATCATTGCGAGACTGTATTTCTATAATTTAATGAAGAATAATTATTACTTTATCATTGGGAAGGTGGAATGTGATTGCTAAGTAACACCTGTGCGTTGCTTTGTTTGTACTTTATAACCATTTTAAAATGAAACAAAGGATGTGTTTGGTGAATGTTTTTTCCTAATTAAAACTGTTTTCATTCTGGTTGTTTCAGGTGCTGTATTCCATGGCAGAAGCCACCGCTATGACAAATACCATGCAAGCACCATACAGGACATTCTTTCTTCAGGTGCCATAATTTCTGAGAAGAAGGTCCTTAAACTGGCTAAACATCAAAAGTTGCTGATGCAGTCCTGCAACGAAGGAATACCAGCCATCAAGAAACTGTTCACATATTAAGAAAATAGTGGTCATAATTGGAGAAGAAGGCTACTCCCAAGTACATGTACCTATAACATGTTACTGTTTGCTGTATACTCTAACCCATCGTATTTCAGGTTGAATGCATATCGAGGGAGTACTGCCCCTTACAAATCTTTGAATGCTAGCTTTATTTAAATTAAACCTGAATATAACCAAGGATAAATTGTTTTCCCCTTTAATTATCTGGTGTAGCTTAATAACACACTTCTTGTGATCAAATAGGCCAGCATGGAACACAACATGTCATTTTTTGCTGTATAAAAAAAACGTATCATTTTTATATTGAATGCATAATGAACAAGTACTACCCCTTTAATTCTCCGACAGCTTTAATGAAACTTAATATAAATACAAATGGTGATGAATAATAAAAGGCGATGTTTTTTGGTGGTAGCATTTATACAATTTGCATACAATCAAGCATAAAACAAAATAGTTGCGGCCACTTAACAAAGATATACAAGTACCAGCCACCTTAAATTTTCTATTCCCTTCAATTTAATTTAAATGTAAAATATGATAAATAAAGACTGCAAATAAATATTTGTCATGTCTGTGCAAGCCTTTCTGTGTGATTCTCGCTGTTTATCCCTCTTCCATCCCAACCTGTTAAATTTGACTGTGGAGGTCTATGCACAACTCGATCCGGGGACTATCCCGCCCTCCCCCCCCCCCCCCCCCCCCCACCCCCTTAGACCTATACACTCCTTAGACTACATGTATTGTCATATAATGCGCCTAAGTCACCTAACCATTGTTAAATATCACATCTTATCTTAGTGCTTGCGCACCCAACATGGATTACCAAAATATGTCAATAAAAATTAACCATCGAGTTCACTGTATGTTCAGGCCCAATCGTGGTCCAGTTCACATGTACATGTACATGGACATTCGAAATGGAGATAAACAATTAGACATGCTTGGTATGCAAACTTTGCTCAACTTGTTGACAAATTTGTTTCCAAGAACAATATGAAAAGGTTTCCAACATTAAATTATGTTTTTTGTGGCTTTGGAGTTGAGATCAGTGTAGTAATTTGTGTTCTCCCAGAATTCACAGCGGTCTGTGTAGACTCGGAATTAAAAGAGCAACTGCTTATTCAAGCCATCTTTAGTGAAAGTCCGTGCTTATTTCTGTTGTCATTGCTCAAAAAAACCAACATTGCAACAAAGAATTAAACAAACCAAGAAAATAATAAAAAACATGATTTAGTGTTTAACGTCAGCGTTATGGTTTTATTAACGTTGGCGTTACGGTTTTTATTGACGTCGGCGTTACGGTTTTTATTGACGTCGGCGTTACGGTTTTTATTGACGTCGGCGTTACGGGTTTTTTTGACGTCGGCGTTACGGTTTTTATTGACGTCGGCGTTACCGTTTTTATTGACGTCGGCGTTACGGTTTTTGAACGTGAGGGAGGCACGGTTTTCGACGTGGCAGCGTTACACTTTTGGGCTAAACGCGAGGGAGGCACGGTTTTTGACATGGCAGCGTTACGGTGTTCAACGTGACACAGGCACGAGTCGACTGGTATATGTCTGCTACGGCGTTCCATATGCTGGCACTGAGTACATGAAGAATCAAAGTCAACACCTACCCGCGAACACGTCGTGTGTGGTAGCGTAGGATAGGATGCATGTATACATTACAATGGGCGACAACCAAACGCAAAGGAAACGCAACCTGAGCATACTTCTCAAATTACACATTGTCATTGGGCATGCGCATCACCCAGCAAATAAAATGCGAGATGCGAGATCCGCGACGCGAGATCCGCGAGGGGAGATCCGCGAGGGGAGATCCGCGACCCGCGATGCGAGATCCGCGACCCGCGATGCGAGATCCGCGACCCGCGGCGCGAGATCCGCGGCGCGAGATCCGCGGCGCGAGATCCGCGGCGCGAGATCCGCGGCGCGAGATCCGCGGCGCGAGATCCGCGGCGCGAGATCCGCGGCGCGAGATCCGCGGCGCGAGATCCGCGGCGCGAGATCCGCGGCGCGAGATCCGCGGCGCGAGATCCGCGGCGCGAGATCCGCGGCGCGAGATCCGCGGCGCGAGATATGCGGCGCGAGATCCGCGGCGCGAGATCCGCGGCGCGAGATCCGCGGCGCGAGATCCGCGGCGCGAGATCCGCGGCGCGAGATCCGCGGCGCGAGATCCGCGGCGCGAGATCCGCGGCGCGAGATCCGCGGCGCGAGATCCGCGGCGCGAGATCCGCGGCGCGAGATCCGCGGCGCGAGATCCGCGGCGCGAGATCCGCGGCGCGAGATCCGCGGCGCGAGATCCGCGGCGCGAGATCCGCGGCGCGAGATCCGCGGCGCGAGATCCGCGGCGCGAGATCCGCGGCGCGAGATCCGCGGCGCGAGATCCGCGGCGCGAGATCCGCGGCGCGAGATCCGCGGCGCGAGATCCGCGGCGCGAGATCCGCGGCGCGAGATCCGCGGCGCGAGATCCGCGGCGCGAGATCCGCGGCGCGAGATCCGCGGCGCGAGATCCGCGGCGCGAGATCCGCGGCGCGAGATCCGCGGCGCGAGATCCGCGGCGCGAGATCCGCGGCGCGAGATCCGCGGCGCGAGATCCGCGGCGCGAGATCCGCGGCGCGAGATCCGCGGCGCGAGATCCGCGGCGCGAGATCCGCGGCGCGAGATCCGCGGCGCGAGATCCGCGGCGCGAGATCCGCGGCGCGAGATCCGCGGCGCGAGATCCGCGGCGCGAGATCCGCGGCGCGAGATCCGCGGCGCGAGATCCGCGGCGCGAGATCCGCGGCGCGAGATCCGCGGCGCGAGATCCGCGGCGCGAGATCCGCGGCGCGAGATCCGCGGCGCGAGATCCGCGGCGCGAGATCCGCGGCGCGAGATCCGCGGCGCGAGATCCGCGGCGCGAGATCCGCGGCGCGAGATCCGCGGCGCCAGATCCGCGGCGCGAGATCCGCGGCGCGAGATCCGCGGCGCGAGATCCGCGGCGCGAGATCCGCGGCGCGAGATCCGCGGCGCGAGATCCGCGGCGCGAGATCCGCGGCGCGAGATCCGCGGCGCGAGATCCGCGGCGCGAGATCCGCGGCGCGAGGTGGCAGATATAGAACTCCATACTGCACAGTAATCATCTTTCCTAATACACTGCACATTCCACTGTCTTTTGGTCGAACACAGTTTCGTATGTAGGCCTTTTGAAGGTTAAAGTATAGCGCGCTTCGAGCGGTGCCCCAACTAAAAACTGCAATGTCATGTGGTAAACATGAGGGTGACGTCATTAATACATAGGGCTATTACAACAATAAACACATTCTTTATTCTATTAAATACATAAGCTTGTGTTTGTAGGTTAAACGGGAAAAGCTCAGGAAACATTTCCTTCGTGATTCCGGAGTGTTTGCAATTGGGTATCAAATTAATTCACAATAATACATGTATTTGTGTGCAATGCAGCTATCAGGTGGACTGTGTAGTTTTGTTCAGGTGAGTTTGTATCCGCATTCGATGGACGTATACAGAACAATAGAAGACAATAGGGTCCACGATTGACAGAAAGTCCACGATTAAAATGTGTGTGCAAAACAAATAAGTACAAAACAAAAGAGGGACAATAGGTGGTTAACGGTGGAAGGTGTTTACATGCGTGTATGTGCTATGGTATTACAACCGAGAATCGAAACACATAAGAGAACGGTCTCCTTAGAATCCTTGAACGGCGGTGTTTGTTTTTTCATTTGTCCCCGAACGGTCGGGTAGGTTATTGGGGTTAGGTTATAGTATAGGAACAAAGGGAAACACAATAAAACACAATGTATGTACGGTGTTCAGTTGTGTGGTATTCGTAGACCTGCATGTGGTTTCATAGTTAACAAATTAACACAACTTCTTCCCATCACAATGGCTGCTGAATGAACCACTTTAAAAAAGGAATAATGCATAAATGTGACCCAGCACGAGTAAATGAGACACTTTGAGGCAAAAATGAAAATTTTGATTTCATCATTTAAAGCTAAACAAGCTTTAAATAATGAAATCAAAATCTCAATTTTCATTTTTGCCTCAAAGTGTCTCATTTACCCGTGCTGGGT
Source organism: Crossaster papposus (assembly GCA_037893245.1). Classification (NCBI taxonomy): domain Eukaryota; kingdom Metazoa; phylum Echinodermata; class Asteroidea; order Velatida; family Solasteridae; genus Crossaster; species Crossaster papposus. The sequence goes on along the minus strand of JBAIAA010000119.1, from coordinate 2,191,815 downwards.
CACAAATGTATAAATATGGCACATTTGCCAACTTTAAATAGACAAAACAACCAAATCATATGAAATACCTTACTAAACTGCAGAGTTGTATTCGAGTCCCTGCAAAAGTCTTTGCACAAGTCGCGTCCAGTCACAAGTCCAGTCACAAGTCCAGTCATAAAGCCGGTCATAAGTAACTGGTTGAACAATGACAAAGGAATGCTTTTGTCAAAGCTCATTTGAATAGTTTGTGATTTGAATGAAAACTGGAAGATTTGTGATGAACTTGCAGGGACTTACAGGGACTTGTGATGGACTTGACTACATCCGTGCTAAACTGTAAGTGAATAATATCATTAAGCAACTGTAAATCATAGCAACTGGTGTGCTGTAATTGTTTGAAATACTGCTCCCATATTTTCCAGAATAATTAGTTAATCTACACTTTGTTTCTCTTGAAAAGTTAAAATGACGTGACAGAAGAATTAAATCTCTTCAGCAATAGGGTCATTTTCAGTGAAGGTGGGAAAGGGGCAGATGGGGGGGGGGGGGGGGGGGGGGGGGGTACAACTCTCCTCCCCCCAAACAATAAATAAATAAAAATTATGCCTGTGTACCAGACAGCATCAGCAGCAGCCTTGTTGGAAAAAAAAAATTGAGAGACTTGCTAGAGCGTAACATCCATGTTTTATTAACATTATGTTGTAACGAAACTAGTAATGCAACGAAAAAGAATAATGACATAGGCTCACAGGATTCGTCTATGGCGAGCACATTTAACAATTGTATTACTCACGCGGCGATAGTTTAGAGCTATTCACAGATATCTCGACAATAATTAGAGATACCTTTAAATAATTAAAGATATATCTCTAAAATAACTAAAATAAAATGTTGTCGCGATTCTTGTGAGCCTATACATCATTTCCAAGTTTCGGTGCTTTACTATAGTTTCGTCTGTCCGCAACAATAATTGGACATAAACAAATCTGACGGGCGTGACCCCCTGAGAAAATTACGCCCTGCAGAGCAACTTGCCCCCGGAGGCAATTTTGTTATTGATATTTTGTACACAAAAATGACAGCATCATCTCCTTACAATATTAGCCTGTAGCGCTAGTTGTCTTGATCCAATGATGGAAAACAAACTGAGCATCGCCCTTTAGAGATAGCCATACCGTGGAGGTACGATAGGCGGTTGTGCAGTAGCATGGAAACAGATGATGATGCAGATGTGTCCAAGTTAAAGGTAGGATACACCATTGGTAATTGCTTGAATTATCATGAATGGGTGGATTTGGGGGGTTGTTTTTTATAGTAAATAACTAACCTGTCCGAAGTTTTACAATCATGGATGCCGAAAAAAACACAAAAACAGCGTTTGTTTTCAACCGGCGTCAAGCAGTTATTCTTATGTTATTCTTATGTGTTTTTTCTTGATCGCCGTCGGGCGATCGCGAATTTTTCTTTATACAATTACATTTTTCAGAATTATTAAAGGATATTTAGCGCAATCATTATGCTGGATGCCTAGAATCGTTATTTTCTTTCAGATGAGTAAGATATTTCTTAATAATTTGGTAGTAATTTTTTTCTCGATATCTGCAAATGTTGTATCAACCTTTAATATATACATGTATATATGTAGTGTACATGTACATGTACTAGTGGCCCATTTGAACATTTGTGACTGCCCAATAGCCCATATCCCCCACCACCTCCGGACAAAAACCTTGAATGCTACTGGCTTTGCCGATGTGGTTATTCAATAGTCCGACCACAATATTAGTCCTTGGTGTATCGAGGACTCAGGTGATGATAACAGTCCATTAGCCACAACGAAAGAGTTGTGGTCAAAGAGTTGTGGTCTCAAGGCCAAGGTATGTCGGCAGTTTTAGCAATTTTCGTTCTTGTTTTATGTGCACTTAAATCTAATCAGTTGTTCTGTGAAGACATGATGTTGTACTGTTGCATAGGTCGCTACGTGGGGTATTTTTTTGAAGGACGTCTTTTTGACTTAAAGGTAGGATACACCATTGGTAATTGCTTGAATTATCATGAATGGGTGAATTTAGGGGGTTGTATTTTGTAGTAAATATCGTTTAACTGACCTGTCCAAAGTTTTACAATCATGGATGCCGAGAAAAGCACGAAAAACAGAGTTTGTTTTCAACCGGCGTCGGGAAGTTATTCTTATGTTATTTGTGTTATTTCGCGATCGCCGTCCGGCGATCGCGAAATTTTTCTTTATAAAATTATATGTTTTTTCAGAATAATTACAGGGTATCTAGCGCAATCATTTTGCTGGATGCCTAGAATCATTATTTATTTTCAGATGAGTAAGATATTTCTTAATAATTCGGTAGTAAATATTTTCGATATCTGCAAATGGTGTATACTACCTTTAAAAAGTGACACTTTTTGAAATGTTGCTAATTATTGTTTGAGACAGTAAAAACCAATTAACCCAAGTTTAGGGTGATTGTTCAACTATTTTCTACACTTCCAGAGAATGTATGTTTACCTAGTGTTGATGAGTAGGGTGTTTATAAATAATCCTGGAACATGTACAAAGCTGGCTTATCCCCGGGAGCTTCATTGTAAATACGCTAGTTAAAGGGATCGTATACGTTTGGTAATTACTCCAATGAAATTAATGGCAATAAAAACTTACTTGGTAAGAAGTACAGCAGCTTTGGATAGTATAATGCATTTTAGAAACTTTTCACTTCAAAATACTGCGGTTATGGACAAAGATTTCACTTTTTATCCCCAACAATTTGAATCTGAGAAGCGTTACTGCAGTGACGTTTCTCAGATTGTGTATTCCAATGCAGATTATTCTTCCTGTGTGGACATAACCGCTCCAGATTTTTGGCAATATCTCAAAATCGCTACCACCTTTTGAAATATTTTTTTTACAGTTTTTACAGGTTAGTTTTATGGTAGGCCTATATATCTATAACTATATAGGATTGAAACAAACAGTGGGTTCCAATTACCAAACGTATACGATCCATTTAAAGACAGAAACTGATAGTTTTGTACACGATCTGTAATGCTGGGCTATATCTCAGATAACTAACAGTAACACTAAACACACATTCTCGGGAATTCTAGGAAGTGGGTCAAAAATCACCGTAAGTTTGGGTTAACTGTCTTTTTAACGGCACCTATAGTTCAACACACAAATGGAGTCAATGTTGCCACTTTTGTATAAGAACAAGGGAACAAATATTTGTCCGGTTATTTTTTATCCTGAGTCTTCGCTATTTTGTCTTCTTTCGACAAAGCAATGTACATTTTAGAATGAACCCCCAGAGCTAGCACAATAGGCCCACACCCGATGAGAAATTTGGCAAAATTAAGCACATTCTTGTGTTTTTGTTCTGGTAAACATAAATTCTGGAGAGGGAGCGCTATGAGTTTCGAACATTTTGTTTAAACTTTAACCATATTTGGGGAAAAAAAGTATCACGAATTTTAGTAACAATTTAGTGAAACCCATTTATGAATTTGGTAATCGTATAAAAATACGACAATACAAGTACAACGAGTCAACCGCCATGCCGGCCCGGCTCACAAAAATTGTTTTGAAATCGTCCCAAAACTATACAAAACGGAAGTGAAACATAGGCCTACATTATACTTGATTTTACAACATTTCCTGAAAACTCCACTACTCGCAGTCGACCAACTTCAATTTGCGGCTGACTTTAGTCAGTGTTGTACTGCTGCTGCTTGGCACGGCTTATTGTGCTAAACTGATGGGTTTTACATTTGGTTAATCCAAAAGTCATTTCCACATTTTTCTTGAAAATGAAACATGAACAAACATGAAACATGAAAGCTAGACCAGATTTATTTGGGAGTGATTGGCCGTTTTGCTAATAGAACCCATTATTTGGGGAGGAATCACCCATGACGTTCACAGACCAGGGTAAATTTAAAGGTAGGGTACACCATTTTCAGATATCGAACAATTTTACAACCGAATTATTTGAAAGTAAATAATTATTGTATCCATCCATCCAAATGATTGCGCTAGATAGTCTGTAATTGTTCTGAAAAATAGATTTTATATATTTTTTGGTATTCTCGATCGCCGCACGGCGATCGCGAAAAAAACAACAACATAAGAACAACTGCCCGACGCTGGTTGAAATACGAACGCCGTTTTTCTTGCTTTTCTCGGCATCCATGATTGTAAAACTTCGGACAGGGCAGTTAAACGATATTTACTTTTAAAAAAGCCCCAAATCCACCCATTCAAGCAATTACCATTGGTGTATCCTATACTATTTAGAGTGGGAAAACCAAAATCAGCATAGAGAAAGCAATAACAAAATCTATAATTTACACTCTTGAGTCTTAGATACGATGTACGTAGCCATCATGGATCTCGTGATGTTACGCATTGGAGATAGTTTCCTGAATGTATTGAGTAAAATGACTCCATGTCTTTCGACAAAATTGAATAAATTGGGCCCAGTGTTTGAAAATATTGCGTTTCCAAATTCCAACGATTTCCGACCAGCTATCGTTGGAAATTGATACAAAATTCAATTTTTCTTGAAAACCACAGCACACCAGAAGCTGTGATTTCACAGGATGGTCGAGACGTTGTTTACTTACAGTCAAGTAAGGTATTTCATCATAATTCAGTTGGGATTCCAATGTTGATTATTGCATTAGGAAGGCACAACAACGGATGTTTTATCTTCGTCGTCTTAAGAGCTTCCACTTATTATCTAGTGATTTGTTGGTCAAGTTGTACCGTGCAGTGGTGGACACAGTGTGGACTGTTTGGTATGATGGCTAACCGGCGGGTACTACGGCTACACTTATTGTTGGTAGAGATCTCCCGTCAGTTGCAGAAATGTATAGCACCAGATTGAAGAAGAAGACCAGTGCTACCATCGAAGATGAATTTACATCCGGCAAATGAGTTGTTTGATATGTTGAGATCAGGGAAGCGTTATAGAGTAATCAAATGCAATACAGAAAGATTCAGGAGTAGTGTTTATCCTACTGCAGTCAGGGGATTGAACGGAATGAAGTAAATGTAGTGTTTCTTACAAGATTTCAATTGATTTTTATAACATTTTACGTTGATGATTAATTTTGAACCAGATAATTGTAATTATTGAGAAGTTATTTTTTAAATAATGTTGAAATTCAATGTTTTTGATATTAAGTGTAAATGCATTGTAATGTTTTGAGGCGCGAGAACCACGACAATTTCTATTGTATACGATTGTACATAAATAGCAATAAACCAATAAAAATAAATTGTACTACCTTTAAAGATTCCAACAGAAATAGTTCGAAACTTCGACCTTTAATGTCTGCCTTACACAATAATAACATAATACTAGTATGACATCTATTCAGTATAGTAAACTAAGCTGGATAACTAAAATATAAACACACAATAACTAAATATCGACTGTGCACAAAATCAAAAGCCATCTGACCTATCGACATTATTTTGTATTGAGCAAAACACAGACTAAATCAGTGCTATCCAAACGCTGTACATTGTTTCACCGGGATTGTGCATGTCACAGTGTGACCCTGTAATCACGCTACCACCAGGCTGGTTTCCCCACGGGAGGTAGCCATGCCGCCCGGCATACAAGCGCGCAGAATGTCAGCACACTCAACTCATCAAGCCCAGCGCAGCCTGTATGTTTATTACCGTACAGAACAACACGACCCAAAAACAAAACGACGCAGCCTGTGAAAGCTAACGGTCGTTCGCACCATGTGTGAGTCCTGCACAAACCCAGAATTGTCACAGCGATTACTTTCGATTGAAGCGTTCGAAGAAAAATTACTTTGTGAGACTTTGTCCGACTTTGTCTAAAGTTATAAACAATCGCAAAGCTGTATTTTCCCTTGAGAAACCAATCGACAACCATTAAAAGTCTATGCATGGTCTGTGTCGGTAATATAGTACGTGACTCGACGAAAGAGGAGAGACGTACGTGCACTCAGATGGTTATCTGCGTCTTCAATCTTGTATTGCTTTTATCTCCGATCTGGAAATAAAGAGTGTACATGTACGTGGAACCAATAAACCTGCAGCCAATTAGTGGAGAGTGGGGACAAGGTACGAACCAATCACAGGGCCAGGGGGCGATATACCTTAGCGATTTCTAGCCCTGCATCAAGCTTGGTCACTCACTTTTTTTTTGGTTTGTGACGTATGCCATCTGGAGCTGTGCGGTATACGTGTTGACCTCCTGAGCTTTTATTTTTCTCGCAACTCAACACGGCCGACCCGTCAGTGGGCACGACTCAATCGCCGTATGTGTGCAGGGTTTGCCGGTGGTAAGTGGTACTGGTGTACGCATTAACCGATGGATACCGACGAGCAAGCTGAGACGTTAGGTTCGGAATTGGAGCCGGCCATGAACACCTTGGAGTCGGATATCACCATCAGCAACGAAGCTGCTGCTGCTGCTGGTATTGAATCCACAGGCATAATCCAGGACTTGTTGGATACGCGACCCAGCATCGGTGCCAATCCCTGCACGGACACCGCCGCTAACAACACCACCATGACGATCGCGGCTGACGTCGGCGAAAACAGAGGGGTTAATGTCTTGTCCTTCTCCTCTCAGCAGATCGTGTGCGTCTGCGAGGCGCTACTCCAGGAGGGGAACATGGAGAGGCTTGCCCGATTCCTATGGACTCTGCCATCCGATGAGTCCCTCCAGAGGGACGAGACGGTCATGCGAGCCCGGGCCGCCGTGTGCCACCACCGGGGAAACTACAAGGAGATGTACACCATTCTACAATCGTACAACTTCAACAGCGCCTTCCATCCGCAGCTACAGGACTTGTGGTACCGAGGCCACTACGGCGAGGCCGAGAAGTCCAGGAGGCGCGGGCTGGGCGCCGTGGACAAGTATCGCATTCGCCGGAAGCACCCTCTCCCAAGAACCATATGGGATGGCGAAGAAACAGTGTACTGCTTCAAAGAGAAATCTCGCAAGATGCTGAAGGAGTTGTACCAGATCAACAAATACCCAACCCCGGAGGAAAAGCGGAGTCTGGCCAAGGTGACGGGATTAACACTGACCCAGGTCAGCAACTGGTTCAAGAATAGACGACAGAGGGATCGGGCCCCAGCCGGTCTTCCCAAGGGGTAGGTCTTGATAATTTTTCATGGCTTTATCTTTGTCTTTGGGGAATAATTTTAGCCAGATTGACAATGACTGACATACCATGGAGCAATGACATACATTAGGGGACTTATTCAGCGGGAGGCCGGAAGAGTGACCTTGCCCCCCTGGCAGCATTTGCGTCATAAAACAAACAAAACCCCAGTAATATTTTAGGACGGATTGCTGTTTGCCCCCTTTGGCACAGAGCTGAATACGGTACTCGGTGAGGGGACGTTTGCAACATGGAAAATGATGGAGGTACATACCCGTCAACACTTGGCAGTGGTATAGTCTCGACAAAATATCCCAGAAAACTGATTATTATGTCTGTTTGTGTTTGTTTTCACTCTGATTTTGTTGATGAAGGCATGTGATTTTCGTGACACTGAATGAGTGGTAGTAATATGCCTCGATTTGACAAAAGTTGTCTCAGTGAAAGTTGGTATTTCGCCATCTATGGATCAGTCCATATTTTAGGGGTCCATTTTTTCGTGTCCAGGTTTCATTCTGTTCTGATTATGAACAGACATGATCTGACGTAAGATTGTGTATTTAATCGGAAATTGTTAAAATACATTTAAAACAATGCAACCTCAGTGCAATTTATTTGCTGTTACACTCAAAATTGCTAAAATGAGGGTAAACGGAATACATTGTAGACCCTCCATTAATCCTTGCATGCGGAACCCAAACTAAACTTTGCAAATTAAAATGGGGACAACCATTCCTTCTTATATTCCTCCATGGGACAACTATGGATGAAGCATAGAGCAAGGATGAAGGAACGCTTCGGTTCCTTGCTCTATGGTCATATCGTGACCACCCAGTGAACTGTGTGCCGCGCCGATTTGGTTTTACCACCTCCATGGTTTTACCATTGTGACTCGTGATTTAACGCGTACGGTGTATGTACTCCTATTGATGATGCGATGAAGTATATTAGCAGTCTTCCCGCTATTAGGAATCTCACAAGTTGTAAAGTGTACGGTGTCGGCGGTCTGTTTATAATGAAATTAGACCGCAACATTATTGGGCACTGTTTATTGTTATGTCAGGCAACCGGGCCCTGGTCCACTTTTAAAGATAGGATACACCATTGGTGAATGCTTGAATTATCAGGAACATATGGGAATGGGTGGATTTAGGGGGTCGTATTACATAGCATGGAGGTAGTAAATGCTTATAGTAAATGCTTATAGTAAATATCGTTGTCCGAAGTTTTACAATCATGGATGCCGAGACAAAAGAAAGAAATACGGCGTATGTTCTTGTTGTTCTTGGGTTTATTTCGCGAACAATATTTCGGAACAATTACAAGATATCTAGCGCAATCATTTTGCTGGGTGCCTAGAATCGTTATTTATTTTCAAATAAGTAAGATATTTCCTAATAATTCTGTAGTAAAAATGTTTGATATCTGCAAATGGTGTACCCTGCCTTTAAGACACCATTAATACGAATTACGAAGTCCATGATTATTCAAGTTCCTTGACGAAGATTTGATCAGGGAAATTCTTTTTGATCAGGGAAAATCAGGGTGTAAGAGAAACATTTATCTATGGTGTAAAGAGGGGTATGGTTTTTGGTCCAAACTTTGTTGTTCTTTTTTTCTGAAACATTTATGTTCAACGGTATTTGGGTTTCTTTTGGATATTCCAGAATACTGATATTTCTCTAATCTCTAATTGGACCATGAGTGTACCTGTTATTTTTAGGTTGTATTTAAGCCAAGGTGATTTTTTTCCTGCTGTTGAACTGCAAAATGCAAAATGGTTTTAGCACCTTTCAGGAACATCTGTTTATTTGCCCATGTTTATTTAATTTCATCATTACTATCACGAAACGGCTTGATCGATGGTTTGATCACTTTTTGTTTATTTTGACCCTGATTCTGTCCATCCCTTTTTTGTGCAATCATATGACCGTTTTATTGTTTATCTGTTAATAAACTAACAAATGTGTATATATTTCAATTAAATAAACAAATAAATACATAAATAAATGACGATGCCATTTTGCGTGGCTCTGAATATTCTACATTCTACCCCATCGAAGCTGAAGGTAAATCCATTGCATAAGGTTAGTGTATGTCTCATTTTAATCAACAACAAAACGGCAGTATTGTTTATAGGTTTGTTAATAATTGTTTTATCAATTTACTAAATTCTTCTTTGAAATTAGTTCATAATCAGTCACGTTCTGCAAAAGGTTTTGAGAACAGAAATGCTCAAGGCGAAACTGTGTACAATTTCACTTTTGATGTTTGAGGTTGTGTTTCTGAGTTCTAATCATCATACTCTTTGTCTGTATTATCTAAAGGTATATGTACACCATTTGCTTTTTGTTGAAATACACAAAAAATACATGGGTCAGGGGATTCCCAGCTAACACATAACGTTTTAGGAACGTTCCCAGAACGTTTCAACGTTTTGTGAACGTCCTGGAAACGTTCCTAAAACGTTATAGGTTAGCTGGGTTCATGTTTATAGTAAATAGTGTCACGCTGATCTGTTTTTGAAGTGTTGTGTTCATAGGCGCTGGAAAAAACCCAAGATAATGCTGTTTTTGTAGTATGGTTCCTTGACTTCCTTTAGATGAAACAGAGCCATTTTATAGATGTCAGGGAATTAATATCAGGTTAGGAAATCAGACTAGTTGGCAGGCACCCATTCACGGTTGTGTAATTGCGAGTAAAAGGTTAAACAACATTTAATAAGTTAAGGATTGTGTTGTAGTCAAGTATTTCGAATGATTGCCGGCCGGCAATCATTGAAAATTTACATTGAAAATATTTCTTGAAAACCACAGCACATCAGATGCTGTGATTTCAAAATTCAAAGGATGCTTGAGATTGTTTTTACTTTTAATACAAACAAGTAAGAAATGTCTTAATAATCCCGTTGTTTTGTTCTTTGATGTTTGCAAATGGTTACCTAGGCTTTATTAAAAGCGATAGTTCATGTAGGCCTATTGCGCTCACAACACCTGCGTTACTGCGTGGAAGGTCGCCTATGTAGTTGTCTGCATACTATTTGCGGGGGCGTCGTCGGGTTGAAGCTAAGGTTAAACCTGCTGACCTTTGTGACCTTTGACCCGATCCCGGAGGTTCGTGGCGTATTCGAACCTCATCGCATACGTGGCCCATTTACCGTAGAAGACGAGGATGTCAGAGAGAGATCGAGTCGAGTAAGGAAATGCAGGAATTGGTGCCACTGACCTCAGTGATCAGCACCGGTGTTTTGCGGCTTCCTTATGTCTTCTTGTGTGAAAAAAAAATGCAGGTGTATGTAGCTATGGTGATGGTTCGCTGTGTTTTTTAGAATCTGAGGGCCAGCACAAATGATATAAAAACGATTCCTTCCTTCATGTAGTATTTGCATTTAAAGTCACAAAAACGTAAAACAAGCTGTTGTTTTGTTTTCAAAATGGGACCATATTTGTATATAATCGAAGAACAGAAATAGTAGACATAGCACTTTAGTATACAAATATTGAATGCTTCGAGTGGTGTAGTCAAACTAGCATCGCCCACAGATTCTGCTTGGTTAAAAATTTACACAAATAAAACCACAAGGGAATTAGTTTTATTATTTAAATCTAAATACAGTTAAAATTTACGTCGGTTTCAATACAAACTTTGTGGAAAATGTATTTGCTCTTTTCTAAACCACCCGTTCACACAATGTTGAAACCCAGCTCTGTAGCGCTGGCTCTTTGGAACAATAGTACTATGGTTGCTATGGTATAGTACTTTTTAACTGTGCACAGAAAGATAGTAGAAAATGTCATGTGACTAGCTCTCCGCCAATCAAGACACAGAGTCTGTGGGTGAGGTGTTATAAAAATGCTTAGACAATTGCACTGTTAGTTCTCATAGTACAGCCGATCCGACTACCCACTGTCGTTAAAGGTAGATACATCATTTGCAGATCTCGAAAATGTTTACTACCGAATTGTTAAGAAATATCTTACTCATCTGAAAGTAAATAATGATTCTAGGCATCCAGCTAAATGATTGCCGTAATTGTTCCAATTTTTCGGCATCCATGATTGTAAAACTTCGGACAGCTCAGTTAAACGATATTTACTATAAAATACAACCCCCAAATCCACTTATTCTTGATAATTCAAGCAATTACCAATGGAGTATCCTACCATGATCCTACCCTTAATATACGAGGCTTTTACGTCATGCCAATTTTCAAGCGTGCTGGTAAAATATTATAGTAACACATTATGGTAACAATAGCCACGCTAAATAAGCGAGGTCGACACAAAAAGTGGTCCTATTTTCCACTTGAAATACAACAACTTTAACGGTACAAAATCTTTTAGGATATGAAAAAGAAGTACATGTATATGGCTGGATTCGAAACGTACCTTCTGAACACCAATGATTCTATCTAATCTATAACCACAATATTACTACACGTTGCTTCAAACTGTATTCCATTTTTGTTCTTTTGTACCCACCAGATATCGAATACTGTCGCGCTTATTGCGTAATACATTCGGTGTTACCGGTACCATTATACCGGCACGTTTGTAGCGTAAACAAAAATGTATAGTTGGATCGGGTGCTAAGCTAAGAAGAACCGGTCCGCTCTAAGTGCAGCAGTAAACATTTTGCTCTAGATACGTCAACCGTGAAAATAGCTCCATGGTGAAACTACATAATTATTATGCGTGTATCGTAAGGGATCATCTCCATGGTCAACCAGTTTATGTTGATACCTGTATACATTGTAGTCTGTTCGTTGATCATCAGAATGGTCGCAAGCTCTTTCAATTCATTGGTGGTTGATTAACTTGATTTGCTTTGAAAAACAGTGGTTTTCTGCCTCTTGAAATAAGTTATAATTTTGCACGTGGTCATTTTGTTTATTCGTGTCAATGCATACAAACTTGCCTGGGCGGACGTTGTACGTGTACATGTGTACCGTATACTAAATGCTCGGGTCCCAAAGTACAGTCGGCATACTGACATGTACATGTACACTAACACACATGTACGTATAGTACGGGGCACCAACCATGCACCAACTCGTAAAACGCGTAGGGGGGCCTGGTGACAATTTACCTCAGATATGCAACGGGGTTATGGTTCAAGGTTTTCTTCGGTTTTTAAAGGTTACATACACCATTCGCAGACATCAAACAAGGTTACTACCGAATTATTATGAAATATACTTAATTGAAAATAAATTATTATTTTAGGCATGCAACCGGACGGCAATCGCAAAAAATAACACATACAACTGACCGATGTTTGAAAACGAACGCCGTTTTTCTTGTTTTTTCCCTCCTTGACATCTATAATATGATTGTAAAATTTCAGACAGATCAGTTAAAGGGGTACTATGTCCTGAAATCCTCCAAAATATCATGTTTTGTATTGTTTACATATCCTATTCCAAATATATGGTTTAAAGGAAACCAACTTAATGTCTCACCGTTCCCGAGAAAAGACGGGAAAACCCGGTTGTTTACTCATACGTTTTCCCTGTCGATTTTATTGAAGGTTCGATACACGTTGTATCACAATGCACAAATGTGTTTTGTGTACACGTCCGCAAAAGGCGAACCCTTTCCAGCTGAAATCACTACACAAAAAACCACCCAAACAGCTCGAGTTTTGGGCTTAAACTCGATCTACACAAGAATAACACAAAAACGCCCAGTTATTAAAGAATGGTTGTATAAATGTTTACATCCTAAATTTAATGCTCTTTCTGATTAACATCATTTCGTTCAAAACACGTAGCCCAATTGTGCGATTCCAGGACATAGTGCCCCTTTAAATGAAGGGTCCATGCTGGATGACTGTACTTGTCTTTAATCCTGACTCCTCCCTGGACGGCGATTGCCAAAAAAAACACCAAACCATAAGAACCACAGCCTGACGCCGGTTAAAAACGAACGCCGTTTTTCTTGCTTTTCTCGACATCCATGGTTGTAAAACTTGAAGCAGGTCGGTTAAACGATATTTACTATAAAATACAACACCCCAAATCTACTCATTCCTGATAAGTCAAGCAATTACCAATGGTGTATCTTACCTTTAAGTTGTGACATCGATGGCACGCCAAGGAGGTAAACTAGGACTGTTTCGTTGTCTAATTTGCGCTATTATTGCCTATTTGAATCTTGATAATTGAGGAGAAATCATTCTAGTATTAAAGGATTACAAGTATTACATTAAAGGAACGAATATTTTCATGAAAGATGATAAAAGCAAAGTTTTTGTTCTGGTTAGTTAGTTCACAATCTCCCCTCTTCCCAAAATGGATTTGTTAAAAAAGAAGCTATACAGACAGGAGTCTGTAAATGTATTATATTACTAATACTACTGTACTTTTATTTTACAAATTATAAAGGATGGCAATATGACTTTTGATATGCCTTTCTGCTGTTAAAATCTGCAAGGTCTATCCATAATAGACAGGAAGAAATGTCTGCTTAGAGAAGCACCCATTTTGTTTTTCTTCTAGTAAGGCTAGCCGGTTATAAAGCGCAATAATGGTATAAGGTGGGCTTTAGGGCTGTCAATTTTTTCATTTTTTCATTTTTTTCATTTCAATTCATTTTTTCGATTATTCCAAACTGCACGTGAAGAATATTTGAATATTCGAAACTCGCTGGTAAAAACTAGTTTCATAGTATTATATATTATACAAAGCCTAGTTGGCGCACCGGTTACAAACAGGTGCAAGCGGATATTATTGCGGATATTGTGAGTATTTTGCAGTCAGTTCTGTTTAACTGTCAAGAGACTTTACCAAGCAAAAACAATGGGATAAATAAATAAATATGCCAACAAAAAGGTGGCATCTAGCAGTACAACCGCAACATTACGATTAAAATAAACACCACAAAATATGTGCATGCATAGTTTAGTGGTTTTTTTCCTCGAATATTTAAGCCGGCAAAATGATATTCGAATATTCTGATGATGATCGAATATTCGAACATTTGGTGTATTCGGGACAGCTCCAGTGAAGTTGATGAAACACACTCAATTATTTCTTGTCTAAAACTGAAATAGATTTGCACATAAACAAGACAAGACCAGTCTATAGTCAAACTAGTCCGAGTGTATTTTATTAGTTGACTGTCACATAAATTGATCGATACAGTATCACTATAACAGATAATGTAACAACAAATGACCGATAGTGTAGTTAGCACATTATCGATCAATAACAAGTTTACCGATAGAGTACATTTTACTAGTTTAGTACATTTTACCACACTATATGTGACCCACTCTGCAAAAATGAGTCTGATGTGTTATATATAGTTTTTTATTTTTTATTTTACAGTTGGTCAGAAAAAGCAGGAAATAAGCTTTTATTTGATATGGCACAACTCTGTAGTGTAATGCATTGGTCTTTTACAATAACTTTTTCTCAGTTATATTCAAAATGTCTTCAAAAAGAAATGAAGATTTACAATTGTATAGTGCTTCATCAGATGCTATGGTAAGAGAATGACAAAACCTGTATTAAATTTAATTTAGGGATCAAAACAGGGATCTTTTCAATCGATCAGATCTGAAAATATGTCCTACATTCTCCGTTGTTTTCAAAAAGTTATCAACCTTAAACCTTTATCATGCTTTTTACAATAACTCGGGCAGTTTTGTTGTCACCGGTGAGGGTTAGTTTTGATAGTTTTCGAGACGGATGCCAATTATCTTCCCGCAAGATCAGCGATTACGACAAGCAGTGGGCTGTAGTGCCGTGCCGGCCGTGACGCGTTAGGGCAATTTTCCCGCACGCGCACTTTCGTTACCGGAAGGTCGGATATTGCAGTTGGCGTTGCGTAACCTCGGTGGAATAAGTTAAACTACTTTTTACTGCGCAGTGCCGGCGTAACTTTCTCGTCTGAACGTAAGCACATTTTGGAATAAGAATTTCTTATCTATTGGCCCAAAGGCTATTTGCTTTTGTATTAACTTACGCCTTCGTCTGAACGTACCTATTATCGATTACCACGTCATCAGCTGTAACAATTTCATAGAGCTGCTAAGCAAAATAAAAATGCTTAGCACAAAAAGTCTTGCTCATTAAAAACAGGTTTCCGGCCAAAATTGTTTTTTAAGCTAAGCAACAAAACAGCTGATTATCAATCCAGAACAATAAAGATCAGGTAAAAAATTGGTCTGTAACCTTGTTTTTGCCAAGGACAAATTGTCATGCTAAGCAAATTTGTGTGCTTAGCAGCTCTATGAAATTGGTCCCAGATCAGCGAGAAAGTCATTTGATCATTGGATCAGACATCGTGCACAACAAAAAGGACACTATAGGCGGGTCCCTCTGAGATCAGACAAACACGAGAAGACTTGAAAGTAATATGCAACATTTGCGAACATCTAAAAACAAAACTATCAAATTATTATGAAATATACCCTACTTGACTGTATAATATTGATAGTTTCAAGTATCCTGTGAAATCATGCCACCTAGTGTGCTGTTTTTTTTCTCAAGAAAAGTAATTTGTTTGTATCAATTTCTAACGATAGTCAAAAACTGTTTGTATATATATACTGATTATGAACAAAATGTGAACAAATACATTAAAACAATTATTTACAAAATGTATTTTGTTCACATTTTGTTTACAATCAGTATCCAATTAGTCTGGCTCCCTGATCTGAGAATTCCCCGACGTCTTGCTTCGTTTCTGAAGTAGGTCCAGGGGCAAACTACGGTGTTTTTTTAGCATCCTTGGACGCACAACTTTAAAGAAGTCTGTGCAACAATATTTGCTTTGAAATACAAATCCGAAACCCACTTAATTTATGCAAATAACAGCAAAAGCAAATCTTGTATATTACCTTAAAAAATTTGAATGAGGTGGGGAATACACATTTTTGAGGACACGTCGTTTTTACCATGATGCGTTGATGGACCAAAGTTTCAGAAAAAAACGTGCTGCTGCTATGGAAAAACAAGGAGTCTAGTTTCATGTTTTACACGATAATAACATATAAGTCTCTTCGTGTGAGCAGTGGCGGATAGAGGGAGGGGGGGGGGGGGGGGGTACAGGGGTTGTAAGTTCACATCATTTTTCATTTTCAAATTATGAGGCACTTCCGGTTTGGACCGGAAGGAAGGGTCACGTGATGTTACGCACAGGAGTTAAAATGAAGGATGGATTATTATATAGGTAATAACAGTGCGAGAACCCGGTTGTTACTGCGTGGTAATGACCGGGTTGGGGGATGACCGCTGGTAATGGATCGAGCCGAAGGCGAGGTACATTACCAGCGGTCATCCCCCAACCCGGTCATTACCACGCAGTAATAACCGGGTTCTCGCACTGTTATTACCTTTAATAAATACCTTTTTAACGAGAAAAATGGTGAAAATACTCCGAATTTCGCGACTTCGCGGCTTTCTCTAGGCCGTTTTACAAACGCAGCTTCGTTTTCGTATTTTGGCTTCGTTCATGTAGTTTAGCAGTGGTACAGTTGTTTTCCTAGTTCCGGATTTTTTCTAGTTCCAGATCGCTTCAAATAAAAACCTACCTTGTTATGGCTTGGTCTCCAATACTATTTGTTTAGATGAAGTGCATTTGGAAAAGAAACATACAAGCTTCTTGATACATAAGTAAAAATAAGTCGAAGTAAAAGTCTCAAATCTGCCAAAGACTGAACGTTCATTTTTTCCTAGTTCCGGATCGCCCGTAAAATACATGCATCAACAGCACGCGCGCAAGCGATTTCATATGACGTGTTCTAATGGACCATGGAGTTTATTCCTCCACGTCGGTGGGACAAAGTTTATCGGCTCGTTGCCGCGCGCAACACACGTACAGTACACGGACAAAACATTTCAAAACATTTCCTTGCAAGTCCTCTTTTAAAACTTTATTTGACATTTATTTTAAACTGTATTTATATAAATTAATGAATACTTTATCAGAAATATAGGCTTGATTCGGGTTGGTTCTAGCGTGATAATTTTTCATGTACGAAGCAGTTTTTTACTCGATCCGGAATTGGTTAAGGAAAACGTCTGTAATGTGGCCAAAGTGCAGCCCAAAGCCGGGGTTTAGAAAACGGCCGTTGGAAAACCCATGATGTTACTACATATAATGACCGGCACGTGATCGAGTCTCGGCCAATCAGAAGCCTTCAACTCTCCTAGGTATTTATTAAATTATTATATTAATCTTCCAATGTTACATAACGTAACACCTTACATACGGTGTCGCACGTACGACTCATATCTCGTACTTACGACTTAAATCTGGTACGTACAACATATCGTACTTGCGAGTTACGATTCCTAAGTCGTACGCACTAGATAAAAGTCGTATACGTACGTACGTACATACGTAGCTGAAGTAAGAGATTGTATTTTTAATACAGCTTATTTATTTATGTATTTCTTTCTTATATTTAACCAGGGTTTCCCATTCACAGCAGTATGTGGTCTTCCATGGGGCCCTGTATAATATTATAAAATTACAATAAAACAGTATTTAAATTTAGAAGTAACACGAACATAAAATAAATTTAAAAAGAAAAGTCCAAAATACAATAAGTATAAGAATACTTGATGGATAAAAACAAATCGATTAAAAGCTAAAATATAACAATTCTAAATATAAATAAAAATGATAAGAAATTAACATACAGTACAACCCAAAACATATGTACACATCCATAATGAACACGAACTCAAACGTAACTAGGGAATTTAAAATACATGTATGTATAACAATCTAAATTAAAAAAAATATTATAAATACTATAAACACAAAATGGACATTAAAAGGGCTGAAGTATTAAAAAGATGTTAAAAGACATTGTTTCATTGATTTCTTGAAATGCTCAAGTGAAGGGGAACATCTGACATTTAAACTTAAATTATTCAAAATTGTAATAGCTGCTACAAAAGGTCTATGCTTATAGCAGTCACTTCTGTATTTAGGTATAACCAAGTGTTCTAATGTGGACTGTCTAGTACCATACCCGTGTCTATCATCCTATCATCAGCTTCCTATAATCCACAATAAATGACAAGAAAAACCAACCTATACGTTTGAAAGTATACGAAAGCGACGTTCACAACAGTCATGTCAGGACTCGTAAAGTAAATCCCCACCATTTATTTTACCAGGAAAATGGGCTGACGTTTCGATGTAAAATCCCCCGTTCTATTTTTGAAAATAAGACAGAATAATAATGTTATGACTCCAATGCAGGAAGTTTAGTGCCTCGAAGGATAATAAACAGTGGTGGGTCTGGAAATCGAAACGTGAATAATTCAACAAGTAAAATGTTTGGTGTTTGGAACTTGAAATGTCGCCAATGTACTCATATCGGACTAGGGTATCAAGTTATATAAATAAGATATGCATGTACTGTGGGTTGGTGGCATGCTGGGTAAGCTTCGTTTATAAATCACGTATAGGAGAAGCACATTTTGATTTTGGACTCTGGAAATCAAGGGAAATAAAGGATTCGTCAAAAGCACACGTGTTGTTTGTGGTTCAAAGTTGGGGGTGTGATGCAAAATGGGCACCTTGATTTGGAACATTTGTCTTTAATTTTAGCGATCTCCCTATTATGTCTATTATATTGGCGTAAACCAGTAGAGCGAAAACCGCTGGGATGAAATTAAAGGTAGAATACACCATTTGCAAATATCCAAAATATTTACTACTGAATTATTAAGAAGTATCTTACTTATCTGAAAATAAATAATGATTCTAGGCAACCAGCTAAATGATTGCACTAGATATCATGTAATTGTTCCGAATTGTATGTAAAAAAACTCACGATCGCAGGACGGCGATTGCCAAAAAAATAAGAACAACATAAGAACCACTGCCCGACGCCGGTTGGAAATGAATGCCGTTTTTCTTGCTTTTCTCGGCATCCATGATTGTAAAACTTTGGACAGACACTAGGTCAGTTAAACGATATTTACTATAAAACAGAACCCCAAAAATTCAGCCATTCCTGATAATTCAAGCAATTACCGAAGGTGTATCCTACCTTTAAGTGTAGGAAGACACTCAATTCTTCTTCGGATTACTGAGGTCAAAGGTCACGAATGGTTCTTTACAGGTAACGTGTATGTTAAAGGTGGATACACCATTGGTAATTGCTTGAATTATCATGAATAGGTGGATTTGGGGTGCCACATCGTTTAACTGACCTGTTCGAAGTTTTACATTATCTGTATCTGTATGGGTTTTAAAGGTAGGGTACACCATTTGCAGATGTCGACAATTGTTACTACCGAATTATTAAGAAATATCTTACTTATTTGAAAGTAAATAATGGTTATAGGCATCCAGCCAAATGATTGCGCTAGATATTAATTGTTACTGCATTTTATAATAAAAAACAACAACAACATTATTAACCACTGCCAGAGGCCGGTTTAAAACAAACGCCGTTTTTCTTGCTTTAGATAACACGTAGAAGATAGACATGCCATAATATAATATTGTTTCTAATAAATTGTTGACTGTATATGCATTGCATTGCTTTTGGGCACCATGGGCAGATAATATACGTATATACGGAAATAAAGTTCTCTTCCCTAAAACATTTACAATCATGGGTGCTGAGAAAAGCACGAAAAACAGCGTTTCTTTTTAACCGGCGTCGAGCAGTTATTCTTATGTTATCTTTGTTTTTTCGCGATCGCCGTCCGGCGATCGCGATTTTTTCTTTATAAAATTCAATTTTTCGGAATAATTACAGGATATCTAGCGCAATAATTTTGCAGGATGCCTAGAATCATTATTTACCTTCAAATGAGTAAGATATTTCTTAATAATTCGGTAGTAAATTTTTTCGATATCTGCAAATGGTGTATACTACCTTTAAAGTGTCAGATTAGGTTTTATGGTTTTTGATGACACTTGGAAGCAGGTATTAGGTTGGAAGACACAATTCTTCATCGGAGTACCGTAGGTCATATAGGGGTCAATAACAAAGGTCGTTGTTCATATGCATAATACAGCACATAAATAGACTACAAACAAGACGGCACGTGTGGTTCATGAACTAGAAATTTAGAACCGAAACTTTGGCACCTGTATAAAGTTGTACATCGTTGACTTGTTAACACAAAACATTACTAAAATACGTTTGTGGACAGTGCACATTTTCTATACTTGTTGTACTGTTTGTGCATAGCCTACCTTTGGTGCTGACTAAAAGACGGAAAAATTGACCATCTATAAAACGACATGCGTACAAGCCCTTGAAATAATTCACATTGACTATGTGTGTAACAATACAAAGCCAGTGTAAATGCTGCTTTACGCGTATGGTCAACCTTTCCGTCTATAGACGATGTGCCTCTGTTTACATCTGTATTCAAATGTGCCCGTCAATATGCGCACGCATCTAGTTTTACATACATTTTGGTTAAGAGATGACATCAGAGGTCACAAAATTCAAAGGCGATCTGACCTGCGACGCCACTCTTTAAATTTTATGTAAAACACGATGGGTGCGCATCACTGCCGGGCACATTTGAATACAGATGTAAACACGTGACGTCAGAGGGCACATCGTTTATACCCAGCAACAAAAATTTGGGACCGAGCGACTCCCCCTCAAATGAAACCACAACATTCCTCAAGCACAATGATCACCACAAGGGGGGAGGGGGGTCTCTCCTTCCCATATATTGTACAAACGAAATGTGTATGGTGGCCCCGGACGAACATGCTTTTTCGCGACATAACTTCTAGTCATTGTTAGTGTTTTATGTTTTGATGAAGTGTTACCTCCACGTTCCAGCTTCGGTCCCGGAAAATGTTCTTAATTCATGTTTTTGTTTTTTCTTTTATAATTTTTCACCCAAAGGGAGGAAGAACTCAACAACAATACCGTGGCTTCTGGGATGGACGATGCGAAGGTTAACAAATTCCCTTTGCAAGCCCGGTTCTACGTGAACGAGGGGAACTACAATAACAACAACAACAGCGCCACCACGAGTCCGTCTCGCGTAACAGCTAAAATAGTGACCCCACCCGTCGTGATGGTGACGACCCCAGTGAGTCCCGTTGGTTGCGAGGGGGCACCGGAGATCAAGACAGAGCCCGGAGCGCCCCATATAATGACAACAAGAGCGTCCAACGATCTAACCCCTATGACAGATTTCCGCGCGCTGGGGTTCAAGTTCCTGCACGATTTGGCAGTCATGCAGCAGGTGGTCCCAGTGGCTTTGGGAACGGGAGCCGGGGAAGCGGGGACTCTAGCAAGCAACCCCCTGGGTACGATGCATGTGAACCCACCAACCCTCCTCGGTGCTGCCGCTGGTGGCAGGGGGCAACATGCATACCAAGTACCGTCCCTGAGTTTGGCGCAGACCCTCCCCTTCACCCTCTCGCCCGCCGCGGCGGCCCAGCTGATCGAGTCTGTAGCAACTGGCTACAGCAACGCAAATTCAACTACCCCGTGCACATACAACAGCAGTAGATCACTGGTAAATGGTCCCATTGTCAGTAGGCCTACGGCTGTTGATGTCGTCAGTGCAGATATGGAGATTGACGAGAATGCAACAGAGCAACCCCAAAGAGCCGTAGGGAAATCCGTGACATCAAAAATCACCACAACTGTTTCAGGATAGCATCCAACGCAATCTCATTTGATCTTCCATCTAAGAAGTGAACTTTCCAAGTGGCTAACATTCATAATACTATAGACAGGGTATTATAATTATACATGTACATGTATATCGAAAGCTTCACAAACAACAAGTGGACAACGTATAGTAATACTCTCACAAAATGCTCCCAAAAGCAGACGTTACATTTCTCGACAAACGCTCAAAAGTTTTAATGGTCTTTGAAGTTTGAAAACAAATGGTGTCTGTATTTTAATTATAACATATACGTCTGTAATAATGACATTGTCTCTTTAAAGGTAGGATACACCATTGGTAATTGCTTGATTTATCATGATTGGGTAGATTTGGGGGGTTGTATTTTATAGTAAATACTGTTTAACTGACCTATCCGAAGTTTTACAGTCATTGATGTCGAGAAAAGCACGAAAAACAGCGTTTGTTTTCAACGGGCGTCGAGCAGTTATTCTTATGTTATTTTTGTTTTTTTGCGATCGCCGTCCGGCGATCGCAAATGTTTCTTTATAAAATTCAATGTTTCGGAATAATTACAGGATATCTAGCGCAATCATTTTTCTGGATGCCTAGACTCATTATTTACTTTCAAATTAGCAAGATATTTCTTAATAATTCGGTAGTAAATATTTTCGATATCTGCAAATGGTGTAAGAGACAATGCCATTATTACAGACGTATAAGTTATAATTATACACATATAAACACATCTAACTGAATACACATCTAACTGAATTCTCTGTCTGAATATTATTCGCGCTTTGTGTCTTATATTTGGTTTTTGACCGCCCTTTAAACTACCCTACACTTAACACCAGTACATTCCTCCCATGCATGTGGTATGCAGCCATAACAGAGTGACTATTTTTGTAAAGAAATCGTAGAAAAAAATGTATTTTTTACACTAACCTGTTGTTTCCTTACACCCAAAAGGACAAATGCGTCTCCAATGACGTCATGTGTGGTGTTTTTACGGTGATTTTTGTTTTCATAATTTCACTTTAGGCTGCCTTGTTAAAAAAATGTACGCCAAATTTGTTTTACTAATGTTCAATTAAAGGTAGGATACACCATTGGTAATTGCTTGAATTATCATGAATAGGTGGATTTGGGGTTAGGGGGGGGGGGGGGGGGGGGGGGGGTGGGGGGTGGGGGGGGGGGGGGGGTATTTTATAGTAAATATCGTTTAACTGACCTGTTTGAAGTTTTACAATCATTAATGCCAAGGAAAGCAAGAAAAACTACGTTCGTTATCAGCCGGCCTCGGGCAGTGGTTAATAATATGTTGTTCTTGTTTTTTTATTATAAAATGCAGTAACAATTAATATCTAGCGCAATCATTTTACTGGATGCCTATAACCATTATTTACTTTCAAATAAGTAAGATATTTCCTAATAATTCGGTAGTAACAAGAATTGTCGATATCTGCAAATGGTGTACTCTACCTTTAAAACCCATACAGATACAGATAATGTAAACATGTAGAAGATAGACATGCCATGTAATATTGTTTCTAATAAATTGTTGACTGTATATGCATTGCATTGCTTTTGGCACCATGGGCAGAGAATATACGTATATACGGAAATACAGTTCTCTTCTCTAAAACATTTTTCACCTCCTGATTCGATCATCTATACAAGTCATCTTGTTCGTCTCTCTTTGGAGTATGGGCTTGAGCTTCTGGTGGCCTAAAGGTCATCTTTACCTTCTGGACACTGGGTGTAGAGTACTGACCTCTACACCTGGACGGACCATTGTCCATATTCAGCTGCGCTAACGCTTGAAGTCGGCGCGAACTGAAGGTGCAACATGGCGGACCCAAGACGTCACTTCTGTGAGCCAATGAAATGTCCAGGTGTAGAGGTCAGTCGATTTACTCTGTACATTTTGTATTTATAAAAAAATATGTCAAACGTACCGTACCCACTGAACTCTACACCTGGACATTTCAATGGCCCACAGAGTGATGTCGTGGGTCCGCCATGTTGCACTTCTCGTTCGCGCCGACTTCAAGTTCAAGTGTGAAACAATGATGATCTGTCCATGTGTTAAGGTCAGTGGTGTAGAGGCGAGTAAGTACACGCTTTCACGGCTATTTAAAAAAAAATCGTTCAAATTCACTAACTCTGACATTCAATTTCGTCGAAGAAAAAAAAAAATCACAAGCTTTCACCAAACCAATCTAGTCACTTATCATTCAATTTCAACATTTTGTCATGCTTTTTAAACACTGGATGGAAAATATTCGTAAATATACAGATCAAATTTGTCTAAGATGTTTGCGAAAATCGGCATTCATGGATCAAATTCGTCTTTGATTTGATATCAATCAATTTCAAATTTATGCTCAGTTATAAAATTCGTCTGATGTGTGATTAAGTCAAGCACACATCAGACTAATTTGTTTAACACAAGTTTGAAATTGATTGATATGAGACGAATACGATCTCTGAATGCTGCCTTTCGGCAACAGCTTAAACGAATTTGATCTGTAATGTCGAGTATTCCCGAGAACATTTCCCGAGTGACCAAAATTAATTGGTTGGGTAAAAGTGTGTAGATTTTTTTTCTCGGACTAAATTTAATGCGAGAGATATATACCATAAAACTAACCTGTACAAATTTCATTTCAAAAGGTGGTAGCGATTTCGAGATATTGCCGAAAATCTAGAGCGGTTATGTCCACGCAGAAAGAACAATCTGCATTGGAATACACAATCTGAGAAACGTCACTGCAGTAACGCTTCTCAGATTTAAATATTTGGGGGATAAAAAGTGATATCTTTTTCCATAGCCGTAGTACTTCGAAGTGAAAAGTTTCTAAAAATGCATTATACTATCCAAAGCTGCTGTACTTCTTACCATTTATTTTCTGGACTAATTACCAAACGTATGCGATCCTTGTTATATACGAGTAAATGAATATACATTAACTACAACGAACAAATGCATGCAAGGGAAAACGGACAAAATTCAACCTAAAAATCTGACAGAAGCAATAATGTTCAATATATTGTTCAGTTCAAATTTGAAAGACTGATGTGTGAAACTCATTATGCTCATTCATTGATACTTTATAAATGAAGTTGTTAGTCTGTAAAATGTAAGGAAAAAAATGTAAAAACGAAAAACTAGACTCAGCCCATCACCCATTTTCCTATCCGGCCAGTACCAAACTCTAAAAATTTTAACAAAAAAGTGCTCAACAAAATTATTATTATTAAAATATTATTCCTGTAGATTTTCAGAGTTTTTCATTAGAGCTTTTGAAGAAAAACAAACAGCAAGTGAAAAATAGCTGTGGACACTTATATACAGGGTGTTTCACAAAAACAAACGTTATGACAAGAATTTAGGAATTTACCGAAATGATTGAATCTGTTGAGTTTAGGCTAAAGTCATCTATGGTGGGATAAACGTTCTTTGAAAAGTTAGTTGAGTGAGAAGCGACCAGTTAAACGGAATAGCATAAAAGTACACTCGCATCAATGTTTAATAGCGAACTCATTTAAATCTATCTGCTAAATGATTTCTTGTTGTACGTATACGAAGTTGGAAATGCTTACTGACGGCAGACCTACTCTCTTTGTGTCACAACACAAAGTGAGAGGGGGCTTATCAGCCAAGGCATCTTACATAACAACATTCAGCATAACCCAGACTAAAAAGGTTACATGGGTGTACATTACACCAATGCCCAAACTGCACAGTGCAGTTTTCTTTAACTGATCCCTGCAAGACTGTCTTTCAGAGATTCAGAGATACTGTACCACACATTATCCCATCAAAGATGACTTCAACCTAAAATCCACAGATTCAATCAGTTTTGTAACATTTCCAATTTTTTCTCAATAACGTTTGTTTTCTGATCGTACTCACGTACACCATCTTTTTGAGGATCCCAATGTGTGATCGTGTTTCGTTGTTTCTTTATTAATAATCCCAAAAAATTGCCCTTTTTCGTCTTCTTTTTCTTCTCCCAAGTTATGCACCAATTTCCTAATTGAAGACCGAGGCACATTATTGGGTGCTCTGCTTGTGGATGGAGTGCACAGCCTACTGATTTAACATTGGAGACCCATTATTTGCTTAAACTTTGGAGGGTTGCAAGCCTAACCGTAGACTTAGGAAGATATTCTGATAATATTCTCTGGAGCAAAATGGGATTTTGTAGGCTTGTGAATTTTCTGTTCGGGTAGGAGGCTAGGAGCATTTAGATTCTTGGACTCAGTTGACATGTTGACAGCAGCCAAACCACGATGAATTTTGTAGAACATCGTGAGTCTTTGCAAATTCTTTCTCTGGTCTCTCGGTGGAGCAATCGTAGAGACAAGAAAAACAAAGGTTGGCCGAAAGCGTTCACCCAAAGAGAGTTTGAATAAACGTACGTAAACGCGTCATGCAACATTTCCAGTTATTATTTACTGACGTTGGCAGTTGCTGCCGGAGGAGGGGGGGGGGGGGGGGGGGGGGGGGGGAGTGGACATACGTACGGTGTTTTGTGTGCGAGGCTTGTTGCGGCCAGTAATCAGTGGGGGTAGTACAAAGCCGATACAAGCCAGCGATGGGCATGGTTTCCTTCAGGCCGGATCCGCTCTGATACATCCTGATGGCTGGTGGGTTCCACCCATCACGCTGATTATCCACGGACTCCTCATCTTCGCCGCTCTGAGACGGTGCCTCAGGCCGGGATTAGAGCCGCGCAGCAGGTAGCCATTTCGGCGGCGAGGCCCCAGCCCCGGTGTGTATTTTGAGGTGCGCGCCATGCAAGTGACAGTCTGTATTGTTCTGTTGAAGGCCTAAACTGAAGCAAACTGCTCGGTCATACCATTCCCACCTCAGGTTCTACTGAATATTACTAGAAACAGCGGGTTTTCTTCTTCGTTAAAGGGGATAATACAACATTTGCAAACATCCAAAGTATTTTATAATGATTCAGTATTTCTTTTGTTTGCGAAATGTTGTTTATTTCATTGAATGCTCACTAAGTGCAATAATCCTAATTAGAGCCTGGGATCTTTGGTCCACAAAAATGGCGCTGGAATTAAAACTACTCAGAACCGAATCAGAAGTTATTAGTATCATTTTTGTTTCCGACAAGATTTGTTTACCCATGTATAGTATAAATCTTACAGTTATACCATAAAGAATGGTCCTTTTTCTATGGTTATACTGTCATTCTTTATTCAGTAATCTTCGTGCATGGCCAATTATCAAGCAAGTAATCAGATTAATACCGACAATGTGTATACGCTTGTTTTTGAACGGAAAAACCTCTTAGAAAATTATTGACCAAACTAGCTATGTGTGCTTATCGATACTCTGCTCACCACAAACAAGGAACCGGGAATATCTACGACCACAGCCAAGATGTTCCGGTTAAAAGTAGAATACACCATTGGTAATTGCTTGAATTATCATTAATGGGTAGATTTGGGGGGTTGTATTTTATAGTAAATATTGTTTAACTGACCTGTTCGAAGTTTTACAATCATGGATGCCGAAAAACACACGAAAACGGCGTTTGTTTTCAACCGGCGTTGGGCAGTTATTCTTATGTTATCTTTTTTTTTTCGCGATCGCCGTTCGGCGATCGCAATTTTTTCTTTATAAAATTATATTTTTCGGAATAATTACAGGATATATAGCGCAGTCATTTTGCTGGATGCCTAGAATCACTATTCACTTTCAAATGAGTAAGATTTTTCTTAATAATTCTGTATGAATTTTTTTCGATATCTGCAAATGGTGTACCCTATACCTTTAACTTGGTCAATCAGTGTCGATTGCCATTCAACATTTGCGTTAAGACTTTTAGCTTTTGAGCCATTTATCAAGCAAGAAATCAGATTAATACAAATTATTTTGAAAATACACTTTTTATTGAACAAAACTAGCCAAAACAGCTTTTGGTTTCATTAACAACAAAATCTGACTCCTCTCTATAGTATGGTGGCCCTGAAGGGACATCAAAGACGCGAATTTCATTTACGACATCACATACTGTTTCACGACATCACATAATTTTGTTTACGACATCACATATTTTTTTACGACATCACATATTTTTTTTTACGACATCACATATTTTTTTACGACATCACATATGTTTTTTTACGACATCACATATTTTTTTACGACATCACATATGTTTTTTTTACGACATCACATATTAAATTTACAACATCACACACTTGTATGTACGACATAACGTATTTATTTACGACATCACATATTGCATTTACGACATCACATACTGCATTTACGACATCACATACTGCATTTACGACATCACATACTGCATTTACGACATCACACAATTCGTTCACGACTTTTTATTCACGACATGCATGCAAGTCGTGAATTTTTTTGTCGCGAATTTCTGAGAGTGTAAGCACAACCGCGGTGAGTATGGGACTTGTAGTGACGACCCACGTTCAAAAGTAAGTTAGTTTTGTTTTGTTTTGAATGGTTGGCTACAAATTAAATAACATCGTTATCTCTTCATTAAATCTTGTCAGTGTACCACTTATTCCCGTTACAAATCTTCGTCCCTTTTCTTCAGCAGATCGAAGACATCCTTCGGGGGATGGGATTGAAAGTTTTGATTCCAAATTTTAAGAAGGAGGAGGTACGTTATTGCAATTGGTTTTTAGTTTTTTGTATTGCGATGGTTTAACCTTTGTGTAGTTATTTTATATCGGGAGATATAGCCCGCTGCACACCTCTCCGCCTTTCGGCCGTCCGGTTTACGGAACGATCAGCCCGACGGATGTTTACCATGTTTTATTACCCTGGAAATGTGCGATCTGTTTTGTTATTGAGTATGAGATTATTACCCCGAAATACATCTATAGTCAAACCAACAAAATCCCCTTTCTGTTTGCTGACTTTAGCCTGACGTATGAACTCAGTTTCTGTAAGATATTGCTTTTTATTATATGACCCAATTCGCGGAATAGTTACTAGATGGTGTACTTGAGTACAAGTGAAGAGTGGTCAGTTGTCGACCTGATTTGCCGACCTGAAAAAAGTACAAACTTCAGAAAACAAAAATGTAAACCAAAATAACTATATATGTGGCAGAAACTCAAATGTGGATTTTGTAATTATTAAGACCTTCCACACAAATAACTAATATAATATAATATACGCTATATACATAATTCACCATGTTAATTTAGCGCAAGTGAATTTTCCAATCACAGACTACTACATGTAGCAATATTGCGAACATTGTTAATGGACCTTTTCCCTAACAAAACCACGCATGTGGGTTTTGGAATCAAACGAAAACAGTCCATTGATAATATACACAGGGACCAAATATCTGTCATCATTTTCTCTTTGTTTCTCGGAGGTTTTTTTTCACGAAACGCTATTCATTATGCTGTTTTAGGGATTTTGTTGGTTTGTTAATCTTATACTCAAATAACGAAACAGATCGCACATTTCCGGGGTATTAAAACATGGTAAACATCGGGCTGATCGTTCCGTACTCCGGGCGGCCGAAAAGCGGAGAGGTGTGTAGCGGGCTATATCTCCCGATATAAAATAACTACACAAAGGTTAAACCATCGCAATACAAAAAACTAAAAACCAATTGCAATAACGTCCAAAGTATACTTTAAACACAAATGAAAGTTTGATGTACCTCCTCCTAAAATTTGGAATCAAAACTTTCAATCCCATCCCCCGAAGGATGTCTTCGATCTGCTGAAGAAAAGGGACGAAGATTTGTAACGGGAATAAGTGGTACACTGACAAGATTTAATGAAGAGATAACGATGTTGTTTAATTTGTAGCCAACCATTCAAAACAAAACAAAACTAACTTACTTTTGAACGTGGGTCGTCACTACAAAACAAGCCCCAATCTCACCGCGGTTGTGCTTACACTCTCAGAAGAGGAAAGGAATGCAATTTACTAGCGCAAGCAAACACCGAGGCCGCAGGGTCAGCTGCGACGCCCTAAGCTACTACTAACAAATTCGCGACAAAAAAATTCACGACTTGCATGCATGTCGTGAATAAAAAGTCGTGAACGAATTGTGTGATGTCGTAAATGCAGTATGTGATGTCGTAAATGCAGTATGTGATGTCGTAAATGCAGTATGTGATGTCGTAAATGCAATATGTGATGTCGTAAATAAATACGTTATGTCGTACATACAAGTGTGTGATGTTGTAAATTTAATATGTGATGTCGTAAAAAAAAATATGTGATGTCGTAAAAAAACATATGTGATGTCGTAAAAAAATATGTGATGTCGTAAAAAAAAATATGTGATGTCGTAAAAAAATATGTGATGTCGTAAACAAAATTATGTGATGTCGTGAAACAGTATGTGATGTCGTAAATGAAATTCGCGTCTTTGATGTCCCTTCAGGGCCACCATACTATAGGGTTTATACACATTTTTCTTCTGCCAACCAATACACATATTCGCGTCGGGTTTATTTTCAAGTTACTTTGTCAACAAAAACCTAGGTGTTTTTTTGTTTTTTTAAGACACACATTACTCAACCATCGAGAGGGGAAACTGTTTTCACGCGTGATTTCCGTTGTGGCCAGGGGCCAATTTTACGGAGCTGCTAAGCACACAGATTTTGCTTAGCATGACAATTCCTCCTTGTCAAAAACACGGTTACAGACCAAATTTTCAGGTGACGTATTATTGTTTCTGATTGGCATTCAGCTGAGTTTTGCTTGGCATAAAAAACACATGCAGTTTTTTTATGGCAACCGAAGACTATTGAGCAAGACTTAGTGTTGGTTCTAACCAAATTTGTGTGCTTAGCAGCTCCGTGAAATTGGCCCCATGTTGGCACATGTATAGTGGAGTAACTCGTATGTTTCTCGGAGTTATACTCGAAAACAGCGCGGACAGCATACTTTCAAATGAAAACAACATCATGCTCTACTATAATCAACTATAGGACGATTTTAACTTGAAAGTTTGTTATTCTGTTCACATCTTTTTCATCTTTAAAGGTAGGATACATAATTAATTTTTGCAGATATCGAAAATATTTACTACCGAATTATTAAGAAATATCTTACTCATTTAAAAGTAAATAATGATTCTAGGCATCTAGCAAAATAATTGCGCTAGATATCCTCTAATTATTCCGAAAAATTAAATTTTATAAAGAAAAATTCGCGATCGCCGGACGACGATCTCCAAAAAATAAACATAACATAAGAATAACTGCTCGACGCCGGTTGAAAACAATCGCTGTTTTTCGGGCTTTTCTGGGCATCCATGATTGTAAAACTTCGGACAGGTCAGTTAAACGATATGTACTATAAGATACAACCCCTCAAATCTACCCATTTATGATAATTCAAGAAATTACCAATGGTGTATCCTACCTTTAAAGATGGACTACAACGAAAACTCACACATTAAAATTATTGTTTATGTTGTGTTCAGGTAACACTTTATTGTTATACGGTCATGTTTTTCTCTAAATAATTTTGTTGCAATTTGACCTCGATTCTTCGATTTTGAAATTTCCCGCCCTGTACTGGTTGCCGGCAAAGATCCACTGAAAACCACAATGAAATCCACGATATAGTACCAGCGGACTTGTAAACCAGCGAAAAATGATGACGTACTACCCATGAAAACGCATACATGGTGGCCCTGAAGGGACTCCGCAGATCGCGAATATCGACGTCAAATTTGACGTCAATATTCACGACTTTCCAAAAAAGTCGCGAATATTGACGTCAAATTTGACGTCGATATTCACGACTTTCCCCCAAAAGTCGCGAATATTGACGTCAAATTTGACGTCAATATTCGCGATCTGCGGAGTCCCTTCAGGGCCACCATTATGTATGCGTTTTCATGGGTAGTACGTCACACACAAAGTATGAATTATTCATGAGTTAAGGGCTTTTGCTGAAACTGAGTTTATCTGGGTCGTAGAACGCCGATCAATTTTTTTTTTTTTTTGCATGAAGGAACAAGATTTATTGAATACTAATGATATATTAGTAATCATTATACATTTCTCGAACAAAAAACAGCAACACAGCCTTTATCATTATTCCGTTGTAGTCCATCTTTAAATATCCTATCATTTCACACTTTCACAATTCCCACTTTTTATTAAATACACACAACTAATGTAAAGGTACATCAATGCCAATGGGAAAATGTCAATGTCTATGAGTAAAACAGTATTGTCAACTGTTGCATTGGCCGCGTATTGCTCGTATGAAATTGGGCCAGTGACCTAGTATTATAACCGGATTATACCGGTCATCTTTTTTTATGAGGCATCTCGATCACCTGGTACGGTTCCCGGAATCAACTCACAGGAAACGTTCCATAGAAACATCCGTCACACGGGAGGTAACGTACGTGCGGTCTCTGGGTTGTGGTTCAACGAGTTCTGAAAATGTTCTGAAGTTCATAACATACCATGCACCCATCACCTCTTGATAATATTCCTCCCATTCCACTCTGTATCTGATCCACTTACATTAACACTCGCAAATCCTTCAAAATCAATATGATTTTGCACAAAATCAGGCCCGTATACGCAGGATTGTTTTATGGGGGGTGCGAATTTGTACTGATGGGACCAAAAATGGAACCAAAATCTTTTGTTGTGCCAGTACCGTTATTTCTACATCAAAAAACCCATTATTTACCCCGAAAAATATGGACCTTTTGGTAGTTTGGGACAATTTTTGTTCGTGTGTCAGTACAGTTATTTTTACATCAAAATATGTCGCACCCGTCGCACCCCCCTGCGTACGGGCCTGAAAATCATATTAATTTGGAGGATTTAACATGCCAGGAACTGTAAGATGCCTGTACGAGATTTTTGGCAGCATTTCTTCTCTGACAACTGGTTTTACAAGTTCAAAACCATTCTATACAAAACATGTTATGGGTCGAGAAAGAATCGCGCCAGTGGCATTGGGTTTTTTGTACCGCAACAAGTAAAACGGGCATATATTGTACGATTTTGTTAATGTGTTTTCCTCCCGGGGAGTGCCTTTCCATGCTTTTTCACATGATGGTGTCGTTCGATAAGAAGGGAAATAAACTCTCTATTGCAATTGACAAAACCGCAGAAACGTCGGCTCCGGAATTATATTTCCTTTTATTTCCCATTTCTCCAAATGCAAGATCACTCACCGTTTGGTCATTTATAGTGGCAACACTGATTTTAAGTACATTTGCTTTAAAGGTAGGATACACCATTTTCAAATATTGATTTTGTTTTACTTATAATTTGAAAGTAAACTCGTTGCGCTAGATATCCTGAAATTGTTCTGAAAGATTAATGTTTATTCTTTTCATAGAAAGCATGAAAAGCACTTTGGATAACCTCATTTTACTTTAATAAGCAAGTCTTGTTTGTGCCAAGCTAATTTGTGTGCTCAGCAGCTTCGTGAAATTGGCCTTAACAGTTCGATTGCACCCATTGTGTATTACAGATCTTGGACTAATTTTGGTAAATTGGAAGCAGTAGCCTATTTGAACATAGTTTGTTTTCAAACAAAATGGACACATACATTATAATTATCTTGAAAACAGGCATTAGTATACCTCCAAATGGGCACTTTGGGAGACAATCCCATAGAGTCGTGCACAATCTTTATTGTAACCTAACCCGTTTTTACCTGGAGCTTTTTCCACGAAATTTCATATTTATGCTATTTAGACCCAAATCTGTCTTCTCCGAGCAAAAATAACTCCCAAATATCGTTTTGTGGGGTAGCTAGACACTTAGGGAGACACTGAAATGTCTCCCTAAGTGCCACTGTCTCCCAAGTGAATCAAAACTATCGCTAATTTGTCTCCCAAAGTGCCTATTTGGAAGAATTACACATACTACATGTACATGTGTATTAATTAAATTGCAACCAAGAAAGGCGTTTCATAATAAGTTGACAGTTTCGTTTTGTTTGTGTATTATTAGTCCCTTTTGTTTGTGTATTAGAACCTTTAGGGTTCAAGTTTGATATAAGTAGGCTCACCAAGGGGGCGGATTGATTATTTTTGCAGGTTTTTTTTATATATATTTTTTGGGTGGGTGGGGGGGGGGGGGGGGGGGGGGAGATTGGGGGGGGGGGGGGGGGGGGGGGTGTCAGGCCCTCAGATTTGTTTATGTCCGACTGTTGGGGAAAGGGCAGAGTGAGCAGAAGGGGACAAATGAGGGGAGGAGGAGGTAGGAGTGACAGAGGACCAGGGATCCGGATGAAGTAGCGGAGGCCCGGAGGCGAATTTTTTTTTCCCAAACAGGTTTGCACAATTTCATGAATTATTCAGTAGTTGCGTTGATCGCTGTACAACACTTAGGTTCTAGGTCTCTCTAAAGATATCAATTTGACTAGGAAAAACGAGGTGACCTACTACAGCAGGATTCGAACCCGGGATCTTTGATCCATAGCCAATCCCACTATCCACTACACTACGTATAGCAGCTCGACAACAGCTGTTCTTTAAAGTGATTTATTGTAACTAGTTAACTAATAACAACAATGCTGTGACGTCATGTTTTATTCCGATAAATAAACATAACTTCTCATCCAAACTACTGAATAATTCATGAAATTTTGCAAACCTGTTTGGGAAAAAAAAATTCGCGGCCCGGAGAGGTACGGTAGTTGTTTTTCCAGCATGGTAAAGGGTAAATGGGCGTTTCTACACCCCTCGCGTCATGATTATTCAGTAGTTTCAACAATAATACTAAAATATATTGTTATTGCTCAGTCAACTAGTTAAACGTAGGCCCAGAGGTACATTAAAGCACTTTGAAAAACGGCTTCTTTCGACCTCTCACAGTAGCCAAGTAGATAACAGCAGTACATCGGGTTTACTGCAGTGTTAATGTCCTTGGAAGACCTGTAACGTTTCCGATAAAGTTATTACAGTTAAGCTTGCCTTGATGAACTGGGGGGCTTCATAATTTTCAAATCAATAACACATTCAACTAATTGTCAGCAATCTAGTTTTGTGGAGATTTAACAAAAATTGTCAAGTTGGGGTCACTAAATTGTATTGATTACAAAGGTTTCTCCAGATTATTAAAGCACTTTGAAAAACGGCTTCTTTCGACCTCTCACAGTAGCCAAGTAGATAATGGGTTAGGTTAAAGATCGAAAGATTGGTGCTCATTGTTCCTTGACTATTTTGGGATTGTAAGTTTATTGTAGGATGAATTTAATTTAAGGGGAAGCAAGGTTCGAGAACCCAAGTATCTTCCATTCACTAGGGATAGATACGCCCAGTTATGATAATTGGCCTTTACGATGCTGTAAAAAAATCACGCGGCCCGGAGAGATATATATGGTGAAGGGTGTCATCGGTACCTCATAGTTGTGCAAGGCAACACAACATTCGCTGTTGTACCTATTCCTGTATATGTATTTGTTGATACGAGGCAGGTGTTTGGATCGTGATTTCTTAAGATGTAATTTCGCAAATGATAAATTGCGATTGCCCTTGAAAACACTACACACATAATTTGCACATTAATTACAACCCGACAATTTTTTTTATGAATAAAACATGTACATGTACGTTTGTTTATGGTGTAAATCGAAAATTTCCTTTGTTTGTACTAACTTTTTCCGACGGCTCTCATTGGTTTTGTACACGAATCTCAATCGTCCTCGATTCTAACCCTAACCCCAATTCACCTTCGTGTCGCCATGTACGTGTCCTCCATTTACACCATAAACAAACGCAGTAGGTCTTATGTACACGTGTATATTATATTGTCTAGGATTGAACATAGAACCACAAATAAGAAAACAATCGGATATATCCATCAATGTATGTATATTCAGAGATATTCTTTATTTCATACAGCAATTACTCTGTGTTCAAATGTAATTATATTTACAGCCTGTATCAACAAAGCATGATGGCAAAACACGTCAATGATGACGCAGCATATTAATTTGTCAGATGCAGTATCTAAGCTTACAAAATCCACTCAGCCTACACCTTGTTAGCTCCAAAGAAAGAATGCAAAATGTCTTCAAAATTAAAAGCAAATCATTGCAGTAAAATAGTAATCACTTTTGAAGCCAGCTGCATGTAGCGTGTACCACAAGGTATGCGTACAATTTGACATTTCAGTATTTACAGCAAAGACATTCTTCATTTCCTTCTAAATGTTGAATGTGAAATGTGGGCATCGAATGATTGCAGTTTAAAAAAACACAAGAAAGTTCTCGAGTAACATGCATAAGTTTTTGATAATTTTCTGCTGTGTTAGTACATACATAAGGGTTCAAAAGTGGTTTTTTTGGGTGTCCCGGTTACGCCTGCCGGCCTGTGTAATTTCCCACATTTCCCATGCAAGTGTCAGTGAAATTGAAGGCATCAAAGAATGTGTCCTAAACAAATAAAATGTCAGATAAAATATACCCCTTATTTATGGACAGACATTGCTATTAATCACACATGTCAACAGAAGAGCTAAATAAAACTATCTGCTTGAAATTGAATTTTATTTAAAAAAAAACATTCGCGATTGGACGGACGGCGATCGCGAAAAAAAACCAAGAACATAACAACCACTGCCCGACACCCGGTTGAAAACAAACATCGCTTTTCTTGCTTCTCTTATCATCCATGATTGTAAATCTTCGGACAGGGCAGTTAAACGATATTTACTATAAAATACAACCCCCTAAATCCACCCATTCCTGACCACCCATTCAAGCAATCACCAATGGTGTATCCTGCCTTTCAATCCACCCATTCCTGATAATTCAAGCAATTACCAATTGTGTATCCTACCTTTCAATCCACCCATTCCTGATAATTCAAGCAATTCCCAATCATCCGACCTTTAATGTATCATAATTGTGTGTAACTATTCACAACTTGACCCTAACAATCCCCATCCAGTCAAACTCCAACACCAGGTTTTGTTGGGATATGATGGGTACGAGACCGCTACAAATGATTGTCTCTCGCACTGGGCTAGGCATACCCCTAGAATCAGAGACCAACAGTACAGTTTGCATAATTATGGTGTTGGAATTTGCATGGACAGGTATGGTTACTAGTAAATTAAACTAGGGAGCTGGGGTTAAGCTAATAAAAGATTACTAAAATATGGCATGATCAGTGTCTAAATAAACTGTTATGGAAATGAATGCCATGGAATAACAGCAGTATACATCGGGTTTACTGCAGTGTTAATGTCCTTGGAAGACCTGTAACGTTTCCGATAAAGCTATTACAGTTAAGCTTGCCTTGATGAACTAGGGGGCTTCATAATTTTCAAATCAATAACACATTCAACTAATTGTCAGCAATCCAGTTTTGTGGAGATTTAACCAAAATTTTGAAGTTGGGGTCACTAAATTGTATTGATTACAAAGGTTTCTCCAGATTATCTGAACAATAGCTAGCAAACTACATTTGCCATTAAAGGTAGTATACACCATTTGTAATTGCTTGAATTTTTATGAATGGGTGGATTTTGGGGTTGTATCTTATAGTAAATATCGTTTAACTGACCTGTCCGTAATTTTTACAATCATGGATGCCGAGAAATGGCCAGCCTGAAATCCCACAACTGCAGGAGGACTAACATGTACATGTACATGTTCATCCCTGTTTGTGACTGGCTCTACAAAAAGGTGTACTATGTAGCAAATAAAAAAAGCCCACAATGTAAGCTTTCATTTGGTATATAATAGAGCTCCATAGCCCCTCTCATTTTGGAGATATGACGTGTTTATATATATTGATTACTTCCTTGGAGTTCAAATTACATAACTGAGAAAACAGGCTTTGAAATATCCGGCTCTGTTGTAGTACAACAGAACGATGCACACAAAATGGTCGTTTTTTCCCACTTTATTCATCAAAATAGACATTTCTTTGAATGAAATCTAAAACTGTAGGTACTGAAGATGTCATTCACGACAAAAAATTAAAATCACATTTTGATGAAATGTTCTCTCTCAACGTTGAGCGGGCCAATACATGATAGTGCATAGCGCGACTTAAGACACCTTTTTTGTAGAGCCATTCACATTTATATACATGTACTGCAAACCTGAAAGATTCCACGCTCACAAATAGGTTCAATACCTATACTGTGCTGGGCGCGGGGAACGGGAACGAGAGCGGGAGCGCCCCCTAGCTGGTGATGAGTGCCTGTCTCGTCCAGATCCTGCAATATAAACAAAAATGCAACATGTCAGTAAAACATTTCCAAGCAGTACATGGGTGGTCACGAGGCAGTTGTAATACAGAAATTGTGATGGAACTGCGGATGGATGCTGCTTGTATACGGGCAAGGTATAGGGGTTGATTGTATCTGCATTGGTTGGGTCATAAATGTACCTGTAAATAGTGCACAGTGTACATCAAATGCAAACAAGGTCATATGGGACCGGCTCTACAAAAAGGTGTATTAAAGGTAGTATACACCATTTGCAGATATCCAAAAAAATTTACTACCGAATTATTAAGAAATATCTTACTAATTTAAAAGTAAATAATGATTGTAGGCATCCAGCAAAATAAGGGCCCTAGATATCCTGTAATTGTTCCAAAAAATTGAATTGTATAAACCAAAATTCATTCTCGCCGTCCGGCGAGCGCGAAAAAACAAAGATAACATAAGAATAACTGCTCGACTCCGGTGGAAAACAAACGCTGTTTTTCATGCTTTTCTCGGCATCCATGAATGTAAAAATTCGGACAGGTCAGTTAAACGATATTTACTATAAAATACAACCCCCCAAATCCACCCATTCCTGATAATTCAACAAATTACCAATGGTGTATACTACCTTTAAGTTGCGCTATGCATTATCATATAATAGCTTGTTCTACATTGAGAGGATGAATATAAATGTGACCGGCTCTACAAAAAGGTGTATTAAGTAGCGCTGTGCACTATCATGTATTGGCCCGCTCAACGTTGAGAGATCACATTTCATCAAAATGTGATTTTCATTTTTTGTCATGAATGACATGTTTAATACCTGCAGATTCAGGTATTATTTAAAGAAATGTTGATTTTGATGAATAAAGTGCAAAAAACGACAATTTTGTGTGCATCGTTCTGTTGTAGTACAAAAGAACCGGCTATTTCAAAGCCTGTTTTCTCAGCTGTGTAATTTGAACTCCAAGAAAGGAATTGCTAGCGTAAGGCTTGCCCCGAATCACATTCCTAGGGGGGTCCGGGTTTAATGCCCCGGACCCCCTAGCAAGGCGTGCCTTTGGCACGCTCAGGTAAACAACCCCCCCCACCCACCCTCCCTAGTTAAAACCTAGATCAGCCCCTGCGTGCCATAGCACAATTCCTCAACTCACGATTATCCACCTCGCAATCATACAAACCCTTATTTGTTCTTTTTCAGCAATTTACAAAACCTATCTTAGTTCTACAGATCGCCAAGCCCAAAGAAAGCAAACACCAGGCGAACAGAAACAAAGAAATGCTCAAGGTGTCGTGAAACAAACATGACACGCAGAACAAGACACCCCTAGCTTCCCATTCCCTCCAAAAACCAATCAGGTTGCTCTTCTCTCGCACTAAGCAAAGTCTATGGTTGGTTGCTTCTTATGAGCGCTCCAGGCGTGCTGCTTTTATTCTTGTCGTTTGGTAGGAAAGATTAAACAAAGAAAGCCTACTGCGTCTGCGCTCGGGGGATCCGGAGCGGCTGCGGGATCGAGGAGGGTTGTGGGTCCTCCCCCGCCAAGCCTTCTCGCCCCTGTCCCGGTCTCTCCTCTCTTGCTCTTTGTAGCGGAATTGTCGCGTCATCTCCCGGAGTTCTTCCTCGCGATCCTGGATCGATGTAAACAGAAATGGTAACACTGTCAAGTCAAGTTCCCACCAGTTCTTCGATCACAGACTAATAGACTGTGGCAAAAGTTTTCTTAATTTGTCGGTGGTCAAAAGGGACAATAGATTATTTGTCTCATTTGAAGCACCACAAGTGGTAACAAAAAATATAACAGTGCTTGTCAAAAAGCCTGATAAGTTTTTAGCTCTGTGAATGCTGCATATTCCGTGAAAACAATGATCTAAGGCCAAAAAAAAAAAAAAAATGTTTTATAGCGTCATGCCTTTTTTTTTAAAGGAAGGAGGAGGCCCTTTTTTTTCCCCTTTTTTTCTTTTTCTTAAAAATGGCCGCCTGACACATCTTAATTCGAGTCATGCAGTAAACATGCCACACCCTATCTTCCAATTTAAAATTAAAACATGGTTCACCCACGATTGGGTCGATCAAGTATGCAACGTACATGACTACACGTCACACCCTAGCCTTCCTATTAGAACAAATATATTCCCAGAGCATGTACACAGTGATGCTAAAGTCTAAAATACTATTTTAAAATTGTATTATCTTTAAAAAAATTATTATTATTTTTTTTTTCCCTAAATTTTTTTAAAAACATTTTTTTAAAAGAAAAGAAAAAGAAAAAAGGAGGCGGCCCCCAAAAAGAAAGCGGGCGGTGACGCTAAACATGTTTGGTTTTTTATTTGGC
This sequence comes from Crossaster papposus, assembly GCA_037893245.1. Lineage (NCBI taxonomy): Eukaryota > Metazoa > Echinodermata > Asteroidea > Velatida > Solasteridae > Crossaster > Crossaster papposus. The sequence continues at coordinate 2,151,531 of JBAIAA010000119.1, read as the reverse complement.
CTAAGATGTCTTTTTCAATTCACAATTTTCGGAGTCACAATTTGAATTACGAGGACAATCTGCATTCGGGGCACATTCCTATCAAGCCCATAAAAGCTACTCACGCGTCACACACACTGATCAGACCAATAGTAGCGCCCACGCGTGCATCGTTTGAACACTCTTGCGCACTATTTTCAGAAATTTCCAAAAGTGCATTTTTGGAAATGACATTCTTTTGGGTTTTTTTTTCTTCTTCAAAATGACAGCATGCCAGAAGGAATCATTTCACAGGGAGTTTAGAATCATTAACACCTAGAAGTAACTTTTACAGTACAGTATTTTGGTTGGTTACAATGTACTTTGCAAAAGGTATAGTCTGCCTTTAATTAATTGACAACTATTATTCTACGAGTGCGACTTTGTGTCACTAGGTCACATGACAAAATAATCGAAAATAACACATCTTAAACATTACCCCAAAAATGTGCACCAGCCTCGACACGTTTTCAATACCAACCTTGAACAATTCCAAATTTCAAATGTACAAATCTTACTTGGGTAGTTTTCCCCAAACTTCTTTGAACGAACCCATCTCCAACTATTAAAGGGATCGTAAACGTTCGGTTATTAACTCCAAAAATTAATGGCAATAAAAACTTACTTGGTAAGAAGTACAGCAGCTTTGAATAGTATAATGCATTTTTAGAAATTTTTCACTTCGAATTACTGCGGTTATGAAAAAAAATATCACTTTTTATCCCCAAAATTTCAATCTGAAAAGCGTTACTGCAGTGCCGTTTCTCAGATTGTGTATTCCAATGCAGATTATTCTTCCTGCGTGGACATAACCGTTCTAGATTTTCGGCAATATCTCAAAATCGCTACCACCATTTGAAATGAAATTTGTACACGTTAGTTTTATGATATATCTATAACTATATAGGATTGAAACAAACAATGGGTTCCAATTACCAAACGTTTATGATCCCTTTAACTGAAATAAAATCTTAAAACCTGAAACCCTAATACATCAAATTAAAAACATTCAATTCTCTTACCATTTGCTCCTGTTCTTTAACAGACTGTTTCTGGTGTTGTTTTATTTTGTCTGCTTTATCTATGAAAACAAATTGGTGCATACAAAAATTTTGAATGAAAATTACTAATTGGGCTTAACCAGTTTGCGCCGGAATTATTTTAACATCACCGAACCGAGGCATGGATTATTTTAAACGAAACTCGATTTGAGGCGGGTTCAAGCCGATGGTACCAGAAAGCACACCCACGCATTTCTGGCCTTGCTCGCTTCTGGAAAATGAGACCGAACTGGTAAGAGGTTGAAATGAGGGTTCTAGTACAGAGGATAACATTCTCCTTACATGACCCTTTCTTGCACTTCCATCGGGCATTCCGTTTACAAGTTTTGGCAGTTTAAAGTTTGCATTTATCAACATTATGCAAAAGTAAATTGTTGAGAAAAAGGCCTTTGAAGTTTCTAATTTTATACTAATGTGATTATGAAAAATTGCATTTGTTTTTCCTTAAACTCTTTTTTACACTACTTTCTTACTATTTCTTAACGAAATATAGTTAGTAGGCATACCAAAGATTACAAATATAAATAAATCTAAACAATCTAATAAAAATATCACCCATTTTTTTTTATTTTGCAGTTTTCTCCACAATGCCCTGTGCCCAGTTCTGTTTCATTTTGCAAGAACGCCTTACATATGTGACCTGTCACCACAATATGAGAGTAAAGTCGCAAAATGTGATTCGGAGATATGGCCATCCAAAGTCAAAATTTAAAGGGGTGGTCAATTTTGAGATTTTGCGTAATTTGGAAAGCCCAAGTCCTCCTCTACATATTCCCATTTTTGGGGTGCGATCAGATGATTGAAAACCTCTTAAATTACACGATTTTGCGTAGTGTTTGCATAGTTAGTGTTTGGATTAAAGTCCATAAGTGGTCTAATTAACTCTGTAATTGAACATAAAAATTAGGTCCTCGTAACTATCCCACATTTTTGAAATTTTGATATTTTGTTGTTTATATAATAGTTTGTATGTGTGGAAAGTTTCAAGAAGAAATAATGAATAGAACATAGCCGTTGCTATGCTCAACCAAACCTTACTTGTCTTGTTTTGCAATCTTTCGCGTGTTTTGTGTAAGATGTTTATTAAGTACGTTTTCTCACAAACACGTTCCCCCCGACTTTCTGGAGCGCTGTAAAATGTATTTATCGCAAAACCCCAAGTGTTATGTACCATTGGAAAGCTATCTTTCTCAAGAATTTGAAAAAACCAATATCTCAATTTTTAATTTTTTTGACTTTACTCTCATATTGTGGCGACAGGTCACAATATGTTGATCAATTAATCAATACTCACGTTGCTTGTTCAGTGCTTTCTGCATCTTAAGCTTTAGCCTTTCTTTCGGGGTCATTTGTTTCTGTAATGGGGAAATCGTAACAACTGCGTAAGTTACAGCCATGCAAACATTGGTATAAAAAACAAAAACAATTGTCATGCCATGCACAATGTAATCCTCTCAATCCGAATTCAAATCAAACTCGGTTGAGGGAAAAACAAATAAACAAGGGGCGGGGGTTTGAACAATGATAAAAGTTATACCCTAAACCAGTTCGTGCCGGGATTATTTTAACATAACCGAGCCGAGGCGCGAGATAATTTTTTACGAAACTCGATCCGAGGCGGGTTCAGGCCGATGGTACCGGGAAGCACACCCACGCATTTCCGGTCTTGCTCGCTGCTGACAGATATTTCCGGCCTTGCTCGTGACGTGTTTATGCATCATCCATTTTGAATCAGGAGAAAACTTTGCTTGTATATACGTCCTCCGGCGCGAACTGGTTAATACAGTCCATCTGAACAGTTTGCAAGTAATGAATCTGTCCATTTTGTTCTGCTGCATAGTAATACATGTATCACACTACAATACACACATACACTGTAGGAACAGCAAACACTACATGTATTATAAAGAAATTATAATGTAATCGAAATCAGCATCACAATGTAAGCTGTAAAAAAGACAAACTCTTGTGGTCATGTGCATGTTGATTGTTATAGCACTGTGATCTTTGTAGAGCGCCATATAAATGCCTTGTATTAGTATCATTATTACTGTGTGATTTTAGTAAAATCAAAGTGGCAACTATTTAGGATTTTGCTTCATATTTTAGGGTACTTATTAAAACAAATTTATTTCAATAAAACTGTTTTATAGGATTTATAGGTAAATTGAGGTAAATAATTCGAACATCTTGAAATCTTACTGACTTTGTCGGCAGTGCCTGGTGTTTTACCCACACTACTTTCTCCCGACCTGCAAAACACAAAAGAAATCATGTATGAAGAAATCAAGACTCTGCATGACGGAACACATAATTGCTGTACATGCAGTAACCACTGAAATGAAGATTATTTGAAAGATCATTTCAACGCGACATTTTAATCACCTCAATTTAATACATTAAGACTTCAGGTGCAAAAGCCATTGAACGTCACTTCTATGAAGAAAAAAAGCTCTCAGTTCCGAGTATACAATTATCAAATATTTTTTTGCTGGCATTTAGCAGCTTAAGCAGCTGAAGTCTTCACATTTTAAAGGGATCGTATACATTTGGTAATTACTCCAAAATTTAATGGCAATAAAAACTTACTTGGTAAGAAGTACAGCAGCTTTGGATAGTACAATGCATTTTTAAAACTTTTCACTTCGAAGTACTGCGGTTATGGAAAAAGGTATAACTTTTTATCTCCAAAAATTTGAATCTGAGAAGCGTTACTGCAGTGACGTTTCTCAGATTGTGTATTCCAATGCAGATTATTCTTTTTGCGTGGACATAACCGCTCCAGGTTTTCGGCAATATCTCAAAATCGCTACCACCTTTTGAGGTTAGTTTTATTGTATATAACTATATAGGATTGAAACAAACAGTGGGTTCCAATTACCAAACATATACAATCCCTTTAACCTTCCTAAAATGTAATCACCTTTTACTTTTAACCGAGCTAGGGGTTTGCAGAAGTCTACTTCTCTTCTCTGGACTAGGTGATCTGGATCTTGCCCTGTGATGATCCCTAGATCGGGATCGCGACCTGGGCCTTCCAGACCAGCCATGAGATGACCTTACTGGTGACCTTACTGGTGACCTAGACCTTGACCTTCGGTATCGGTTGTGCGATAGATGGAAGGCCCTGTGCCTATCGGCAGATCGGGAGCGAGAACGCCGGTAACCCCGATGAGGAGATCGGGACAGAGACTGAGATCGTGAACGCGAACGACTCCTGGAGCTGGAAGAGCCTCGTCTATGTCGCCCCTTTGAGGAGGATCGGGAGGAGGATCGGGAGGAAGATCGGGATGAGGATCTTGAGTTACTGCGTTGACAACCTTTTGGATGTGTTGGTGATCTCGAGCTGGACCTTGATGAACTGGAGGAGGAGGAATGCTTGTGGTGCCTTCTGAAATGGAGGAAGTTCATCGCTAAATATAAAATGCCTCTCACATTCAGAGAGCTACAGTTTCCGATTAGTATTCCTTTCTTTTTTTACCACTTACTAAAGCTTTATGTAATCTTCCATGCTTTATTAAAACTAAACCATCATCAGACATCATTTCTGATAAATCTTATGTAAATTCTAATGAAGCATTTCATTTGCTTAGAGAATAGTATACCTTAAGGGATAGTATACCTTAAGGGATAATATACCTTAAGGGATAGTATACCTTTTGCAACTCACTAAAAAGTAACTAACCAGATTATTGTTCAAGATTAATGACTCTAAAATTGCCTGTAAAATTATTCCTTCTGGCATGCTGTCATTTAGAATAGAATAATGAAAGAAGTCCAAAGATGCATCTCAGGTTCAAAATCAAAATATTTGTTTCTCGGATTATACAGCATTCACAGAGCTAAAACTTCATCACGATAGTTATCAAACACCATCCATTCAATTTAGATAACTTTTGCTGCTTCAAACGATAAAAATGCACAACTGACAAATAGTATACTTTAAGCACTATAGTCAAATATATTGATGATTGTCAATGTGCAGTGACTTTTTTCCATGGCAGACCCTCCATGTAAGGGCTGTATCTTGTTAGATCGTGCAAGTACATGTATCTCTCAATAAATCCTTCTTGGGTAAGAGTGGGTATTGTAATTTCAACCGAGGGGGGGGGGGGGGGGGGGGGGGGGGGAATAAAACCATGCTTTATTAGTTAAAAACTTTAGGTCGGAAAGTGTTGAGTATCTAGACCCAGCGTGATATGAGACCGAGGGACTCCCTCTTTATTCCCCCATACCGTACCTATAGACACTGTGCCATCTGACGTCACATGTTTACATCTGTATTTAAATGTGCCCGGCAGTATGCGCACACATCGTGTTTTACATAAAATTTGCTTAAAGAGTGACGTCGCAGGTCGGATCGCCTTTGAATTATGTGACCTCTGATGTCATCTCTTAACCAAATTGATGTAAAACATGATGCGTGCGCATACTGCCGGGCACATTTGAATACAGATGTAAACAGAGGGCACATCGTCTAAACACTGTTACCTAACGCAAGCCCCTAAAAAGAATCCCTGAGAAATCACAACAATCCGCAAACACAATGACTCCAACAAAGGAGGGGGGTTCCTCCGTCTAATATCTTAGCTTCAAATGAGAGTATCTGCTATAAGCAAATAGCAAGTACATGGTCATGTCATCAGTAATTTCAGTTAAGATCTGAATCTCTGGGTGAGACTTGAGACTGCTGGTTTTCTCTATCTGGTAGAATTGTCAGGGGCGGATGCAGGAATTTATGAATGTGGGTGTCCTAGCCATGGGCTCTCCCCCAGAATTTGTTTTTACAGTAGAAGCTCTGAGGTGCATTCTGGGACATTATGAGCCTATTTTTCTTTTATTTTTTGATCGTTTTGATCTATTGGGAATCTCGTACAGAAAGCACCACGCTGCTATTTTGCTCTGATATAAAAATACATTAAAAAAAAAAACATAATAAATACAAAAAAAAAAAAAAAAAAAAAAAAAATCCAGTCCAAAAATGTGGACCCCCAGGACCCCTCCCCTGGATCCGCACACGATTGTCCTTTACTCTCCGTTTACCAGTAAGCGGCAGTACATTTAACCACATACAGAAACCGACTTTCCTTCCTTCCTTTGAAGTGCAGCCTCATATGTACAGTGCAGCCTCATATGTACAGTGTATGAGGATAAATGCACTGTGTGTTGCGCATGGGTCTTGAACACAAGCTATATGTTCCCGTCAGGGTTCGAACCATCGCACATGACTCGAACACCATAACCATTGGACCAATGTTACTAATGCAAAACCCCCAAGTCTGTTATGATTGATGCTTCGCTACAAACATAGTTAGTACCTGATCATGTGATAAGTAATATGGATCAATTTCACTCTCTTATTTACACAAGGCAGTCCCAATTTCCCAATATCCAGTCGAATACCCCCGTTTTTACCCTATAGACGATGTGCCCTCTGTTTACATCTGTATTCAAATGTGCCCGGCAGTATGTGCACGCATCATGTTTTAATTTGGTTAAGAGATGACATCAGAGGTCACATAATTCAAAGGCGATCTGACCTGCGACTTTAAAAACACGATGTGTGCGCATACTGCCGGGCACATTTGAATACAGATGTAAACACTTGACGTCAGAGGGCACATCGTCTATAGGGCTTTTGAATGATGTTGGACAATACAGGTAAAATACTAATTAGTGGCAAGTTATTAGATTACAGCCATGTTCTGTCCTGGACGTTCTAAAGACCCATGTTAGGTATTATTTGTGAGGGGTTCTGTCAAAATGAGACGGAACTGGGCAGAGGTTGAAATGAGGGTTGTCAAGTATTAGAAAAAAGGATAACATTCTTCTTACAATTCCGTTTGATGCGTTTCAGTCGAACATTCCATTAACAAGTTATGGCTGTTTAAATTTCACATTTAGCAACATTTTGCAAATGGACAATTCCATGAAAAAGTGTTCTTGGCCCCAAATTTCAAATTTACTCCAATGTAAATAAATTTGACATAGTTTGAAAGAGTGATGTCTAGGCAGTTTAAACCTGAATTTTGATTTTGTTTTTTTCCTTTGTTTTATGTTGTATGTTTTGTATATTGTATGTTTTGTATGATTTGTATGTTTTGTATTTATCGTCAAGCGTAATGTCTATGATGCCTAATTAGGACTTTGAGAACGCGGAAGGCCATTCATATGCATACTGTCATATGAGGTACAACATTGCATGTTACTAGAATCAAACAAACAATCAAACAAATTAAACTTCTATTAGGTTTAGTTAAAGTGATTAAGAAAGAAACTGTCTCCAAATGTAATGTCAATGCGGTGGAATTGCCCAAATGTAAAATATTGAGAAAACGGCCTTCAGAGTTTCGAGTTTTGTACACGTGATATGAAAAGAAAAAAAACAACTATTATTTCACTACTTCCATACTTTTTCTTTACAAAATATAGTTATTAGGCATACTAAATATTACAAATATCAATAAATCTGAAGAAAAAAAATTAAAAAAAATATTTAAAAAAACATTTAAAAAAAAATTGACCACTACTAATTATTTTGCATTTTTTTCTCCAGTATATGCCCTGTGCTCAGTTCCGTCTCATTATGCCAGAACGCTTTACATTTGATTGGGTGCACTGATGCAGCAAGAAATTGCATGGAAATAAACCGACCGTGATTTGGCATGAGATTCAGACCCAGACAGGGATTTGGAAGCCTTTGTGGTAGCAGCGGAAGCCTTGTCGCTGCCCTGTGCCCTATCAAGTCGCCCTTTTCTCTCTTCCTCCAGCTCCTCGCCAAAGCTGGTAATGAAGGTGACCTTGCCCGAGTCCTCTGGGGTAGTGGAGCGGCTCCGTGACCGAGAGCGGGAGAGCCTGTAGTCCTGATAGGTGGGGCTGTCCCGACTGGCATAGCTGCAAGGGCCAGACACACACAAAATATAAGGGTAAGCTACATGTATGATATCAAACACATTTAAAGTTCATAGTCAGCACCAGTACTAAAGTCATAAAGCCAATCACAAATCAGGTCCTAAGTAAATTACCAAAGTCCAGGATGAACTAGAACTAAGGACTGGTTGATGTTAAATCGACAAGTCCGGGATGAACTAGAACTAAGGGATGTTCTAGAACTAAGGACTGGTTGATGTTAAATCGACATGTCCAGGATGAACTAGAACTAAGGGATGTTCTAGAACTAAGGACTGGTTGATGTTAAATCGACATGTCCAGGATGAACTAGAACTAAGGGATGAACTAGAACTAAGGGATGAACTAGAACTAAGGACTGGTTGATGTTAAATCGACATGTCCGGGATGAACTAGAACTAAGGACTGGTAGATGTTAAATCGACATGTCCGGGATGAACTAGAACTAAGGACTGGTTGATGTTAAATCAACATGTCCGGGATGAACTAGAACTAAGGACTGGTTGATGTTAAATCAACATGTCCGGGATGAACTAGAACTAAGGGATGTTCTAGAACTAAGGACTGGTTGATGTTAAATCGACATGTCTGGGATGAACTAGAACTAAGGGATGAACTAGAACTAAGGGCTGGTTAATTTTAAATCGACTTGTTAAGACCCAATCACACAGAGCCGATCTACGTTGCCGTCCCTATCATGACCATTAAATATTGAAAAATGTATTGAGTTTCATTAAAAATAATCCTGTGCCTCGGCTCGGTGATGTTAAAATAATTGAACTGGTTAAAGTTTGTGTACAACATGCTTGTACCAACATTTATACTGTGGCTCAAGTTAGCTTGAAGATAAAGAAATTGAAGATTAGAAAAATGTAGGGCATCCGGGCTTACATACAGCACTCGCCTTTCAGCCTCAAGGCAAGTGAGACACAGACACTACATTATTACATGATCCACTCACGCTCGCAGGATGCTAGATTGATCATGGAGTTGATTAGTCTTGGTTGCAATACGTCCTAATCGCGGTATGCAGCGCGCGTAGGCTGCCGATGCGGGCGCCCTCTAACGTACGCCGTAGACCACGCAATGACCTTCGCTAGGACCGTCTTGTTTATTTGCTCTAATCGCTCGGAATATTCCGAGCAGAATTGTTTCGCATTTGCATGCGCTTGCATCCTGAGCCACGCAGAGTTTAACGGGCTCTTGAATTGTCGCCCTCAAACCCTGCGGACATTCGCAGCAATCATTAAACAAGTTGGCCAATACATGATATGAACGTCCACCCCTGGTAAAATGACAATTTCTGCCACTATACTTTACGTAGGGTTTACGTAGCTTTTTCGGTCTTTTATGTTTCTTATTCTGTAAAATATATAATAGCAAAGCTTATTTTACTTTCTGTACGTTAATTTCTACAATTTTTCCGATTAATTTTAATAATTACGTGGGAGGATGAACATTTGTGAGAACACCTCAGATGTCCAAGCGAATAAACCAATAGAAATGCGTGTTGCAGAAGAAGTTTGGCTTTTTCCGAACCCCAGCTTTGCCTTCGTCTCAGGCTTCATTTATACAGTTTAGCAATAGGCTGTAGCCGGAGACGGAGCCAAAACCAGGGGTTTGGAAAAGGGCCTTGGTCTGTTTGTAACGGAGGCGCATGATTTTTTTGCGCTAATAACCACGGATCTGGCCGAATGTCTGCAGGGGTTTGAGCGCTATTAGTAGAAAGCTCGTAAAAGCACTGCGTGGCTCAGGATGATGTAGGTGTGACGTTGCTTGTTTAATTGCGTGACATAACATATATAATAGCTGACTCATTGGTCAAGTTTATGTTACATGCACGTCACCTAATTGTTCACGCAACGTCACTTGCGTATGCAAACGCTAAACAATTCTGCTCGGAATTTTTCGAGCGATTAGAGCATATAAACAAGACGGTCTTATCGAAGGTCATTACGTGGTCTACGCGTATGTTAGAGGGCACCTGCATCGGCGGCCTACGCACACTGCATACCGCAATTAGATCATCTTGCAAACAAGACTAGGAGTTGATATGAATACAACATTCAGACCTACCTTGGTGGACTCAACTTGTCATCTCCTCTTGCTCGAAGTCTTTTCTCTACGAGTATTCGCCGTTCCCTTCTAGATTTTCTTCCCTGGAAGAAAAAAGTTTCTTCAATTACATTTACTTAGAGTGCTTTACAGTTTTGGAAGCTATAATGTAATGTTACGGCAGATACTAACAGAAATCTTCCTAGAGGGTTTTCCAAATAGTGGTTTTAGTACAAACATTTAACTACACATCACATACATGTCTTTTGAAATGTGTTTCATAGTGCAGGGTTCCCACAGAAATAAAATTGCATGACTTTTCCATGACTTTTCCTAGGAAAACATAGTAATTTTCATGACCAATTCTTATAAGCTGTTTATAGGGGTCTGCAGTCAGACCCTGATAATAAGAGCACTGTTAATACAACATCCTGCTTATAACAAGGACAAAATTAGTCTTTGATTTTCTTTGTTTTTAATAATGATAATACAAAGTACAGTGTACCCTTTATAAGAAAGTATTTTGTAAAGTCTCAAGGATTAAATGTGTTTGACTGTATTTACATATTACAAAACACCAAACAGCTGTTAAGGCAAGGGATGCCACTCCTTTTCAGCCCTCGAGTTTGAAACAAAGCTACACCACAAAAACATCACATTAATGGTGCATGTTATGCAACAAGTATGCAGAGAACGAATAGTAAAGTGGAATTCTCGCCAACTGGAGACTGCTATAGCCAAATATGTGACACCAATTAAAGGTAGGATGCACCATTTGCAGATATCGAAAATATTTACTACCGAATTATTAAAAAATATCTTACTCATTTAAAAGTAAATAATGATTCTAGGCATCCAGCAAAATGATTGCGCTAGATATCCTGTAATTATTCCGAAAAATAGAATTTTATAACTGCTCGACGCCGGTTAAAAACGAAGGCCGTTTTTCGTGCTTTTCTCGGCATCGATGATTGTAAAACTTCGAACAGGTCAGTTAAATGATATTTACTATAAAATACAACCCTACAAATCTACCCATTCATGATAATTCAAGCAATTACCAATGGTGTATCTGGTGCAGTGGTGTTACTGCAAACTACTTACTTATACATATAGACCATGTGCCCTCTGTTTACATCTATATTCAAATGTGGCCGTCAATATGCGCACACATCGTGTTTTTCATAAATTTGGTTAAGAGGCGACATCAGAGGTGGTCTGACCTGTGGCGTCACTCCTCCACCAAATTCTATGCATAATATATAATTTGAATACAGATGTAAACACGTGACATCAGAGGGCACATCGTCTATACATGTCAGCTTTCCACAACATTTTGTAAAATAACAATTGTTCAATGACTTTCCACGATATTTAGCTTTCCAAGAGTTTTCCCTGACTGTGGGAACCCTGACAGTGTTTTGTACTACATGTACATGTATCTACATGTACACGTAGCAATGCAAACACGACTGTACTTACTGAATACAATGCTTTCTCCTCTTCAATCTCTTTGAATCTCTTCTGCATATCCAGCTCGTGCTTGTCCCTTTCCAGCATTCTGTACAAACCGAGGAGGATACTGTACATGTAGTAATTGAACTAGGGAAAGATTTCCTTATAAAAACATCACTTTTTTCAACATAACCTCTTTATTATGATTTCCTTTTACTAAAACGTATCCTGATCAGTCCCCAAAAATCCACTAATTTCGCCATGCACAAAAAGAAATTTTTTGGCGATTGCTCAATATGGAGGTATCCTGAATCCAGCAAAATTCTGCAGTACTGCTGGGCTTACAATACTCAATCCATCCCAGTATTTATTATATTAGTATCCATCAAATTATTTATTTATTCAGAAAAGTGCATATTTGGTTTGAGGTGACTCACCTGACATATTCATTGGGCTTCATGCCATATCGCTCCCCAACAGAATTGAGTTCTGCCTTCTGTTCATCAGTCAGTTCATCCACATCTACATTGATATCTACAAATGGGGTGAGAAGTTGATAATGTAATGACAATACAAAACACAGGGCGAGGGTAGGGGTGATGGTAGCCCTGTAGGACTCCATGCTCGTTGTTGATGGAGTACAGAATATTAAGCTACTGAAAGTGGGCGAATTTCAATCTTTTTACCTTACTGTAGACCAGCGGTTCTTCTAACCTGGGGGTCGTGACCCCATGGGGGTCGTTTGGGATTTTCCAGGGAGCCATGATCGCCTGATGGCTGCAAAGCAATTTCAGCCATCCCATTGATGTGTTTTAATAAACCGGGCTGTTTTTTCAGTTTTTTTGTTTTGGGAGTTCACGGTACTGACCAAGAATGTCTGATGGGGTCGTGAGACCAAAAAGGTTAAGAACTGCTGCTGTAGACACTAATTTCACTCCCACATGTATACTACTTGTGTCCTTGTATATCGGTCCATAGGATTCAGGAATTCCATATGCTATGCTGGCTGAAGTTTTTCAACAAAATAAACTCAAAAGCCACGTTATTGTAGACTCTCATCAGTTTCATATGTGCGTTAAGTGTGCGTGTGCGTGCAAGCAAGCAAGCAAGCAAGCAAGCAAGCAAGCAAGCAAGCAAGCAAGCAAGCAAGCAAGCAAGCAAGCAAGCAAGCAAGCAAGCAAGCAAGCAAGCAAGCAAGCAAGCAAGCAAGCAAGCAAGCAAGCAAGCAAGCAAGCAAGCAAGCAAGCAAGCAAGCAAGCAAGCAAGCAAGCAAGCAAGCAAGCAAGCAAGCAAGCAAGCAAGCAAGCAAGCAAGCAAGCAAGCAAGCAAGCAAGCAAGCAAGCAAGCAAGCAAGCAAGCAAGCAAGCAAGCAAGCAAGCAAGCAAGCAAGCAAGCAAGCAAGCAAGCAAGCAAGCAAGCAAGCATTGGCAGGCTTAATATCAACGCGCTTGCACACAGTTTAATATCGCAGAATATAAGGGCAGCGTGCACGAACGTACGACATATAAATTAAGTATAAAAACTTAGGAAGACAGTCTACAAGCTCAACGTTGCTTTTGACAGTATGCACAGTATATGTGGTCATTAAATTAGCTTCTACGAGATAAAACATGACAAAATTATGTAAAATTGTTTAAACCAAGTACTGTACTAAGATATCTTATATCCTGGATGTTGGTCGTGGTGAAGACGTTGTTTGGCTAGGATGGGGGGAATTTTTTTCTGGATTCTTGATGGAATCATCTAAATTCTCTTGGCAAACTCTGATGAATGTGAGAGAGTCACTACGGTTATTATAAATGTGATAACCTACCAATATCAATATCACTGAGGCTTGTATCGGAGGAGCTTTCATCATCACTGATTCTTGATGGAATCATCTAAATTCTCTTGGCAAACTCTGATGAATGTGAGAGGGTCACTAACGGTTAAGGTGATGACCTACCAATATCAATATCACTGAGGCTTGTATCAGAGGAGCTTTCATCATCACTGATTCTTGATGGAATCATCTAAATTCTCTTGGCAAACTCTGATGAATGTGAGAGGGTCACTAACGGTTAAGGTGATGACCTACCAATATCAATATCACTGAGGCGTGTATCAGAGGAGCTTTCATCATCACTGATTCTTGATGGAATCATCTAAATTCTCTTGGCAAACTCTGATAAATGTGAGAGGGTCACTAACGGTTAAGGTGATGACCTACCAATATCAATATCACTGAGGCTTGTATCAGAGGAGCTTTCATCATGACTGATTCTTGATGGAATCATCTAAATTCTCTTGGCAAACTCTGATGAATGTGAGAGGGTCACTAACGGTTAAGGTGATGACCTACCAATATCAATATCACTGAGGCTTGTATCAGAGGAGCTTTCATCATCACTGATTCTTGATGGAATCATCTAAATTCTCTTGGCAAACTCTGATGAATGTGAGAGGGTCACTAACGATTAAGGTGATGACCTACCAATATCAATATCACTGAGGCTTGTATCGGAGGAGCTTTCATCATCACTGTCTTTGGAATCATTTAAATTTTCTTGGCAAACTCTGATGAATGCGAGGGTCACTAACGGTTAAGGTGATGACCTACCAATATCAATATCACTGAGGCTTGTATAGGAGAAGCTTTCATCATCACTGTCTTTGGAATCATTTAAATTCTCTTGGCAAACTCTGATGAATGTGAGGGTCACTAACGGTTAAGGTGATGACCTACATGTACCAATATCAATATTACTGAGGCTTGTATAGGAGAAGCTTTCATCATCACTGTCTTTGGAATCATTTAAATTCTCTTGGCAAACTGATGAATGTGAGGGTCACTAACGGTTAAGGTGATGACCTACCAATATTAATATCACTGAGGCTTGTATCGGAGGAGCTTTCATCATCACTGTCTTTGGAATCATTTAAATTCTCTTGGCAAACTCTGATGAACGTGAGGGTCACTAACGGTTAAGGCGATGACCTACCAATATCAATATCACTGAGGCTTGTATCGGAGGAGCTTTCATCATCACTGATTCTTGATGGAATCATCTAAATTCTCTTGGCAAACTGATGAATGTGAGAGTGTCACTAACGGTTATGTGATGACCTACCAATATCAATATCACTGAGACTTGTATCGGAGGAGCTTTCATCATCACTGATTCTTGATGGAATCATCTAAATTCTCTTGCCAAACTCTGATGAATGTGAGAGTGTCACTACGGTTAAGGTGATGACCTACCAATATCAATATCACTGAGGCTTGTATCGGAGGAGCTTTCATCATCACTGTCTTTGGAATCGGAATCCTCCTCCTTCTCTTCCTCTTCGTCTTCTTCCCGCGCCTCCTTGTTACCATCGTCATAGCTGAAGCCAATGGCTGCCCTCTTTCCCTTCAGTCTAAAGTAAGCAAGAGAGATATATTTACCAGGGACCAATTTCGAGAGCACACACATTTGCTTAGCATAAAAAATCTTCCTTGGCAAAAACAGGGTTACAAACTAAATTCTCAGATGATGTTTTTTTGCTTGTGACTAGGACCGTGCATCGGAACCAGGTACTCGATTACCCGACCGTTGGTGTCAGGAACCAGTTCCAGATTATGGAATTGAGTACCTTTACCCAATTTTACAAACTACATTGCAGGGATGTAGTCAAGTCCATCACAAGTCCCTGTAAGTCCCTGCAAATCTATCACAAGTCCTTGAGTTCCAATTTAAATCACAAGCTATTCAAATGAGCTTTGACAAAAGCATTCCTTTGTCATTGTTCAACAGTTACTTTTGACTGGCTTTATGACTGGCTTTATGACTGGCTTTGTGACTGGCTTTGTGACTGGACTTGTGACTGGACTTGTGACTGGACTTGTGACTGGACTTGTGACTGGACTTGTGACTGGACTTGTGACTGGACTTGTGACTGGACTTGTGACTGGACTTGTGACTGGACTTGTGACTGGACTTGTGACTGGACTTGTGACTGGACTTGCGACTGGACTTGCGACTGGACTTGCGACTGGACTTGCGACTGGACTTGCGACTGGACTTGCGACTGGACTTGCGACTGGACTTGCGACTGGACTTGCGACTGGACTTGCGACTGGACTTGCGACTGGACTTGCGACTGGACTTGCGACTGGACTTGCGACTGGACTTGCGACTGGACTTGCGACTGGACTTGCGACTGGACTTGCGACTGGACTTGCGACTGGACTTGCGACTGGACTTGCGACTGGACTTGCGACTGGACTTGCGACTGGACTTGCGACTGGACTTGCGACTGGACTTGCGACTGGACTTGCGACTGGACTTGCGACTGGACTTGCGACTGGACTTGCGACTGGACTTGCGACTGGACTTGCGACTGGACTTGCGACTGGACTTGCGACTGGACTTGTGAAAAGACTTGTGAAAAGACTTGTGAAAAGACTTGTGAAAAGACTTGTGAAAAGACTTGTGAAAAGACTTGTGAAAAGACTTGTGAAAAGACTTGTGAAAAGACTCGAATACAACTCGGTCACTTTTCAGACGATGAAATCAAAAGGTTTTGAAGGTCATTGGTTGAGAATTTGTTTAATAAAACCAGGCTACATAAACAAAAATATATATTTCAAATTAATGACACTCGTGAAGTTTGCAGTTTACATTCTACACCTTGCAAAGCTCACTGTAAACACTTATATCTTGCTGTAGGTAGCTCACTGATGTGGTAGTCAACCGGGACATTATGACGTACTGTACATGTAGTGCACATTATGACGTACATGTAGTGTCTGCACCTCAATTCACATCGCTTTATTGAGTGTTGTTCGCACTGGTATCCTTTGTGTACCTTGACGCGGCCAACTATAGCGAGTACATGTATTGTATTTCTGTGCAGAATATCGACTTGACGTGCCACAAATTATTTTATTTTTGTAATTTCTGAGAAAAATAGAAAATCTGTGAGCTAGTAATTATGGCATCAGGCAGGCCTCAACCTTAAGCTTCAGAGGGTCAAGGCCACTTGGCCTCAAAGGCTCCCTAAAAGAAAGGGGCACCAAGGCCAACTTAAAGGGCACCAAGGCCATTATCAAACTGTTATTTGTTCATTTCCGGATCACCACCACCCCAACCCCCCCCCAAAAAAAAAAAAAAAAAAATCTCAAGGCTCAACAAAATCCGCTGTTTCAGAAAATTCAAACTTGAAGTTCATTATAAAATTCTTTAAAAAATATATTCTTAGAAATAAATATGATTATAACAATTTAAAAAGACCCACCCCCCCAAAAAAAAAAAACCAACAACAAATAATTGGCCTATGTAAACGTTAATATGATTATGAAAATTTAAAACGAGTCCCCCTCAACGCCAAATTATTCGCCTACTGTATGTAAACGTGCATGTTTATGCCTAGCCCAGTCTATGGCCGGCCGGCCCCGCGTCCATCAGTGCAAAATAAAAAAGGATTTCATGGAATCATTCGGTCTCCAACTCAGCATGCAGGTTCATTTATTATAGCGCATCGATATTTCGCCATAATTAGGACTTTTCCGTGGTTCCGTCTGGTGTAATTTGTCTCTAAATCTGCGTAAAAAATAAATAAAAAGTATTAGCGATCAACGCAAAACAGCATGGCGGAACAAGTCTGCGCAGGCGTGCACAGCTCGTCGCACCGAACAACAGAGGGCGCTCTGCTAGTGCCCTATGTTGTTCGGTGCGACGAGCTTTGCACGCCGCGCCTGCGCAGACTTGGTCCGCCATATTGTTTTGCGTTAATCGCGAATTATTTTTGGCCAGTCTATACATGAGTAGTCTGGTACCGTGTTTTTAGTAGTGAACAACTCAACTACGTTTGATATGGTTGCCATGCCACGTTCTCCTCTGCAAGTACTTGCGCGATGCATGGCGCAAGCAGCATTTATGAAAACTAGTGTGCGGAAGAGCGTTCGCTACGTACGTCGAAACAATTTGATCTTCGTAATAGGTCACAACGTTAACAATATTTTTAAAAACACCTTCGACTACATAATATAATAGAATCAATGAAAAGGGGCACGACGGCCAAATGGCCGTAAGGTACGTGTTTTTTTAAGGGGCTTCACGGCAATTCGCTGGGGCATCGCGGCAATGGCCGCTGGTGGCCGCTGTAGAGGTTGAGGCCTGATCAGGTCCGTATCATTTTGAGCCCACTTTCACATGTACAGTACACATTATGTATACGCTATGTCGTACACAAACGGGTTCACTTGCATTCCTTGCGCGTGCAGGGCCGCTATCGATCGGGCTTCGCGTACTGATGGTGCAGACACTACGTCACAATATCCCGGATGTACCGAGAAACCAGAACAAAAGGGCGGCTCGCATGACGGTAAGCGCAGTGCGACAAAATCTCTGTATTATATGATTACAAAAACCGATAAAAATGAAATACAATTCAAGTCACAATGGCAATTGACACTCTTTAACATTATGCCATTATAAACTATGGGTGGAGTTTCCCTTTAAGAAAGTCGATGCTGTCTTTGTAAGTAAATTAGGGTATAAATCTCAGAACTTGAACTGACTTTTCCTTGTCTTCATTTGTCCTCTGACCAGTGACCTCCGGAAACATCTCGTCCACTCTGATTTGGTTGAGACACTGCTCTTCAGAAACTGAAAGGAACAAATACGCACAACTATTTACAATAGGGCTGTGCATTGAAACATGGTACTCGAGCTCCGGCCCGTTGATGTCAAGAACCGATTCAAGATTATTGAATCAAGTACCCGTAAGCAACTTTACAAACTATACACATTAGTAAATTTTCAGATGATGAAAGCAATGGGTTTTGAATGTCATTTGTTTTGATTTGTTTTTAATGAAACCAGGGGCCGATTTCACGAAACAAACGATGCGTCTTATTAGGAAGAGTAAATCTTCCTAACTCGCGACTCGTCCTAGGATAGATTTCACCAAAGTTCAAACGCGTTCAATCCATCCTAACTTCATTAGCAAAATGCGGCTGAACTCCTCTTAACTTAAGAACGGTCCGAGGATCATTTTATCTCATTACGGTACATGTAGGTACGTTAATCTGTACATCATCTGGAAACCATTGCAAATGTTCTCGTTAAAGACAAATTGCCGGCCTAGAGTTATATTTTCGAAGAAGAAACAGATTTGAAACAATTGTTGATACGCGCTAACGTTTAGCCAATTTGTCAGATTTAAAAAAAGTCCCGTTACACTAAGGTGGTGCAGTGGACCACGTGAGGTTTACTAGACCTTGTTTTAACGAGTTTAGTGGTGCATTTGACTAAGTTGGTTATTCCAAGTCAAGTTCATCACAAAGGGTGCAGTTGACCCGTGGGGGTTATCACAAGTGAGGGTTATTGCAAGGTAATGTGTATAATTTATTGTGTATAATTCATTGAATCATTGCAAGAGAAATAAGACCAATTGTTGATCCTCTTTGGAAATACTTGTCACTGTGAGGTTTATTCGCCGTGAGGTTTATTATAATCAATTAGTGATCTGTTATTACATCAAGTTAATTACTCAATCATAAAACGGTCACCAAACAAACTGCCCCTAGGCTACATGTAAGTCCGCCGTTCGTTAATTGTCCCCCCTTGCACCTGGATAGCCGCACATCCTGGCGTGAGGCTAATAAATATTTGTGTGGGATAATAGGTGTTGATCGCACTCCTGGGATAATACGACCAGTCCCCATCAAGGTTTTTTCTGCCAAGACATGTGGATGATGCAGGCTTTAAACAATTCTGTAGTGGTATCTATACCTCATTGAAACGTCCCTAAATGTATATCATATTCTACAACATTTATATTAAGAAACACTGCACTGTACATTGCACATGTACATGTACATATATGTACATGTACATGTAAACTGTGGAACATGTGTACAAATAGAGCATACTAGTACATGTACAGTAGATGTACTGTACATGCCCTAAAACATGCCCGTTTTGCGGAGACAATCGAGTTATAGGCTAGTGCAGAATTCCAGGAACTTCTGAAGTCTCCTTCCCAGACCCATTTTTATAAAACTGAATGGTTCTAGAGACTAGAGCGCTGAATGACAATATAGCAACAGGTGAGAACACATACAGGTACGTGTACGTGTACATGTACATGTACAGGTACATGTACGTGTAGATGTACATGTACCTGTACATGTACATGTACATGTACGTGTGCCAACACAAAGGTGTTTTCTCCGGCTAATGGACAATCTAATGCCAACCTGCCCTATAGATAACGGTTATTAACAGGGGCAGTTGAGTTAACATGTCTTGTGTTCAAGTCTGAGTTGTCAAGTGTCACAAAATATCACAAGTCAACCACACGTCATTGAGACCAAAGTCAACTTAAAAAATGGTCAAATAAACCCTAATAAAGGCATTCCATATGCTGTGTATGTACCAGTAGCCGACTTGTGATTTGATTTTTGAATCATGTACAACTCTGGTACAAGTGTTTGCCATTTCAAACTAACACCAAGTTTTTGCTCTTTGTTTTTGTTTGTTTGTTTGGTTTTTTTTTTGGGGGGGGGTTTAATTCCCAAGATTATCAGCTACTGAAATTGTCGATCTTCAGGAAGAATAATGAATTACCACCTACTTCCAGCACCCTCATTCTGCACTAGGGTTCGATACCGCTCATAGTAGCACTTGTTTTCGTCCGGCTCCAGAGGGGTCGGTGAGATGGCCGATATGACACTCTGGCCAGCGATAAAGTCCAGATGGGCCCGGGCGTCGAAGCGGTCAATCATGACACTTGTGTCCCCTTGCCATGGCATCCTAAGTTTAAAACAAAAATTAAATAAATGCAAAGTGGAATAAATTCCTTTATTTAACCCTAACCACCCTGAATCCATCAAAATCTATTTCTTGTTTTGGAGGAGTTTGGAGGATTCAGGATATCGCCATATTTAATAGACCCACAGGTGAAATTTGATGGATTGAGGATTTTAAGCCTAGCGGTTACTGCAGGATTTTGATTCATGCCAGGATGTACCTCCGTCCTCCGTATATATTGATCAGTCTCAAACACCAAATTTGTTTGTGCATAAACGTATTGGTGGACTTTGGCAGATTTGGGTTAAGTACTCAATTGGGTACGGTTAAAGAAAACTATCAACCCTAACCTTCCAAACTCCATCACCCCTTATACTACCTTATACTGCATGTAGTCTACGCTTTTAGAAAACTAGCCCGTGAACGAGAACAATGGAATGACGTACGTACAATGACGTAACTATAAATTTTCAGTCTCCCTTTCCCTAATTTGATATTTCATTCACATTTTGTAAAGTGAAATGAAAAAGGTAAAAAAGAATAGCGCCAAAACAAAGTATTTCAAGAAAACTACATGTATTCGGCTATTCGCTTTACTCGTTGAAGCTCCTATTCAATGTGCCCGGAAGTTCAATTTCTTGTAAAGTCTTGTACGTTCTTGAGTACGTTCTTCAATACGTTTGGATGTTTGCCTTGGGTAGTAGTTAGTGTTAGTGCCAACTAGAAGATTGGCTAGTAAAATTGTTACCATACAAATTCATGTGTGTTACTAACATTGTGCCGGGTCCTTCGGCAGCCAAGGCGACGGCTGCATCGAGGTGAATCTTACAAGCTGTTGCATGGACTCTCAAGAATTGTGTTGGATCTAGTTTCTGCAAAAAGAATCATTCAGTTAAAGAAGGAGGGTTTTAAATCACTGTTTTGATTTGATTTAAATAACTCAAAACAAAAATCACTGCGTCATCTGTCGTCACGCAGAATTGATTAACCAGTTCGCGACGGAATTATTTTAACATCACCGAGCCGAGGGGCGGGATTATTTTTTACGAAACTCGATCCGAAGCGGGTTTAGGCGCAGGGTTCTAGCTAGGACCTTTTTAGTGCCGGGTAAATTATCAGATTGCGAAACGTTGCTCTCGCGCCTCACGGCCGGGGGTCCAGTTCATTTTTGCATGTTTTTGTGAAAGTCTATCCAAGTTAATAAAATAAATTACTACATGAACATGATTAACGTGACTTTGATCTCCTCTCTCTTTTGTGCCCATAATTAGATTTTTGGTGCCGGGCGGCACAGCCAATTTGAACCAAAGTGCCGGGCGGAAATTTGCAGTGCCAGGCGGTACCGCCCGGCGCCGCCCACCGTGGCTAGAACCCTGTTCAGGCGGATAGTGCCGGGAAGCACACCCACACATGTCCGGCCTTGCTCGCTGCTGACATACATTTTTGGCCTTGCTTGCTGCTGACAGACAATTCCAGGCCTTGCTTGTGGCGTGTTTATGCGTCAGCCGTTTTTTAATCTGGGAAAAAAATTTGCGTTTATATATGTCATCTGGCGCGAACTGGTTTAATGCAACATAATTGAGAAATATGCTTATACACACTGACCTGTGACAAAATCATGGCGAACAACAAGTGTGCAGTACTCACTCGAATACTGTCGTCGAATTACCTTGATTTGCAGGTCAAGAATTGATCGTGAGTACCTTAGAAGTTCGTAAACACAGCTTGGACACATATGGAAGGCTATTTAGACGATTTAGAGGTTTTGTAGCCCCAATCTGAGGCTGTATACTGGACTAGGCAGGATCATGAACAATTTAAGTTATTGCAATTTCTTCAAATTGTACATTATCTGAAAGAGCTCGGAAAAAGGAAAATCATGAGGGGTAAATGATGTCAATATGGTAACTAGAAGGGAAGTTATGATTTTTTTAGTGATCGTGTTTTTTGGCCGTTTAGGTGTGAAATAAGCCCAAAAGTTGTGACCTATTCACGGAAGTCACGTGATCCGGTACGTGGCCGCGGCCGCGGCGCGCACTGTGTGGTGCTGCATATCCACCCCTGTTGCGTGATTTCATGGTATCGTCCAACCGTGACGTTTATGTTGAATATTTATATTGCTGGCTGAGCGCGCGTAACGAGATGCATTCATAATGCACATTGCACCCACGAGGCACGTCAAGTCTAGTCTACGTATTGCCTCGCCGCTGGGCCGCGCAACTAGTTTTTTGTGCAACATATAGATCGGGGCGGACATCCGGGAACTGTCATAAAAACGCGTCATAATACGTACACCGCGCCGGTAAAAACGATGATCGCGCGCGCAGTCTTGTATGCTACAGTGCAGTGTCAGCGCGTATTGTTTTCATCGGCGCGCTGACCTGTGACGTATGTCCGTCCCGATCTATACATCGTCAATGAGCCATTCATATTGCACAGTTTTCGGAAAGGAATTTTCCTAAAAAAAGCGGCCTTCACACAACGTACCACAAATTAGAACCAACATTTTTTCAAAAGACCTTCTTTTAAAAGAAAAAATGGTAATAAAATAGAAATAAAAAAAGGAATTCAAAAGTGGATTTAAACCCACAACCTACAGCTCACGAGGCACGAGGCCCAACACCCTAACCACTACACTACCTCTAGTCTTGGTCAAGACCAAGCTAGCCCGTTCATTTGTTCCGCGGCGCGCCGTCCGTATTATCTGGGCTTATTGAGGGCGCCCTTAATTTAAAATTAAGGGCGCCCTCAATAAGCCCAGATAATACGGACGGCGCGCCGCGGAACAAATGAACGGGCTAGCTTTGAGCAAGTTCGGGCGCAAACTATAGTTAACCATAGTTCGACTAACGTCGCTCGAACGCAGAATGGTTCGACTATCTAGTCGACTATTTGGAACCAGACCCCGGAGCACGGTTGCCGCTGGTTGACAGTAGCCTCTTTTCATAGGAAAACATGGAGAGAACCAGTGACGTAGAAAAGGGTGATGTCAGTAGTCGGACGGAGGGAAAGGCACTACGTTAAGTGAAAATCTGTCGGGCCTAATGTAATTTTTGTCTTGTTTTTGGACCACCATGACTAACGTTATGGCTTATCCTACTTATATGCGTGGAAGAATAGTGGCAAAACCCATTTCATTCATGTCGCAAATGTAAACAAAGCGGTTGCCATCTTTTCAACAATAGTTCGACTAGAGCCGTTCGAGCGAACTGCATTTGAGCATGCGCGCATTGGTAAAGCAGAGACTGACTAATGGTTAACTATAGTTCGCGCCCGAACTTGCTCATAGTCTTGACCAAGACTACAATACCTCGGGCTACGGTATCCGTTACGAGATGCTGGTGTTTCATTATCTTGTCCAACCATGTTGCGTAATCATACTGTAGCGCCCTCTTGCGTTATTCTATATACATTTATTAATCACTGGTATGTACGCCGTGGGCGCGCGATGTATGCTTTAAATATAACAAAAAGGGCCGAGCCGGGAGTACTAATTTAATGTCAAAACTTAAATTTACCTCAAGTATTTACAATGACAAACACTGTTGTCCATTTATAATGTTAACACAATCCATTAACATTTTCCATTAATTATTATTTTTTGTTTTTCAGGGAGAAGAGGATAAAGAAACTGAAGAGACAAGAATTATTTCATGTTTTGGCGTTTTCTTTTTGTGTTAAATTTAAATATTAAATCATTCTAAACAAATACGGTACCTAAAAATTACGAAAATATTTGCCTTGGCTTTACCTTTGAAATTATAGTACTAAGATTTGACATTTTGATGTAAAATACACGTTTATTTCTGTATGTAGGCATTACACGTACAGAAACATGTCATCAACTGAAATGTTTAAAAAAACAAATACTGGACGGGTTTCTGCCCCGTGTGTATAATGGACAATATCGAGCGGCCTACCGCTTTCTGTTATCGCGTCTGTGTAAATGAGCCGGTGAAGGCATTAAAAACATGTATTAAACAAGGAAGTAACTTATAAACCAATTAGTGTAGCGAATCTTTTGAGTATTTTTAAACCCGGGTATTCCTTCAAACTTGCTCTATGGTTAAAACATACAGGAAGGAACGTTAAAATAATCAAAAAAGTAAATTGCGAAGAAAAAGATGAACGTTAATGATAACCGGGATCGAACCACATATCTTTTGATCCCTAGCTCGCCTCTCTACCAACTAGGCTATCGGCGAGTTGGTTTAGGATAGCTGTTTTTTTAGAGTTCTTTAATGTAATTCTATACAAAATAGCGAACCGCTACACGGGTTAATATTAAGTGGTGTCTGATTAATTGAATAATTTAGATTTATTCATCTATTCCTTGCCAACTGATTGGCTGGTGGGGGAGTGAGAAATGGTCGAGTCTAAGATAGGGGTGTGCAATGTTTCATACTTCGTGCACATATTAAACCACATTTGCCGCTAGTTCTATAAGCTTACCGCTAGTAATATTAAATAAAAAGAGTGGTTTCTATGACTAACAAGGGTATATTGTTTCGTTCTTTTGCATTAAAAATTACATATGTTAACTCTAAAAGTCCTTTTTTTATCGTTGAAGTTGGTGCTTCAAATTTGAATTGCCCGCACGTTGTAAAAGTTGGACGGGTGTTACGGTCTTGATTTTCGGCCACAACTTCTGCGTCCAAAAGAGCCTCCACAAGGGCGCCACCAACGACCGCTGCCGTGATCCTGCCTAACTGGACTCCCTCCGTACACTAGGCCACATGACGGTCTACGCAAAAACTTAGCAGGTTACAAAAAATCTCACTTTTTTTACAGGCTACGTTTCAAGTGCTGAAATTCTCACTTACAGTTGTTTTGTCCATGTGTAAATGTGTATTTTTGAGCTGTTTACCAGGGTGGGCTCAGTTGTCTACTTCGCGTGAAAATCAAGGCGAAACATGAGAAAGATTTCCTCACGAAGATCGTTTTAACAAACGAAATTTTGAATGAAATGTTATGTCGCGCATGCGCGCACACCGATTGACAATATACGACGTCACACTGACGAACTGGTACCAGACGACTGTTTTATGTATGTGTCTACATGCAGACTGAATTGTTTATGTAATCCAGTCCGCATGCAGACACATACATATAAAAACAGTCGTCTGGTACCGGTTCGTCAATGTGACGTCGTATATTGTCAATCGGTGTGCGCGCATGCGCGACATATCATTTCGTTTAAAATGGCGTTTGTTAAGAAATCTTTCTCATGTTTCGCCTTGATTTTCACGCGAAGTAAACAACTGAGCCCACCCTGGTAAACAGCTAAAAAATACATGTATGGACAAAACAGTACGAACAATCTGTAACTGTAAGTGAGAATTTCAGCACTTGAAACGTAGGCGTAGCCTGTATAAAGAGTTTTTGCGTAGACCGTCATGTGGCCTAGTAATATGGAGGGAGTCCAGTGGCTGTATACAGCCACATTCCCGTGGTCGGAGGCTGTTCCACCTATTGCACACGCCGTTGGGCAAAGGGGTAGCCCTCTATTCAATTTGTACAGGGAATTACGTGTTTTCTATATTTTTGTACAGCAATACAAAAAATGCATACTTGTTTTTTCGGTGTATCGTGGGAGATTTTGTTACTTTATAAAACAATGAAATTTGGAAATATTTCGATGTAGTGTTACTGTGTTAGACAATAATTAATTATTTAGATTTTTTTCACAGCTAACATAGACCACAACACTATTCATTCCCCTTTGAGTCCAGAGGGGGTGATAACTAACAGCTACCACTGACCAATCAGAGACAAGAAACACGGCCCGTTGACGTCATGCCGACCGCGAGAATAATGGGGCTAGAGAGTAGAGGTTTTGTTGTCAAGTATTTTTGTGGATTTTGTCAACATTTTGAACCAAATTAAGACTTTTCAAAAATTAGTCATTAGTCTGACTCGGCCTCTAGTAGCGCGAGATGATGTCCAAATGTTAAAAAAGCAATAACTAGAGGCCAGTAACTCGGTCTAAGCCACACTGACAATTATTTTTTCACGAAATGGATTAAATTCAAAATTCACAAAATGGTGTAAAAAAGGCAGACACGCCAGTTACAATCACGATTGTCACTTACAATCTTCTCATAAAATTCCCTCCTCCTCTCTGCTCTTTTCCTGTAATCCACGATAATTCCATGGATCTTTCGTTCTTGTTTCTTCGCTTCATGCCACATACTTGTGTTTTCAAGTTTATTGCATAAAACTGGGAGGGAAAAACGTGCTCGTCGCGATCTGACTCTGCGCTGCCGTGTAATTCTAAAACTCCATCTATATCAAGGGGTGCAAGGTACCCTGCCTTCCCCATATGCAAATAGTGGCATTTGCGACTAGGTACCTATCTACGATTCGGATCATTCTATTTTATACCAAGGGGTAGAACTATAGGTCCTTAAAACTAAAGATGTTTAACACAGTATTTTCCTGGTCATATTCACTTACAGTGTATTATACAAATTCCCTATTTACTGATTTCGAGTCAAACTTTGATGTAGACTCAGCCTCAACTTATACATTGTGTAACATTTTGTTTAAATAGTGTATACAGTACCCTCTTTCAGAATGAAACTTTTCGAGATTCCATCCCATAATGCTTTGCTAAAAAAAATCGACAGTACGGCGCGGTACGTGCGGTCCGGATACATTTAGTAAAAACAAAACTTTTTAACAAAAGCGCGGGAAATTACAAAAGAAATACAGGTAACTGATGACTGGAGGTAAGACCTACACCCGTTTGACTTAAATCTTAACAGTAGTAACACAACATATGCTTTCAATTGCTTCCAATCAGGCTTTCACTCTGCTCAGGTGAGTTTTGATGGTGTTTTTAATTTTTAAAAGGTCTATCGATTCGTGGACTGGTTTACATTTTGACTGAACGTTAATCCTGGGTTTGTTAACCTAGTAACTAATATAACATGTATAGGTAGACTAGTTTTTTAGTGAAATTATTAAAGGCTAAATTAGACTACCGTTCGTTAGTCTTACTTTTAATGAGCGGCATGGGCCACTTGGCTCCGGTTTGAACAGATTGCAAACATAATGTTATCGCTGTTCCGAAGCGCTGCTCCGTCCCAAAACGTTACAATTTTTTCGAAACAAATAATCAGTGTTTGCGTTTTCTTTACAAAAACTAACGTTGCAAAACAAAAACCAGAAAAGAATAATAAAACAAACGTTGTCAGGTAGATATAAAATTAAATTTAATAAATCTCCCCGATGCAACAAAATGTCAAAAAGGTTTCCCAATATTGTCACTTTATCGGAGGTGCCGAGTTGGTTAGGTGCCGACTTGGTCAGGTGTCGACTTGGTTAGGTGTCGACTTGGTTTTTGTGAAGGTGTCGAGATGGTGTCGAGTGGCAAGGTGTCGAGTTGGTAGGTGTCGAGTTGACAAGGTGTCGAAGTCACCGGATACCGTGATGACTGTGCAGTGTGCCAAGCCTGGCTTGTCTGTAAAGGAAAACTTGCAGCACCGCTCGTGAATTATCTGGCAATTGTTTGGCTTATTCAGATTGTGTTAATTAGGCTTAGTTGATGCATTGCCGTCGCCGCGATTTTTCAGGAGAGAGCTTTGGAGTGGAAGGGGATGAGGTCACCGATCGAAAATTGGCCCGAACAAGATAACAGATTTGTTGTACACAATCTTTTTACGTAGGCCCTACTTTCTTTTTAGCATTCTCAATTGAGCAGTGTGTCTTCCTCTGAGAATAGATGGGGAGCAGGACGCACGGGGAGACACCTACCCATAACCCCACCACCGTAGAGACATCCCGGACGTCGGATATATTTTCTTCGTGGTGTCCATGTTTCAGTGACGTAACGTGATTCCAATTTGCAGTCCTGATGATAATTGCAGGAGGGGGTACTCGATGGGCATGGGGATGTGTTTTAAAAATACAACAAATACGTATTCCCTTGGCCAATAGACCTCAGACCTTATGACGTATGTCGTTGTTTGTAATGTGCGCTGCAGACGAAAGTTTCGCAAACATAATACGCAAGTTCTCTTTTTAAACATAACTGTTGGGCAACGCCGATAAGTCACTTTATATGGAAGCGAGATAAGACTAATATTTAGCGATTGATCTGCATTTTGTACTTTTCCCCCCAAGAATGAAGATACAAATAAGTACTTCTAACAAACATACATCTTGGGTTTTTGTAATGTAGGAAGGCGGATTGACTCTCGGCATGGGGGATTTGTCTTGATTGTATATGTACTAAACAAAAATAGTTTAACATTCCCATAAACTGAACTCAATTATATTTTGTAAATTGACAAGAATTATATGTGATTGTATGTGGGATTAGCAAGCAGGGGCTACTGATCCCATACTTCCGACATTAGGGAACAACAAGCTGGTGCTACTGTTCCTTGATAATAAGGATCACAATTCTGTATTTTTAGTGTGTTCACGTGTTATTAAAATTGTCATTCACGAATGTGGCCTGATCTGCCTAAAGAAATGTCTCCCGCTTTTTGTATAAATAATACTTTATCAAACAAAATATGTTTGATTTGGTGTGTTTCTAGCCAAAAAAAGTGCGCCACCAACGTTGATTTGTATCCCATTCGTTCTCCCACGCTGGCAAGCTAAACACACATCCATATCATGTGTGTGTGCGTTTAATTTTACATACACGTGGACGTGACGCGGCACAATGCATGTACATGCTCACGCACAAGGCACGCTGGTCGCGCTGTCGTTTCAGTCAGTTTGTACACAAAATACATAGACCGTGCGCGTGTTGTGTTCCCCAGAGCCGTTGATTATTGCCATTTTCGTTTGAAAATAACATGATAAAACGCATTGGGTTCACAGACAGATTAAAAAAAACAATCAGTAGCCTATATCACTGCTACATCCTTTTTTTAACGTATCCGTGGAAACAAACTTGTGGGTTCTAAGCAGAATTTTCAACAATATTATTATAGCCCTTTCTATGGGAGGTATTTGTTAACGTCGTTTAGGTATTTGTGCATAATCTCCCCGTACAGCCACGGTACGTCGATCAACGTTTATTTTTTTCGAATGCTTTTTTCATGTTCAATACAAGTTTTGTCATTAATGATAACAATTAAGGTAAATAACAACCTTTTTCAACTAGGCCTATACAAAATACAAGAAAATAAGATTGGATGCAAAAAACTCTTTATTTTTCGCATGAGAAAATTGTTCCCCCCTATTTTGAGAATATACGGTACCACAGCGTTTCGCAAGCGCAGCCTCGAAGCCCCCCCCCCCCCCCCCTCTCTATGCACCCCCCCCCCCCCCCCCCCCCTACCGTGTTATGGCGAACGATGATCCTACGTTGCGGATATCGCGCAGTCTAAGGCTATATAGCCTGGTAGTGGTATATCCGCGCTTTATTCTTACCGTGACGTCATATTTTATGGGCGGGGCACGGCGCATATTTTTGTTTGCAGTTGTTAAGTATTCAGCGTTATTAAAGCGTATATTTCGCCATAGTCAAGTTTTGAATTTCAGGTACCCTTTAAAGAACAAATTTCATGCTTTTATCAAGTGAACAATTTTTTTTCAGCAATCAAAAAAATATAGGCTTTTCCATGTTGTTATTTGTTTATGCTACCACAGCAAGCACCTTACTATTCGAACGTCTCGATCTCTCAGACAACGGAGAAACCTGTTTCACATCATGGCAGTGCTTTACGAGCCAGATGACAATGTGGTCCCCGACCTTCAATGCTGTGAGATGCTTCCCACAGATGAGGAGCAACAACTAGCTCAATCCTTCGCTGGGAATGAACAACCTGATGGGTCTTTCAAGCCGATTTTCCCCGCACGCCATGCAACCTTTCCCGCCCTGCCAGTTGCGCTCCAGCGTCCATTTGGGTGCGATGATGAAACTTTACTCCAGGTACCACGTCTTGTATCTGATTGCTTCATGGGCAGCAGTTTTGAGCCAGATGGTTTGGAAAGTGCAGTTTCTGATACCCCACCAGACATACAAACTGTTCCCTCTCTACCAGACATGCCCACAAGCACACCAATCACCGCATCCTCACATTTGATGGCCGGATCCGGTAAATCTGTTTCGTCATCGGATGATTCTACCAACTACACGACAGCCACCTCCGCCACAGCCAGTCACTCGCATTACGAGATGCCTAGCACTAACAGGTATGCCAACCTATTACTAGACCTTATCGTGCAACACCGGGAAAAGCATGTAAAAGACAGCCAACAGTTCGGTGACCGTAACTGTAGCCAGAGTGAATTGCTATTCGACGGTCGGTGTGACTGCGATGCACACCTAGTACCGAGATGGGATGTAGAGGAATAAACTCTTGGTTATTGCGGAAAACGAGTTTTATTGCTAGCCCATAAAAGAGTTACAAGGTGCATGGTTCAGAAAAAGTTAACACAAGTTTAAGGCGACTGTTTACCACCTCCTACAGCCCCAGATAATTTAGTTTAATTAGTGTTGATGAGTAGGGTGTTTAGAAATTATCTTGCAAAATGGTAGGTCTAGCTTAATTTAATCTCAAGATATGGCCTGTTACTATGGTGACATGTACACAACTGGCTTGTCCGTGGGAGCTTCATTGTGAATAAGCGCGCTTATTAAAGGCAGAAACTTAAAATGTAAGAAGCTCCCGCGTACGATTCATTTTTGTACAGTATACGATCTGTATTGGCAATAATTATTTGAAGATTCAAAATAAACACCCTACTCGTCAACACTATAAACAAAAAATATTTGGGTTAACCCTATGCGGTATTGGGGGGGGGGGGGGGGGGAGTCATAATTTACGTTCAATTTTATTTTATTTACGTATGTATTATATATTTAATTTTCTTGAAATGCCTTTGAAATATTCTGCATTTCATTAAAACGGATTAGGGACTAAATTAAGGACCAAATCCAACTAAGAGTAGTTATCGTTTGAATGTTCGGAACCAAGTTTAGTTAACCTTTGACTTTCTAACGGCTAAGTTTATCGGTAGTAAACGTTTGACTGTTAAAGGTATAGAATACACCATTGGCAATTGCTTGAATTATTAGGAATCAGTGGATTTTTTTATTTATTTTTTATTTATTTTTTTTATATTTTTTTGGGGGGGTTGTTGTTAGTAAATATCATTCTACTGACTTGTCAAAACGTTAAATAAATTTTAAAAAGCAAGAAAAACGGCGTTAGGTTTTAACCGGCGTCGAGCAGTTGTTCTTGTCGTCCGGCGATCGTGAATTCCTTTATAACAAATTATTTTTCAGAACAATTTCAGGATATCTAGCGCAATCATTTTGCTGGATGCCTAGAATCATTATTTACTTTCAAATAAGTCAGATATTTCTTAATAATTCGGTAAAACAAACTCTCGATATTTGCAAATGGTCTATTTTACATTTAAAGGTAGAATACACCTACCGTTGGTAATTGTTTTGTTTTTTTATGTTTGCAAATGTTGTATATTTCCTTCAAAGGATATTAATTTGTTTGTTAAGACTTTTCGAATTTCACTGACTGTTTGAGGTGAAGAAACTGAGCGAAGTGCCAGGGTAAACTGTAGATGTATTCAGATTGCTCAAACAAATACAGTTCAAATACATGTATTTTCAGTTTTACAATTTTTTTAAAAACAATAACAATGAGATTGTTCTTACCGATTAGCCTTTTTTCCTAATTTCAGACTATTATTTGTTTGTAACTTTATACTTGATCAAGTTAAAAGCAATAACTATAGAAGGGTCATTTGTTACGTTGTTCATAGCAGTATACAAAACAATACAAAACAATACAAGAAAATGTGTATAAATATAAGATATTTAATATAATCATTGTATTGCTTTAAAAAAAAAGTATATCTGAATATCCGTCTATTTTGGGAAAAGTGGTGTCAAAATGTATTTAAACACATATAGATTTTTTGTTTAATCCTATTTCCACCAGGAAGACTGAAATGGTGTTTTTTTATTTAAATTACAATTTTGTTATATGTAGCTTTCAATTACAAATGTATTTAAGTCAAGCATGGCCACTGCATTAAATAGTATTTATTGGGATTATTTACAACCATAATTATATTCATACTAAAATAATAGAAATGCTAACAAATGATAAATATTTTATGCAAGCTAGGCCTACATGTACATAGTTGTCCGATAAAAAAAAGTATAATAGTAAAACCATTTCCTTTGTTTTATTACTTCTTTACTGTGTAAATATTATATAAAATTGTAATTTAACAATACATTGGTATTCTTTCACGTTCTTTAGAGATTCAATGTTAATGTTATACATTGTAAAGTTTTACATGCTTATGCGTAAAAAGGTACATTAAATGGAAAGTTAGGAGAAAACCCAAAAATGTAAATTTTGTCATTTTATTCTTAAATGATTTTGAATGATGACCGACGAACACCAAACTCTTTTCTTAGCTATTCTGCGATTGTGTTTCCAGTATGTTGGAATACTTGAATTTCACAAAACAATTATGTCCGGCTCTTGGTATATTTCCCTTGCAGTAAAAGCACTGATGATTTCCATGCATTAATCTCGGAGATTCATTGACAATCTAATTTATTTACTTATTTGTTTAAGTTTTGTATTAATTTATTTTTATAAGAGACTCCTTCTTTTACACAAGAGTTTATAGCAGTTTGTCCTTTGGCCAAACTGTCACGGTTGAATATGGTGGCGAGTTTAAAACAAAACATTTCGGGAAACTTTAGTGAAAGGAACTTTCGATTCAAATGCTACTAATTCTTGGAAATGTATAAGGCGGAATAGAAAAAGAGTACTCTTAATTTCCCGCAACAATCATGCCCAGCAATAACCCTGGAGATCATGGTAGTTACCTTTTACAATTATTATTATATTGGCATATCCCCGGGTCATAACCTTTTACACATAAGGAAAGTAGAATTACATCTCAAGATAACAATCGGTTTCTGTTTCGTGTGTGGTCCCGAGAATTTAGAACCAACCATCCGTATAAGAAACTCTCAATTTCAATATCGCGTACGTTTCCACCACGTTCTGCGCCCGCTGTATGTAGCACGTACGGAT
The DNA here is from genome assembly GCA_037893245.1 of Crossaster papposus. NCBI lineage: Eukaryota > Metazoa > Echinodermata > Asteroidea > Velatida > Solasteridae > Crossaster > Crossaster papposus. The sequence continues at coordinate 2,118,204 of JBAIAA010000119.1, read as the reverse complement.
CAGTAACGAAATTTGAACTTTTATTTCAATTTATCTCACTGTTTCGGTGTGTGGGAGAAAACGAAGAGCAACTTTATGCCGTGTGGCATTCACTTCAACAAGTTCAGATGAGGATGAACTCGTCATTCACACGAAGGAACCCTTTTACAGGTGGGAGGTAAGTTTTTGATAGGTTCGGAAAGAATCTAGATTGGCCGGTCAGGTGATTATCATAACCGGGCGTATTTGATGGAAGATACTTAGATTCTCATAATGGGAAATTAGTCCGATGTTCATATAAGTCTGATTTTCATAATTATAACATTATTTACAAAATAGAAAAACTATATTACATACAACAAGAACAGAGTAAAAAAAAGCACTTTCTCTTGCAAAACGTTCCTGACAAAAGGAAATTAAAAAATTGTTAAAATGAATTTTTAAAATGTTAAAGGTATAATTCCCAGTTAACAATGTAAGGGTTATAGGCCAGCACCTAATGAATAGCCTAGATCCACTACTTTATTCTCACTCAATCTAATCCCCTCATTTGGAACTATAGCTAGCCAAGGTCATGCATTAGATCAACGTTTGCAAATTAGGAGGAAGTTGTGCAAGTATACGGGAAATACAGGTAAATCCCATTTGGAAAACGTGCATTTATTTTTAGTCAGTATAGAAATATGATTGTTTCCCACAGTTAATATGAGGACGTCAAAAGGAAGTACTTCTGTGAACAATCCTCGTGACTTCCTTGGTATGGGTACCGTCACAACAGCGATGGGCATGCTTACAGTAAGAGCTTTGGTGCGCGTGTTTCTATGCGGATTTCTATATGGAATGGCACAAGGTGGGTACCTTAATTTGACATTATGTTACAAAACTGAACTGCAATATGAAATCCAGCGGCGATATTTTGTACACGACGAGTGTTCTACCACTGCCCGGTATAAACAGTGAAGAGAATAAATAAAATCCCGTATTTTCAATAATGCTTTCCGTTTTGGGTATATAGGCCTATGCTTAGCATTTTTCACTTATATACAGTCCCAAGGAGTCATACACTTTCAAACTGTGTTTAACGAGTAAACACTTTTCAGTTTGTAAACATGTCTACACTGCAAAAACTGTATTTAGCGAGTAAACAATTTTCTAAACCCTTTCTTGCTAACGGTTTGTAAATATGTTTACATACTAAACATGTTTGGCATGAGGATGGATAGTGTTTAGCCATTGAACATTGATGATTAGGAATTAGACAAGTGCGTTTAGCTTCTAAACATAATTACAAACTGATTGCAAGAAAAGTAGTTTCTCGACTATAAACACAGTTTTTAGAGTGTATAGAAGGTAAACGCACGTGTTTTCATTTTTTAACATCAATGTTTAATGGCTAAACACTAGCCGTCCTCATGTTTAACATGAAACTGATAGCAATGTGTGTTTAAAAAAAGTGTTTACTCACTAAACAATGTTTTTGTAGTGTAGCTTTCCTTCCCCCAAAAAATCCTTGGTTTAGAAGTGAACTTCCCAATTTGGTCGGAAACTGAACTAAGGTTAAGTAAATTTTGACGAAATAAACAAAAATTGCAACATCGTAATTTCAAGCGTATAAACCAGGTGTTTGCCCCCTTTGCTGACACAACAAAGCTGGATAAGCTACTAATTGTTCTTCCTTTTTAATGTTTTTGTTAATTTCATTTATTCCAGAGCTGAATGCAGACGATTTGGTCACAGCAAACTTCGTGTCCGGCGAGGAGTGCCAAGATGTCATCCTGACTTGCCAGCTGAGAGGAAGGGGCCGGGGCCTGGGCCTCCACCGCCGGTTCTCCTGGTCCAAGCACGGCGGCGGCGGCCGCTGCAGCGACGACGGCGGCGAAACCATCAGCATCAACGACTGCAGCTTCCGCGAGGCGGGGCAGCTGCTCAACCCGGGCAAATTCAACTACTCGGTGGCCAAGGACAACACGAGCTGCAACCTGACCGTCAAGATGGTGCGGTTCACGGACGCGGGGTGCTACCAGTGCGACTCGTGGGCGCCGAGCGGGGCCGTATCTAGTTGCGTGGAGCTCGCTGTTGCGGGTAATTATATAAGACTGTTCACTTTTTCTTTTCTTTTACAATTACAGTAAAATAATATTTCGTTGTTGGAATCAAGGAAAGGAGGGGATTGGTCATTCCTAAAATAGCTGGGGCGAAATCCAACATCCCCTACAATAATATCCATCGATCAACTATGTCATGTTTACTGACCAAAAGAAATTGCTACTTTTACCAGTTAAACGTTACGTATATTTGATTTGATTAATGTTTTATTACCGTTCAATAGCAGCCAAAAGCTGAATTAAAGGTAAATTACAAAAGAAACATCCTAACAAAACCGCACATGCATACTTAAATAAGACATTAATAATGATATTAAAAGCAAAATAATGACAGGAGAGCATTACTTTGCAAGGAATAATAACATTTAGGCTTAAATTGATGTAATTATCAATTACATGGATGACTATAGTATTGAGTGTTAAATATAGTGTTTTATAAGATAACATTATAAACAAAAATTAACACCGTAGATTCTCTGAGATTTGAAAGTTTTCATGGTGAAAAGGCAATAATATAAGTTGTTTGCGTTCTTATCATGTGGTAAATTCACTGTTATGAGTTGTGCTTCTAAAAGGAATCGGAGGGAACTCAACGTTTCGGACAGTATGCTCTGTCCGTCGTCAGTGGTAAGATTCTCTGTACGATTCTCTCTAACAAACACTCAAATGGTATTCACTGATTTGTACTTCTCAGATCCCGTCAGGAGGGCCTCAATCATGCAGACAAGCCCCGTTGTCCTCGAAGGTATTCCCGCAACATTCACCTGCAGTGCCGGTTACGGCGACGGCGAAGTCCAGTTCACCTGGCTATTGGACGGGATGGCCCGCGTTCTCCCAAGCGACGCGGCACTGGTCAGGCCTACCGAAGCCGGCGTGGATTGCACGGGCCGGAATGAGACACTCAGCGCGGTGGAGATAACACTGACGAGACACGGTTCCGGGTCGGTCCTAGAGTGCCAGATCACCGGCGCTGACGAGCTGCTTGAAACCACGAGTTTAACCATATCGGATGTACAAGGTAGGCTAGAAACATTAGTGTCTCAATACCTGATTGTATATTACATGTACCTCCTTTACCTTCTGAAATCACAGTGTAGCCTTCGCGCCGGGATTATTTTAACATCGCCGAGCCCACGCGCGGGATTATTTTTAACGAAACTCAATCCGAAGCGTGTTCATGCTGATAGTGCTGAGAAGCACACCCACGCATTTCCGGCCTTGCCCGCTGCTGACATACATTTCCGAACTTGAACTTGGCGTGTTTATGCGTCATCCGTTTTGAATTTGGGGGAATTTTTTGCGTTTATATACGTCATCCGGCGCGAACTAGACAGTTATCAGTTACTTAATACAGTTTCAAGGGCAGCTGTTCAAGATCCCACCACGGTCCCTTAAAACACTGAAAGAATGGTCGGATTTTGTTTTAACGAAGATCGGAACCGTGAAACGGCCATAAATAAAGATAAATTCAAACTTAATTTTACAAACTATAAAAACATGCACGACTTTCTAAATTATTGATGAAAAGCAGAACAAAAAGACGTTTGACCCATGGAGGAATAATGTTTGACCTGAGCGTACAAGTTGCAACGTGATTGGCTCATTGCGAAGGAGAAAGCCCGTCCACCCAAATCACTGTACTGATTATGTCGGTGCGCTGATGTGTCCTGGAGCCAATTTCATAGAGCTGCTAAGCACACAAATCTTCTTAGCACAAACACGTCTTGCTCATTAAAAACAGGTTACCAGCCAAAATTCTATACGTGTTTTTCATGCTGAGCATAACAACAGCTGATTATCAATAAAAAACAATAAAGACCACGTGAAAATTTGGTCTGTAACCTTGTTTTTGCCAAGGACACATTTTTATGCTAAGCAAATTGTTGAGTCCTGGGGCCAATTTCATAAAGCTGTTAAGCCCAAATTTGAGTTAGGGCAAAATGGGGTAAACAATACAACATTACACCACCCACAGGTTTGTATAGGAGGAGGAAGCCCCGACCGAAAGAGATCTACATTTAATTCAATGACTCCACAAGCATGCCGTCATGTATTCATGTATATTTATTTATGGGCCATCGCAAATACTAATATAATGGTTGCAACAAAACCAGTAATTTAAAAAGAATAATTGAAATACTGAATGTGCCAGATCCAACTATACGCGATCACATGAAAGCCGACATTTGTTATAGTGAACCCGTAACAACTCCAGTTAGGTTTCACTGGACAAATGTATTGTTTTTCTCAGATCGCAATGCTTGCGAGACATGAAAGTGTTAGCGGTTTTTTGCGAGATCGTGACAAGGAATTAGACTTTAGTGCTTTCATTATTACATCAGACCAGGACAATACAAATTATCTCTCCTTTTTAGTTTTATGTAAACCTACACGTCACTGTACATTAACACGAAAGTCTACTCGGGTTACTTTCACTTTTGCATCCCGTATCACTGGAAACAAAATCAATAGCGTTTTTGTTTCTATTATATGCGGTGTAGGGTGAATAGGCTAAAGGGGTATATATACTCAAACTTCTCCTCTGTCGATGCCGCCTGGTAAGCCCATGTGACACTTTAGGGGTCATTCTAATGCATTACGATACTCTAAATAACTGATAAGCTATTACCCAACTTGGTTAAATGCTTGGCTGTCCGTCCAATCATTGTCAATTATTGCGCGTTCGAATGAGCTTATAATACTTTAATACTAGTCGAACCCTTATGAAATTAGTCACCCTTTAATACTGGACGGCAGAATAGAATTCTCTCAGAATTCTGATGACTGTAGAAGTTTTACTCATGCATCTAAAACTGTAAAGTGTCATTACAGTATCTTTTACGAAAATTATTCACTGATTTCAGAAGTGTAATTGTCCGAGGAAGCAAGGACTAACAATATACTGTCTTACACTGCACTCAAATAAAATACATCGGTGCAAATTTGAAAATGATATTTAAAACTATAAAGTCTTACAGGTTGTAAACAATCATCGTAAAATGTATGATGATGCCAGGATTCGACCATTCGGTACGGTCGGACCGTATTTGACCATACGGTCGGACCGTATTGTATATTTACTGATAAACCGTATTTTGTTACAGTGACAAATCTGTAAATCCTGCCACTTTGCAAAACATTTCACTGAAAAAAACCCGATTTATTGGTAAGTACAACTACGGTCCTCCGTAAAAAAAACCGGTCGGATCTTGGCATCTTGATGAACGACTTTCGGCCGTAAATGTTACAGATATTTTTGCAGCACACTGTACTTTCCGTTTGTGGCTCTTTGCCAAGAAACAGACAAAGGCATGACAAACAAGAAAGTACTCTCGTCTAGGCAAAGCGAAAGGTAACATTGTTTTATAACATCCGTTAAACACATTATCTTATGAAAAGGTTGGCCTGTATGCCGATGGTTTATAATTATAGGTTGTTCGTTGGATTCCAGCACGGACGGTTGTCCTTTAATTGGATAATGATACACGCGCTTATTCGTTATACAAACTACACTCAAGGAAAAAAAGAAACGCAACACGTAAAATTTGCATTTTTTTAAAGAAAATAGGAAAGGCATTTAAAAAATGGTACATGTTCTAGATTTTGAGCAATTTAGAGATAAACGTCGATCTTTATTTATCTCGTTACGGCTGAGTGATTTGGGTGAGTTCCAAAACTGTGTTTGTGCATGTTATGCTAATGGTTACACATGAGAGAATCCTAGAGATAAGTTTGACCACTCCTGTCCTGAACACAACCCTTGCCTATAAAAATACACCAAAATGATGCCAAAAACACTTGTATCCATGATGCCACGACATGACATTACTGTCGATCCACGAGGCGACGAATTACAGCTGTTCTTGACGCGAATGGAGGTCATGTTAATTAGTGAACTGTAAATGCCACTTTTGTGAGCGGTGGTGCTTAAACTTGTTTTGTTTTTGTTGTTAAAAATGAAATAAACATTAGATTACTGGGCTAAAATGTCAAAAAATTCAAATAATTCGGGCAAAACTATACACAAAATCAGTGGTGCGTTTCTTTTTTCCTTGAGTGTATATCACAGCAATAGCGTGTGTTTTCTGTTCCACAGAGCGTGAGTTCGAATCCCGGCCGGGACACGTGTGTCCTTAAGCAAGGCAATTAAACCACTATTGCTTCGTCCTTCGGATGGGACGTAAAGTTGTAGGTCCCATGTGTTGTATAATTTATAATGTGTGTATATATCTTTCCCATTATAACATTATAAAATTGTATAATGCACGTAAAAGAACCCAGAACACTCTTCGCTAAGAGAAGGGGTTTGCCCCGGTGTTCCTGGCTGACACAGCCTCTGTCTACGGGTTTCTTCTGGCTTACGAGCTACAGTGCCTTGAGCGCTTTTGAAGGATCCTTGGTTTCATTACCAGAAAATAATAATAATAATAATAATAATAATAATAATAGCTTCACCCAGAGACCTTGTTTCATCCATGCAATGATAACCATACATGTTCACTGTTTTTGTTAGTGAATGAACAAATATCATATATAACAAATAACAAATATGTGAGTGATAGGTATCTGGATCCATGATGTCACCCTGCAAAAAACGCTGGTATTAATTCAACATCATTCGGTATCGATACAGTGTGTCTCAAAAAAAGCTACAAAATATAACGGAATGCCACACGTAGCAATTTGCAACCAACATAATATGTGACCTGCTCCCACGAAATCAGAGTAAAGTTGAAATTTTGATATTTTGAGATATTGGTATTTCTAGATTCCTTGAATTCTTAGCTTTAAAATGATATATAATTTATTGGGTAGGGTATTTAAAAAATATATAATATTGGACAAAACCAGCGGTCATTACACACATCAAATTAAGAATTAGTTACTGGAAAACACCCTACATTTTACGTCTTAATTGGGTACGCTCAGTAAAATCAAATTAATATTTGTTTCTGCTTATTTTTTGCAAATATAATTGGTAGTTCGAAAGAAAACATGTGGGAATTGTATCATGCCAAAACCCCAAAACGATTCCCACTGTCAAATCGGCTATTTTCAATGAAAACTCAATAATCATAGCGCGACTTGACGCCGTTTTCGTGGGAGAAGGGCCCAATTTCTTGGCTCTGTTAACCACAGAATTCCTCGCTTACGGTCACCATTTTCCGCTAACCGCGCTAGCTGAAAAATTATTTGCTTACAATGTAAGCACAGAATCCTTAGTTATGGGCTGCACACATGCTCAGAGACCAAAATTCCTCGCTAACGCGTGAAATACGTTTACCATAAGCACCGAATTTCTGCTATAGTAAGCAAGAATTTTTCGCTAACGGTAAGCAGAGCCAAGAAATTGGGCACTGGTCACATATAGGTATGGTTTGAAAGACATGAAACGTCAAAATCTGATAATTTTGACAGAGTTATGAGTCCTAAGAGAAGTCAAATAAACCATGAAACCAAGTTTTTTAAATTCTTTTTGGGATGGGCAAGTTTGCCATTTGGATGAGCTGTTGATGATTAGCAGCTAAACGCACGTGTCAAATTCCTGAACATCAATGTTCAATGGCTAAAGACATACCCATCCACGCGCTAAATATATTTAGCATAACAAACATGACTTGCCAAAGACAGTTTTTGCAGTGTAGGTCAGGCAATTATCCAAACATAGGTCTATAGATAGTCTAGGCTACCATCGTCCCAATGCCTACAACTGAAAACTTGGTCCCATGGTCAATTTGACCTTTCTTTGGGAGTTACTCAAAACTGCCAAAAGTCAGATTTTGACGTTTGATGTAGAAAGGTGTGTCGTTTAAACAATTTATGTTGGTTACATACTCCATGTGTGGCATTCCTTATTTTTATATTTTTTTGTGACATACTTTACAGTCTAAAAACAACAGTGGTGTTAAAGTTAACACCGCGATTTTTGCAGTGTAGCCAGTTGTTTTAACTTAGTATAGACTATTTTCCATACAAGTCATCTAATAAATGGTTTTTGTTGTTGCCGATATTCTTACTTTGCTGGTTATACATACAAAATAGCTAACGTGTTTTTATCCTATACTGTCTTATTGTTAGTCCCGCCCACATCTGTTACAATATCAAGCGATGTCACGAGAGGGCTTCACAATGCAACAGGTGGAGAGGTTCTCGTCAAGGAGCACGAAAGCGTATCCTTCAGATGCGTAGCGGCCGACACAAAGCCCGCCGCACGCCTAACGTGGGTCTACCGGGGTATTGGGGCTCCGGACGGACTAGACGGACCAGAAGAGACGGTGGCAGAGCGGCCCGGAGTCGGGGGCGATACGTACGATGTCAGCAGCACCGCGGTGATGAGGAATATCTTACGGGAGGATGACGGCGGTATATTGATCTGCAATGCCACGGGAGCTGGTGGCATTTCTGCGGCTCTTGGCATAACGATTACGGTGGACAGTGAGTAAAATTGAAGAATGCTGTTTAAAGGTAGGCCTATATTATTATTATACACCATTTGCAAACATAAAAAACAAAAACTACTGGTTTGATTATGAAATACCTTGTAAAGTGAATAACAGTCTCTCACAGCATCTGGTGTGCTGTGGTATTCAAGAAATATGAAATTGTGTATCAATTTCCAACGATTGCCAGCCAGCAATCGTTGACAAAACCTGACTATTTTCAAACACTGTCTCCAATTTATTAAATTTAGTTAGTCCACTTTTTATTTGAAATACTTTTACACATCCGTGAATGGGTGCCAGCCAACTAGTCTGGTTTCCAAACCTGATAATTCTCCGGACGTCTATAAATGGCTCCGTTTCATCTAAAGGAAGTCGAGGAACCACACTACAAAAACAATATTAAATTTCTTGGTTTTTCCAGCATCTTTAAACACAAATCTTAAAAAAATAGGCCAGCATCACCGTGAATAAAACACGCACAATGTCACGAAACCCCAATTCGTCGAAATCACTTTATACATGGGTACGGGGCCCGTTGAAAATATACAGGGGTCCAAACGTTCGTGCCAGTTTTCTCGATTGAGTTTCTCGATTGATCCAAGATTTTTCTTTTCTTTTCTTAAAAGAAGCCTTCAGAAGCATAATTGGAGTTTGTTTAAGCACAAAATGAAAACTTAAAAATTGTTTTTTTGTACCGTGCGCACGATTTCAAGTGAAATTAGCAGGACTCCTTTCCACACTATAGTGAAAACAATTCCTGTGATTCGGGAATTTGTTTCAGGAGCTGGGTGGCGCGTGAATGTATATTCATGAGAAAGAGAAATGGCAACTCATTATACTAAAATAACTAAAAATAATTATAAAGAACGGCTTCCTCAACCAACTCGCCAATAACATAGTCGGTAGAGAGGAGAGCTATGGATCGAAAGGTCTGTGGTTCGAATCCGACTATCGTTAACGTTTGTCTTTTTCTTCGACACATTTTCTTATGGGTTATTTTAACCATAGAACAAGGTTGAAGGGAAAACCGGGTTAGGGTACATAAGTGTCTTGAAAAATACAGCAAGAACCGCTACACTGGTTAGTTTACCGTGACTTCATGCACGGACGGCCTCATTGACGGACGACATGCACTATAGCTGCCGGTACGTCAGACACCCGTACCCGGTTCAATGGCTGTCGCGAATCGGCTCAAAATTATAAATGGATGATGGTACCCAGACTCGCCCAGGTATTTGTTTGGCCACTGTGCGGAAAGCATGGTGGCCAAATTTCCATTGACATCGTGCGCACTCTATTGTCTCACTTGCAAAACTACAAAGAATATCGATACACACCAATGTTTTAAGTTTATCATTTGTAAAAATAAATGTGGGAAAAAGTCAATCCCTTTATACAAGTTCTTTTGACGATTACAATTTCACGATGATTCTATTATATTCTTGCATTCTCAGCTCCGCCGCAAAACGTCACCATAACAACCGGTGTCATAGTAGAAAACGTGCCCACTCAGTTCGCATGCTCGGCAAAAGGTACGCGCACGAGATCTTCCATTGTCTGGTACCTTGACGGCGTGAATGTCGCCGCGACTGCGTCCCAGCAAACGTACTTCTCCCCGGGGCTCCTAAAAACAACCAGCGCGGTAACTTTGTCCCTTCAGAGACACCAAAGCGGCTCCCGACTGAGATGCGAAGTTTCCCATGAGTTGCTCGACGAGCCCTTGACCCAGGAAGTGACCTTGGATGTGTACTGTAAGTAAAACACGGGCATCAGGGAGTCTTTTATTGAGGGTTTTAACCTAGGGATCGTATACGTTAGGTAATTACTCTAAAAATTAATGGCAATACAAACTTACTTGGTAAGAAGAACAGCAGCTTTGGATAGTATAATGCATTTTTACAACTTTTTCACTTCGAAGTACTGCGGTTACGGAAAAATATATCACTTTTTATCCCCGAAAATTTGAATCTGAGAAGCGTTACTGCAGTGACGTTTCTCAGACTGTGTATTCCAATGCAGATTGTACAAACCGCTCCAGATTTTCGGCAATATCTCAAAATCGCTACCACTTTTTGAAATGAAATTTTTACAGGTTAAGGCTAGTTTTATGGTATATATCTATAACTATATAGGATTGAAACAAACATTGGGTTCCAATTACCAAACGTATACGATCCCTTTAAACAAAAAATCAGACTTCTATATGTTTTCCCGGCTATTTACAAAGATATCATTCAAATTCATAAAATCTCACATCCAGCTTTGTCCGAGAAAACAAACTCACCCGCCTTTTCCAAACAATTGTAGTTATTTATCAATCATTTTGAACGTTTCGTCATCCTTTTTAAACACCGGGTCGATAATTATTTGTCATTACAGATCAAGTTCGTCTAAACTGTTGCGGAACAACAAAATTCAGAGATCGAATTCGTCTTATAGGCTATATCAATTAATTTCACATTCAGACTAATTTATTTAACACAAATTCTGAAACTGATTGATATAAGACGAATTAGATCCCTGAATACTGCCTTTCGGCAAAAAGATTAGACGAATTTGATTTGTAATGGCGAATATTCCCCAAGAAATTATTAAATAGAGTGACGAAAATGTGAAATTAAATGGTAAATTGGTTTGGTAAAAAGCGTGTGAAGTTTCTTTCTCGGACGAAATTGATTGTGAGAGTTGGTAAATTTGAATGAAAAGTGTTTTAAAATAGCCAAGAAAACCTATTATTTTCTCTCACTTTTCGTCCTTTTCTCAGTTTGCTCTGCACCTTCCCTATCGTGCCCAGCAACCGTGAATGCCAGCGACGCATACACTCTTACATGCCGGACTGCCAGCAGCCGGCCTCGTGCTAATCTCAGCGTGTATTTCGACGAGCCGCTGCAACTCCTCGGCGCAAACAGCAGCGGGACCGAATACGAACCGGCCGATTACGGGGGAGCCACGGCCGTCCTGACGGCAGAGGGGACCGGTGACCGTTCGGACCACGGGAAGACTGTGGTTTGTAGACAGAGTCCGGATGAGATATGCCGCAACGAGGAATTGGACACATGTCAACTGAATGTGCATTGTGAGTGTAAAGAGTGTCACAAAATAAAATACAGAGTTATGAGTAATTTCCCAAGAGAAGTCGAAGCATGGGACCAAATTTTAGGCATTGGGACAACGGTAGCATTATACTTGCCTATGTTTGGATAATTGCCTGGCCTACACTACAAACACTGTTTGTAAGTATGTTTACATGCTAAACTGGCGAACGCTATAAACCCGTTATCAACGCGTTATGGACACGCTGAAATCACGGTTCCACTTGACCTTTTCTGTGGAAGTTTTAAAGCGCTACTCACACGTTGGCCTAAAACGTTCTGGTGTGACAGGGCCATAAATGAAAAGGTGTATCTTGAAATATCTATATTATTTATGTTGGTTACACATTTTTCATGTGGCATTCCGTTCTATTTTGTTTGCGTTCCGTTATTATTTTCGTTATTTTTTTGACTCATTTTGGATTTGAAAATAAATTACTTTTAGGATACTTATGTTTTAATTGCGACCCCCGGAATACATTGCTGTGTAAATTTTGCTCCAGATAATTTTGTTTCAACCTGATAATGAGGGGAAGCAGTGATGTATTCGTTGAGGGGATGCAATGACAACCGCCACCCCGTGGCGACATTTTGCACTTGAACAAATGTTTGTCCTTTATCAAGTTTAGGTAACAAAAGCGTAAGAGCCTCATAACTGCATCTCATATTGTAACACGCTACCACTGTTGATCATTTTACCAACGACGATATACTATAGGTTTCCCGGCTATTTTATAACATTTTTTATTCCAATTCACCAACTCTCATATTCAATTTCGTCTGAGGAAAAATATCACAGGCTTTTACCAAACCAATTTAGTAATATATTATTCAATATTTAAACGTTTGGTCACCCTTTTTAATTAAACACCAGGTCGAAAATAATCGTCATTGCTGATCAAATTCGTCTAAGCAACAGCTTAGACGAATTTTGATCTGTAATGACGAATATTCCCGAGACAATGTTTAAATATAGTTTGAAATTTAATGATCACTGACTATAATGTGACCCAGCGCGAGTAAATGAGACACTTTGAGGCAAAAATAAAAATTGAGATTTTGATTTTATCATTTAAAGCTCATTTTTGCCTCAAAGTGTCTCATTTACTCGCGCTGGGTCACATATTGGTTTAGTAAAAGCGTGTGCAATTTTTACTCATACGAAATTAAATACGAGAGTTGGTGAACTTGAATACAAATACAAATAGCTGGAAAAGCCTATTAATACAAACACCTGGGTCAAACAGAATGACCACAAATCTAAATTGTATTTTGATCATTTCTTTTCCGAGTCAGAAATGACACTTTTCCGAGTCCAAAGCGACATTTTGTTAAGTCATTTTTAACCCCAAACTCTAACAGAGTTCATTTTGACCTGGGAAAGATTGACCAAATTTGGATTCCGATTTTGGATCAATTCAGCGCTTTTAAAGGGGTGATTGATGTGAATCTATTATTTGATCTGCCCAATTACGTGTAACAAAAATATAACTTTCTGTTGCTATCAGTTTGTAAATATGTTTAAATGCTAAGCATGTTTAGCCATTAAACATTGATGTTTCGGAATTGGACACATGCGTTTAGCTTCTAAACTTGTTTACAAACTGATGGCGAGAAAAGTGTCGCTAAACACATTTTTTAGAGTGCATAATCTCATTGCTGCCCATGCAGTTCCACCGACCGAGGTCGAACTCTTGGACGGTGGCAGCAACCGGGACAGCGATTCGCGCCAGACAGGCCGCACTGTCGAGGTGATCGACGACCGCGAATACACCTTCACGTGCTCAGCCGTGGGCTCCAATCCTCCCGCAACATTTCAGTGGAATCTGGGTGACGCTGAACTGAACGACGGTACGGCCGTGTACGACAAGTCCGAGCGGCGCGGTTCCGGGCCAGGCGCCGGGGGATGGGACGCCTCCAGCCGGATGTCGTTGACCGTTCGACTGGATGACCATCAGACTCAAACGCTGACTTGTCGGGTCATGTATCCGAGTCAGCACGTCTTTCGACAGCTGAGTTTAGAGTTGAGCATAATTGCTGGTAAGTCGAACGGATTTATTTTTTAAAGATTTTTTTTTACTTTTAAAATTTCTGAGTTTGGATATATCGGGGAAACTGTTACACTGCGATGTACAAGTGCTGACGGTTTTAAGCTATTGAGATATTAAAGATTTGAAGATATAGTATACACCATTTGCAAGCACACACACAAAACTACCTAATTATTAGTTAATACTTGGCTGTAAGTGGTTAGTTATTAACAGTCTCAAGCATCCTGTGAAATCACAGCATCTGGTGTGGTGTGGTTATCAAGAAAAGTGAAATCTTGTATCAATTCCCAACGATTGCCGCCAGCAATCATTGGGAAAACCTGACTATTTTCAAACACTTCCCCAGTTTATTAAATGTATTTGCAATACTGTTACACATCCGTGAATGGGTGCTGATCATTAGTCTGGTTTCCTAACCTGATAATTCCCCGGACGTCTATACATTTCTTGTGAAGGAAGTCAAGGAACCAGAATACAATTTTCAGCATCTATAAACACAAACCTTAACAAATAGGTCAGCGTCACATTATTTATTATAGAAAAATATAAACTCTCTAACCCATTTTCGAAAATTACAGCAAAAGCAAATAGTGTATACTACCTTTAAAGGTAGGATACACCATTGATAAATGCTTTAATTATCATGAATGGGTGGATTTGGGGGGGTTGTATTTTATAGTAAATATCGTTTGGCTGACCTGTCCGAAGTTTTACAATCATGGATGCCGAGAAAAGCACGAAAAACAGAGTTTGTTTTCAACCGGCGTCGAGCAGTTATTCTTATGTTATTTGTGTTTTTTTCGTGATCGCCGTTTTTTATAAAATTTTATTTTCCAGAATAATTACAGGATATCTAGCGCAATCATTTTGCTGGATGCCTAGAATCATTATTTACTTTCAGATGAGTAAGATATTTCTTAATAATTCGGTAGTAATTGTTCTCGATATCTGCAAATGGTGTATACTACCTTTAAGAATTTTGTCTTTGTCAATATTTATCGCTTGTTTGTTCTACCATAGTGACACTGAGTTGGTCATCAATCACCACCATTGGCGCTTGTTCCTGTGCTGTCGTTCTTGTCGTTGTCGCCTGTCTTGCCCTCATACTTTACAAAATGCGACGTCACGGCAACCGGCAAATCAACACGAAAACAGACATGGAGATGCTCCATATAGATGTACGTTTACTCGCTTGGGATTTCCTTTTTGCATTAAATTAGTAAATTTCAAACGATGTCCTAAGCATAAACTCCCCTCATTTCCAAATAAACAAGAATCCTTATTATCGAGTGGCCCGCGCACGGTGGCCACGTGTTGCCGATTGCGAACGCTCAAGTGCATGTGGAGTGTATATGGGTGGACATTCAAGATGGCAGCCCCCTCAAACGTTTACTCGCTTGGGATTTCCTTTTTGCATTAAATTAGTAAATTTCAAACGATGTCCTAAGCATAAACTCCCCTCATTTCCAAATAAACAAGAATCCTTATTATCGAGTGGCCCGCGCACGGTGGCCACGTGTTGCCGATTGCGAACGCTCAAGTGCATGTGGAGTGTATATGGGTGGACATTCAAGATGGCAGCCCCCTCAAACGTTTGTATACCACCCCCCCACCCCCCCCCCCCCCCCCCCCCCCCACTACAAAAATGCAACAAAGAGAACATGCTGTATATAGGTTGATTTTCTACCCTCAAAAATGAAATAGCAGTAGCGAAAGTTAGAAGTTGACGTGACGTCACGTACTAAGGGTACAATGCTAGCAGCGTTCCAATCAATTGGGTTGCATTCCAATTTCTACTCACCAACACGCACGCGCACAGTCGAGTTTGTTGCGCCTGTAAGGACATTTCCGTGCGTAAACTCGTACATAACCAACACAACGCGCGTGCGCGATGACTTCATTCGTTTTCGAAGTCGTGAACTCGAGAAGAAAATTCCACCTCGAGTTCACCACTGGTCAACACGAACTACGTCCAGGCGATAAGAACGCAAAAATACGACTCACGAACACGAAAAACAGGTCGCGATTGGAACGCAGCATATCCGCCTAAAATATTGGCTCTAGAACCGCGCCTGCAAATAAATTACCAATATTCCTATTATAAACACGTTATCTTGTTCTTTACCGCAGAGCGTAAAGTTTAAAAAGGGTGGCAGCAAAGCTTCTCTTTCCTCCATTGGGACTGCCAAGAGCTCAGTGGAGGGTAGCGAGGCTTATGAATTCCCCCGTGACAAGCTGAAGCTGCTGGAGGTCGTTGGCAATGGCTCCTTCGGTCTGGTCTACAAGGCCACGGCAGAGGGCATCTTTGAGAAAGGCGTGGCCAGCACTGTGGCAGTCAAAACACCAAATCGTGAGCCAGCACCCGATCCGACTACCCACCGTTGTTAATTAATAAGCGAGGCTTTAAAGTCTAAATGCAACGTTACAAGCGTGCCGATAATAATATTATGGTAACACAATGTATTGCGCAAGAAGCACGGCAGTATTATCTGGTGGGTACAAGATCGCCTCTTTCAAGAAGGGCTCATTCAACATCGACGGAGAGACATAATGATGCCTTCTGTATCACCACTGCGGTGCAGCAGGGCTGCGTCCTGGTCCCGAATCTCTTTGAGATCTTCTTCTATCCAAGAAAGAAATCTACCTGCATACTTTTTTTGCGTGGTGTTGAAGTCTACCGGTCTCGCTTATTAGCGTGGCAATTACAACATTGTTACCATAATACATTACCGGAATGCTTGTAGCGTGGCAATTTGACGTTAAAAGCCTCGCTTATTAACGGCGGTGAGTAGTCGGATCGGCTGGATTTATTAGCTGAATTTGATTACAGTACAAAATATTATGAATCGTTTTCGCAGATGTCGAAACATGCACTGGCAACCGTCAGCATGCAGTTTGAACGGATACTTAAAGGGATCGTATACGTTTGGTAATTACTCCAACAATTTATGGCAATAACAAATTGCTTCGTAAGAAGTAGAGCAGCTTTGGATAGTATAATGCATTTTGAAAAAAAATTCACTTCGAAGTACTGCGGTTATGCAAAAAGATATCACTTTTTATCCCAATAAATTTGAATCTGAGAAGCATTACTGCAGTGACGTTTCTCAGAGTGTGTATTCCAACGCAGATTATTCTTCCTGCGTGGACATATATCCGCTCCAGATTTTCGGCAATATCTCAAAATCGCTACCACCTTTTGAAATGAGATTTTTACAGGTTAGTTTTATGGTATATATCTATAACTAATAGGATTGAAACAAACAGTGGGTTCCAATTACCAAACGTATACGATTCCTTTAAAGGTAATACCTTCACGGCACTGACACCAAACAAAAAGTTGAGAGTTTTGCGATCTGATTTATAAAATCATAGATGCCAGTTGTAACACTAACAGGTGTACATGGCCCGAGTGCCAGCAGCACAGAACAGAGCCCGAACAGTGCATAGAATGACTCATTTGGTCATGCACTTATTTGTTTAATATAGTTTGATCTATACGATGTCTGTACCTTGATCTAATACACTATAAAGTTGTACATATTGGAAATTAAAAGGTATATTAATGTGAAATATAAAATTATTGTCTTGTATTATTTGTAGCGACTGGTTCCTCAGCCGACAGGGAGGCGTTCCTGAAAGAACTGGAAATGTTCACCATCTTGGTTCAACATCCTAATGTGGTCTCGATGCTGGGATACTGCAGGAAGAAAGGTATATTCGAAATATCTGAAAACTAAAAACGAAAAAACGAGAACAACAATTGACAATTTTTTTTTTTGAGAATGCGTTTTGGGCATAATATTTTAAATGAGTGTAGAATAGGAATATATACATTTTCTGTCAATTTCGGCAAATCAGCGTCCAATTTAATCACCGTCATTCGGTTTTAATTCAATTTCACCAACAGTAATAATAATAATGTTAGTTCTTATATAGCGCTTTAGACTCCCACAATGTGGGTGTATCAAAGCGCTTTACAACTATTATCCCTGGTCACCAGGAACGAGACCATTTCTGCAGCGGCTCAATATCAGCGCATGTGGTCTCTACCTTCACAGGTATCCATTTATACTCCTGGGTGGAGAGAGGCAATTGTAGCAAAGTGTCTTGCCCAAGAACACAAGCACCATGTTCCCTGTCAGGGTTCGAACCCACGTACCATCGTACAGGAGTCAAACACGGTAACCACTGGACCACACCTCTAATGGGTGTAGAATAGGTTTTCTGTCAATTTCGGCAAATCAGCGTTCAATTTATTCACCGTCATTCGGTTTTCATTCAATTTCACCAACAGTAATAATAATAATGTTAGTTCTTATATAGCGCTTTAGACTCCCACAATGTGGGTGTATCAAAGCGCTTTACAACTATTATCCCTGGTCACCAGGAACGAGACCATTTCTGCAGCGGCTCAATATCAGCGCATGTGGTCTCTACCTTCACAGGTATCCATTTATACTCCTGGGTGGAGAGAGGCAATTGTAGCAAAGTGTCTTGCCCAAGAACACAAGCACCATGTTCCCTGTCAGGGTTCGAACCCACGTACCATCGTACAGGAGTCAAACACGGTAACCACTGGACCACACCTCTAATGGGTGTAGAATAGGTTTTCTGTCAATTTCGGCAAATCAGCGTTCAATTTATTCACCGTCATTCGGTTTTCATTCAATTTCACCAACAGTAATAATAATAATGTTAGTTCTTATATAGCGCTTTAGACTCCCACAATGTGGGTGTATCAAAGCGCTTTACAACTATTATCCCTGGTCACCAGGAACGAGACCATTTCTGCAGCGGCTCAATATCAGCGCATGTGGTCTCTACCTTCACAGGTATCCATTTATACTCCTGGGTGGAGAGAGGCAATTGTAGCAAAGTGTCTTGCCCAAGAACACAAGCACCATGTTCCCTGTCAGGGTTCGAACCCACGTACCATCGTACAGGAGTCAAACACGGTAACCACTGGACCACACCTCTAATGGGTGTAGAATAGGTTTTCTGTCAATTTCGGCAAATCAGCGTTCAATTTATTCACCGTCATTCGGTTTTCATTCAATTTCACCAACAGTAATAATAATAATGTTAGTTCTTATATAGCGCTTTAGACTCCCACAATGTGGGTGTATCAAAGCGCTTTACAACTATTATCCCTGGTCACCAGGAACGAGACCATTTCTGCAGCGGCTCAATATCAGCGCATGTGGTCTCTACCTTCACAGGTATCCATTTATACTCCTGGGTGGAGAGAGGCAATTGTAGCAAAGTGTCTTGCCCAAGAACACAAGTACCATCGTACAGGAGTCAAACACGGTAACCACTGGACCACAGTGCTCTAATGGGTGTAGAATAGGTTTTCTGTCAATTTCGGCAAATCAGCGTTCAATTTATTCACCGTCATTCGGTTTTCATTCAATTTCACCAAAAGTACCCCCAAAACCTCTTGCGTCATGCGATTTAAACTAAATAACCATCCAAATTAACAATCCAAATTAACAATCCAAATTAACAATCCATACATTCAAACAGCATTAAAAAATGTCAAACGAATTTGAATGCCAAACGAATTGAAATGTCAAACGAATTGAAAAGTCTCTAAACAAAACTGAACGCCCTGAAAGTAAATAAGAACCACATTATATTGGCACCGTGACCAAAATCGCTTGAATACGTATACATTCAAAAACGAATTTGAATGTTTTTATTTTACTAACATGATCTAAGAAACCTATATAAATCTTGCGAGAACAGTCACGACTGTTAACAAAAACAAACACCTGTTGCAACGTTGTTGTTGTTTTTTAATCAAAATCGTAAGAACTGAATTGTTTCTACACTAGACCCGCTCTATTTAATCATGGAATATGTCCACAATGGTAACCTGGAGAACTACCTGAGACTGGAGAAGCAACGAATCGACCAATCGTACGTCAATGTCAATGGTGTGCCGGAGACTGTTGATCCCTCCCAGATCCTGACCTTTGCCATTCAGATTGTGCGCGGCATGAAGTATCTGGCATCTGTGCAGGTAGTGGTCTCTCCTTTTCGCCCTAGCCCAACATATCTCTATTCACCCATTACTGCTCATGTTGTTACTGTTGTTGTTTATAACCATGGAGCAAGTTTATTGCTCTATGATATAACTACTGTCTTATTGTTGCTGGACCTAAAGGGACAACCTATTGTCCCCTAACTGACTGAATGACTGTGTCGTTTGCAGATATCGAACATTTTTACTATCAAATTATTATGAAATTTCTTACTTATTTAAAAGTAAATAATGATTCTAGGCATCCAGAAAAATGATTGCGCTAGATATTCAGTAATTGTTCCAAAAAATCTAATTAAAAAAAAAATATTCACAATCGCCAGACGGCGATCGCGAAAAAAACCAAGAACAGCATAAGAACTACTGCCTGACGCGGGTTGAAACCGAACGCCGTTTGTCTTGCTTTTCTCAGCATCCATGATTGTAAAACGTTGGACATGTCAGTTAAACGATAT
Source organism: Crossaster papposus (assembly GCA_037893245.1). Taxonomy (NCBI): domain Eukaryota; kingdom Metazoa; phylum Echinodermata; class Asteroidea; order Velatida; family Solasteridae; genus Crossaster; species Crossaster papposus. The sequence goes on along the minus strand of JBAIAA010000119.1, from coordinate 2,098,030 downwards.
ATGAAAAAATACAAGCCCCCAAAATCCACCCATTCGTGATCATTCAAACAATTACCAATGTGTATCCTACCTTTAAGTTGCTGATAAATTGAGGTTTCAAGTCCAGCTCAAGTGGATAAACCAAAAATGGAAATGGATGAATATGACCTCATACAATGAAAATTACCACATACCAATTTAATGTTACTCTCTTCGTCTTTTAACGGTTCCAACCACATTTGTATCAAACGCAAGGAACAACAAGTATGATACGAATGCCTGTGGTATGATTATATTGCGCTTTTGTGCGTACAAACTTTAGTCTAAAATATTTTGCTTGTGCCACAATCATGAAACATGAATAAGAAAGGGGCTATTTTAATATTGGTTTTCCCGGCGAATTTTATTACAAATTTATACAATTTCATTAACACACATTCAAATTCACGCACTTCCCTCCTAATTCAATCAAACTAGAGTTTCTTTTTAGCTACAGGCGAGTGTGCCACGTTAGGGCCCGCGCCACGTTAGGGTACACCAACAATTAATACATGTACACTCTAAAAACTGTGTTTAGCGAGGAAACACTTTTCTTGCTATCAGTTTGTAAACATGTTTTGAAGCTAAATGCACACATCCAATAATCTTAAACATCAACGTTCAATGGCTAAACACGATCCGTCCTCATGCTAAACATGTTTAGCATTTAAACATGTTTACAAACTGATAGCAAGAAAGTGTTTAGAAAAGTGTTTACTCGCTAAACACAGTTTTTGCAGTGATAGTTGAATCTGTTCGCTCCGAACTTCATATTGTTATTCCTCCAGTGTATCCATCGTGACCTGGCAACTCGCAACATCTTGCTGGACGAACAGATGGTGTGTAAGGTCTCGGACTTCGGATTGGCGCGTCACGTCCCTGCGCAGAAGCAATACGAGATGAAATCAAAGGTACGCATGTTATTTTTACCGTTGAAAAAAAAGCTTCACTTATATAATTAGTTTAAAGTTTGAATTACAAAAATAAGACAAATGATACATTATGCAATACTTTGACTGCACTAGTTAAAGCACATGGGGTGACAAACCAGCAAGAACCTGGTACCCCATCTACTCCATAAGTTTTGAGGTAAAAAGCTGTATAGTTGTAAACCTTTATTTGTTTTTTTTCTTCTGCCAGGGACGCGTGCCATTTCGTTGGATGGCGCCCGAGTCGATTGTCTACAACGTGTACAGCACTAAGAGCGACGTGTGGTCTTTTGGCGTCTTGCTTTGGGAGTTGGTGACATTGGGTAAGGACAGAAGTAAAGTAGCAAGGGGTTGTGATTTGTGAACGGGTTAGCCTATTGCCACTTATGCATTTTTTCTTAATGAGGCATTCTAAATTGCATAGCTTCGATAAAGTCGTTTTGTGTGGAGATTGGCACACTTTTTAATTCAGTCCAATGATGTTGCAGAACGAATATAAAGTATTTTTCCATCAGCCTAACTATTATAAAAAATATTGGATTTGTATATAGCGCACGTAACCATAAATGGTGCTCAATCTGCTGTGTCATTATTATCCCTGCTCGTTGGGCCCACGAAACATTCTCCGTCCCATATATTGCTTCATTATGTCTGCTGATGTGCCAACTGCACCATCTTGTCAAAAAAGTGTCTATCCGACAATTTCAGACAAACCTGGTGTAAGTTATGTTATCGGTGTCACAAAGCCCATCCCGCAAAGGATTAGGCAAAGCAAAAAAGATCATCAAGCCGTTTACAAAACATGTAACATGTGGCATTTTACCCCAGCTCTTTCAAACAATGGTTGCTCAGCCAACGACCTGAAACGGGCCAATTTCATAAAACTAAAACATGTAAGCACAAAAACTTACTTAGCACAAAATAGTTTTGCTTAGTAAAACAGGTTACTAGCCAAAACTCCATGTGCTTTTCATGCTAAGCAAAAACCAACTGAATATCAGTTACAAACGATAAACATCACCTAAATATTTGATTTGTAACCTTGGTTGTTTTTCAAGGAAGAATGTTCATGCTAAGCAAATTTGTGAGCTTACATGTTTTATGAAATTGGCCCCTGGTCTCAAATTGCAGCTGACACCCTAGTGCATCTACACCATAGCATATACGGTTATGATATTGGGTTTTCCTATAATCACAGCTCTAGCAACTGTTTTTTCGAGATACACCCAATAGATTAAAAATACAAAATCAGTGCTCACCACCAGGTCCCTTCGAAAGGATTTTTTTATTGGGGGGGGGGGGTGAGACCTTTTAGTCGCACCCCCCCCCCCCCCCCCCCCCCCCCCCCCCCCCCTCCTCCTCCTCTGCGTACGGGCCTGACCAGGAGCTGGATAATGTCCTGGCTGAATTGTCAGCCACACTATCGAAAAGGTTACAAAGAATAAGTACAAACAAAATAGGAACAATACGACGTTCAGGGGAGGACGATACGCGTTTATCACGAGTGTGCTGTGCTGTATTTGCTATCACGAGTACAGAATTTGTGAGACATTAATAATATAATAGGGTCGAGTTGGTCAAAATACCGATGACGACTAAATAACGAACGGAAATACTGAATCGGCACAAGTTCCGAAGTTGATTTGGTTGCCTTTTTATCTTGTAAAAGGTTCTCACCCGTACCCTGGTTTGTCGTGCGCTGAAATACTCGAGGATCTGCAGAGGGGAATCCGTCTCCAGAAGCCAGCACATTGCAGTGACGAGATGTGAGTTACTAAACTATTATAGGTTCTTTAAAGGTAGGATACGTTGGTACATGTAATTGCTTAAATTATCATGAATGAGTGGATTCGGGGGGTTGTATTTTATAGCAAATATCGTTTAACTGACCTGTCCGAAGTTTTACAATCATGGTTGCTGAGAAAAGCGAAAAAACGACGTTCGTTTTCAACCGGCGTCGGGCAGTTGTTTTTATGTTGTTCTTTGGGATTAAAAAAAAATAACATTTTGCAGAACAATTACATGATAACTAGCGCAATCCGCATTTTGCTGGACGTCTACAGTCATTATTTACTTTCAAATAAGTAAGATGTTTCATAATAATTCGGTAGTAACATTTTTTGATATCTGCAAATGGTGTATCCTACCTTTAATTTGTTATGAGCAGAATCTGCATTTATTTTGACGGACTTGATTTTGCAAATGCTTTTCCAGATAAAAAGAACGTGCTGGGCTAACTTTGGTTTTATAGGAGGGTCTGTCCATAAATGAGGGGTTAAATATTTTGTGTGTCTGTTACATATTACAGGAGATTTTCTTTTAAATTATGCACACCTTCTAAGTTTTTAATCAATTTCAGTGACACTTGCATGGGAAATTATTAGTTCAGGTGTAACCAGGACACAAACAAAAAATGATATATTCCTTGAGACGCTCACTCGCAGTCATATCCCATATTACTGTTAACGATTGATTGATTATTTTAAAGTTCTTTTCATTAGTGCATGTGATAGGCGAATTATTCCAGTGACCATTGCTTTTTCCAATTTGAACACAATGTTCCCTTAATTGGAAGAACCATTCATTCAGATGAAAATCTTGTGAAATGTACATTGAGTTTAACCATATGCAACAATTTGCTAGTCTAATGAAATTAAAAATAATACTTTCAGTTCTGCACCAGGCACGCGAACGTTTGAATGGTGCGATTTCACTTCTGATCAAGCGCGGTTCTAGAGCCAATATTTTAGGGCTAGACCCTTCGCACGTGACGTCAACTTCTAACTTTCGCAGATCCAGTACACGTATTTTCCAAAATGTACTTTTTATTTTTTATTTTTTTTGGGGGGGGGGAGGGGGAGGGGGGAGGAAGAGTAGATCCATAGAACCCCCGTAGAACCTCCTTAGATTAACGTCACTCATAGTAGTTGTTGTTGCGTTAAAGCGATTGAGTAAAACTGCTTGCATGTCGTGTCCCTCTCTATATTGATATTGCTGTGTGTGATATTTCTGAGTTTTTCTTGGTAATATTTGTTGTTAAAGGTAGTATACACCATTGGTAATTTTTTGAATTATCAGGAATGGGTGGATTTGGGGGGTTGTATTTCATAGTAAATATCGTTTAACTGATCTGTCCGAAGTTTTACAATCATGATTGCTGAGAAACGCAAGAAAAACGACGTTCGTTTTTAACCGGAGTCGGGAAAGTTTTCTTATGTTTTTTTTTTTTTTTCGCGATCGCCGTCCGGCGATAATGAATTTTGGTTTATACAATTCAACTTTTCGGAACAATTACAGGATATCTAGGGCCCTCATTTTGCTGGATGCCTACAATTATTATTTACTTTCAAATAAGTAAGATGTTTCTGAATAATTTGGTAGTAATTTTTTTCGATATCTGCAAATGGTGTATACTACCTTTAAGCCTGACCGAAAAAAATCTTTCTTGACTGCAGCTACCAGGTGATGAAAGACTGTTGGGAACATCGGCCAGAACAGAGACCTGATTTTGAGATGTTACACCAGATGATAGAGTCAATGCTGGCTAACGCATCGGTAAGGGGAAAACACATTTTCGGGGCACAATTGTAATTTTGAAAAAATAGTGCATTAAGTTTAGAGAGTAAACGCTCTCAACCAATCGAAACGTTATACCGATCCCATGCTAAATGCATGCAGAAATGTAAGAGGTATTAGTAAACAAAAAAGTTATGTTTAAATAACTATTTTGGTCAAAACTTAAATAATACGAAAGCGCATCTAATTATTAGTCTATTCTGAAAAATTGATACGATTTGGAAATCCCAATTTTAAAATACTTGCGATTGAATACAATGCCTGCACAACATGGCTGCCCACGGGCCAATGCATAATACATTGTACCATGCAACATATACACAATCTTTTTTAAGACGACATAATACTGTTAGAATGTATGAACGCATGGGGCACTTGGGACAGCTTTAAAAAAAGAGCAGGCTCGCATAAAGAAACATAGGATACACCATTGGCAATTGCTTGAATTAACATGAACATAATGAAGCGGGTGGTTATTGTGTTTGCAGAATGTTGTGGTATCTCAGGAATTCGGTTTAGTTTTAGGGGGGGGGGGGGTTAGGTAACAATAATCTAGATAGAGAGTGTATATGTATTGGGGACTAAGGGGCCCGTCCCTCGTTCTCATATCGTGCTGGGTATAAGCATAAATGGGTTGATTTGGTAAATATCAGAACAATTTTAGAATATCTAGCGCAATCATTTTTCTGGATGCCTACAATCATCTTTCTAATAAGTGAGATAATTCTTAATTATTAAAATTTAATGGAATTCTTGTTTCATTAACATAATTAGTTTGTACCTTTTGTTTAATACCAGAAATGTATAAACAAAATCTAAGTGATTTATATTAGTAATTTGTTCTTAAATATTGTTCAATTGATTTAAATCATGCTTTATATCAATGATTTAAATCGAGTGATTTAAATCAAACAACCCTGCCTGACTTCTTTCAAACACTGCCCCCAATTGATTGAATTCGTCTGAAGGAAGTCAAGAAACCAGACTGCAAGAACAGCACTGTTTGTGTTGGTTTTCCGAGCTTCTTGGCACAAAACTTTAAACAGGTCAGCGTCACACTAATTTTACTATAAGAAATGAATCACCTAACCCATCCATTTTCGAAAATACTATCTTTATATCGTAAGTCTTTATCTCTCTTCTCATTATACAGGGCTACTTGCTGATGAATAACTTCTCCACAGAGCAATACGTGTACATGGCGCCCGGAAGCAAATGAAACCTACAGAATGCACGACAGGAGTTGCGTCGATGTAAAGGCCCAAAATAATACACATTTCTGTGCATGACCTTCTGTTAAAAATATATTTAAATGTCGTTCGATCCTACCGGTACCCAGGGTTGTAGTCGAGTCCCTGCAAGTCCGTTCACAAGTCCTTTCGTGAAGCCAGTCACAAGTCCCTTCATAAAGGCAGTCACAAGTAACTGGATGAACAATGACAAAGGAATGCTTTTGTCAAAGCTGATCTGAATGGCTTGTGATTTGAATTGGAACTGGATGACTTTTGATGGACTTGCAGGGACTTACAGGGACTTGCAGGGACTTGTGATGGACTCGACTACATCCCTGCCGGTACCCATGTCACTACCTATCTGCGCATCCTTGTTATCCCCATGACAATGTTGATGTCATAGCGAGGGATCTTATCAACCAGATCCATGTAACTGTTGGTAGAATTATTGGACGTTTGTGTGACGAGACACAAATCTCGCCTTTATAAGAAGTTCAGTCACTGGCTCCCATTCCCATTCCACAAGTGCATTTGTGACCCGCTCCTACGAAACCCGACATATTTCGAGATACAGCTCTATATTTAAAATTTATCAACAGGAAATGATAGATATGTCATGATAAGACACTGTAACAAATTTGAAGTTGATATTATTTGTCTAATGTACTGGTTACTATGGTGTTTTAAAACCCTTTATTGTAATACATAAAGTTAACTTTCAAAGGCATTTAACTCATCATTTGATTCCCGTAGAATCGCGTGTACACGTAGTTTTAAAATCCTCATAAAATTGGAAGTATGTATGGTATAAAGGTGGTTTTGGTACCAAATGAAAGCTGAAGATGTGTACTTATTGGAGATAACAATATCTCACTTAAAAAAAACTACAACTTATGTCTGGTTTTGTTGGAGCAGGTCGCATTTGTTGGCTGCTCTGTCAAGGATGAGAGCAACACCTCCTCTGTGGATGTTATATGGGCTGAGAAACACTTCAAATGGGCTAAAAATCTACTTTATTGGAAGTCTAAACATAATTATTAACTGAGCTCATTGCGACTAAAGAAGCTGTTATTCTAGTCCGATAGTTGTTTGCGATTAACGGAAACGGGGTAAATGTAAAGGTAAGCTTCATTCCGAAAATGAAGTTTGTCAATGGCCACGGCCGTGGCTACGATTATCACGTGATGATCGTGACGACCCGCGTTTGTTTAGCACGGCTCTCGTGGCTAACCCGTGTCTAACCTGACTAACTTTATAACCGTTCGATTCGGGTGAGCTAAACGAACGCACCCAATGATCTATGAGGCAAAGACAGCTGGAAGAAATCGTCTGATTACACGTGGACGTTGGGGTCTTACTAGTCCTAGCTGGTGGCTTCATCTTGGAAGTTTACACGCCTAGCGATGTCGTGTCAACATCACACCCTCACGTGGTTTAGCCCGCCAACTTAAACAGATTACCGGGGTGTGGCACTTGGAGCCAGAACGGGAGAGATTTAGGAATGAATGAAGGCCAACGATCGATGCCTGTCTATTCTGGCAGACATTAATGGTACTGCCTCTATCCAGAACCCCTACACCCCAATCTCTTCAAAATTACAGCATGCCAGGGATCCAACAAATGGGAGATTTTGGTGTCCCGGTTACGCCTGGCCTGTGTCAATTCCCTCATTTCCCGTGAAAGTATCACTGAAATTGACTTCAAGCTTTTGTATTTCTTTTGATGGTAAATTGCTATGTAATCGCTATTGGAGATAGAAGGCGTCAAAGAATTCAAGAATGGGTCCTAAATAAATAAACAAGTCATCCGTAACCGGGACACGAACACAAATGAACCACTTATTATACGGACAGACCCAAAGTGGTTTTTAAATACATAAAGTTAACATTTGAACAATAATTGGTTGGTTATTTGATGATAGTTGCACAAGATATGCCCCCTTTAAACTCAGTAGGTTCTCTGGCGTAAAACTAGTCTTTGACAGAGACACGGGTCGACTTTTGCGTTACCAATAGACGAAACTCAGTTTAATATAAGCTGAGTATTTTCGCGAATTTAATGCTACAGTCACACGGCCATGTTACGGACCTGCGGATGCCTGCGTATATTTGGATAATGAAAATGCGTAACTTTTAACCCCAATACGGAAATTTGAGCAAAAGTTACCTATATTCTGCGGACGATACGGATTAGTTACGGATGTTACGTATGAATTACGGATGTTACGGGTAAAACCTGCGGATGAACCCATCCGCTGCCAACCCGCTGGCACATGTTACTGACGACTTACGGATGACTTACGGATTTTACGGATGACTTACGGACGATACGGATGACTTACGGACGATACGGATAAGTTACGCTCGTGTCTGCGCATGTCGGCTTCCTCTGGCGTCCGCACCATCCGCAAATAAACCCACGTGGATCGGAGCTTGCTTCAGTCGCATTTCATCAAGTCTGAGATCTAGTTCCAGTTATTCAACAGTTTCTTCTCCATCTTTTTGATGTTTACGTACCCCTATGTATCCGCAGGCAACTGCACACCCGACAAAGTGTGCGGATCAGTTACGTATCTAACGTATCCTGCGGATGAGTTTACGTATCTTACGTATGAGTTACGGATGCTTACGTATATTTCATCCGCAGCAAAATTTTGAGATTTTCAAAATTCCGCTGCGGATCTGCGTATGTCTGCGGATCCTGCGGATTGAATTACGGATGGATACGGATGCTTACGGATGATACGGATCCTTGCGGATGCTTACGGACTTTTATCCGTAAGCATCCGCAGCTACCGTAAGTGGCCGTGTGACTGTACCATAAAGGCCCTGTCACACCTTTGCGTATATCAAGTACTTATGAGTTCCTTATTAAAAAATTTCAATACGCAGCCGTACGCTCAAAATTTCAAAATGTTTCGATTACTTTGACTTATATGCGACGCACACCTAGCGTATAAGTAACGAATTCAGCGCATCCATGGCGTATGAGGTGCGTATGAGTTGCGTATGCAGTGCGCAACACTATTTTACTGCTGCGAATAGCTGCGTATGCAGTGCGCATGCCGAGCGTATCATCCAGACGCACCCTACTTATCCCGACCGCATGCCTGACGCACTTCCGACGAATAACGCTCGCCACGAATAATTTTATAACGCTCGCCACGCGTTATAAAAAGGCGGCGGCTTCCCGCTGTTGTCAGTACCAGTGCAGATTCCATAGCATGAACATCAGCGTATTATCGCGTATGAACCGCTTATCCCCCACGAACACATAGCGTACTTGTACCGCGCTCGACCGATGCGGGACCGATGCGCTGCGTATTTATAACTTATGACCTGCGTAACAGCGTACGCTGCGTAGTTTTGTGCTTGCCCAAAACTATCCGGCGTACTGGGCCGTACTGTGCGCATGCCTACGTACATAAAACTTACACAAAACGATTGAGATGCATATGAGGTGCATATTGTGCGTATGAAAAAAATGTCAATGCGCAACTCATAAGGAATTAGGATACGCAAAAGTGTGACAGGGCCTTAAGTTGGACAATTCTAACCTTTGGCTAGCTTAATATCAACTCATTATTTAACTCGTCGATCCTTTTGAAGTTTTTTGTTACAATATTTGTATAACAAATTATGAGTTCTTAGCAAAGCGTGGTACAAACCTAACGTTTTAGGCTCTCATTTCATACACAAAACAAACCTATATACTTTGACTTTGTATATATATATATATATATTGACTTTCGGAATGATAGCTTTTATGCTGAGTGATTACCCCTTTTTGCTACCGTGGGCTTCATTTGGCACAAAATTTCAACGCCACTTCCTTACCTTATTTCTCCTGAGCGAGATTGGTTTACGAAATATAATTTGACGAAATTTGGCCGGAAATACGTTTTGTGTGAATACGTCTACATGCATTTGTTTAAACACAAAACTGGAAGTAAATTATTTGTTTAGCAGAGAAGCTTTTTGTTGGCATCTTACGTTTAATTAAATTGTGTATGTGTATATATGCATGTATAAAACGCAGAAAGTTTAAAAACGCCGATTTAAGGCCGTCTACTTCGAAGATGTTAAGAGAACAATAATGGGCATTATGTCAAAGATTACATTTTGATTCCAATAAAATAATTATAAAGCAGTGCATATAGACCCGGAAAAGAAAGAACATTTCTGACTTTGTAGTCAGAGCTGTGCAATAGCGGCCTTTAAAAATATGAATACGATTAAAACTGCTGCAAACTGGCTGGAATGGTCTGAAATATACAAATAAGTTAAGAGGGCCTAATATTTCGATCTTGACCAGTCCGTGCCGGGATTATTGTAACTATCACAGAGCCGAGGCGCGGAATTATTTTACAAAACTCGATCCGAGGCGGGTTCAGGCTGATGGTACCGGGAAGGACACTCACGCATTTTCGGCATTGCTTGCTGCTGACAGACATTTTCAGCCTTGCCCGTGACGTGTTTATGCGCCATCCATTTTGAATCTGGGGAGAACTGTGCGTGTATATACGCCCTCCGGCGCAAACTGGTTTACAAGATCTTCAGAGACAAAATGAGTATACAAAAGAAACAAACGTCCGTCTGACGCACACAGTCATTTCGCCTCCGAAGAAGACCTTGTTAAGATCGAAATATTAGGCTTTCTTAATTTATTCGATTAAACAAACAAATTAAAGATGATTATAATCGTTTTCTACAAAAGACAGACGGAAACATTTCTATTATTCTATTTTAGAAAGTTTGTAAACGCCTCCATCATTTTGCCTGCTTAGATTTTGCCTGCATTAATTTAAAGGGATCGTATACGTTTGGTAATTATTGAAAGAAAAAAAATGGCAATAAAAACTTACTTGGTAAGAAGTACAGCAGCTTCGGATAGTATAATGCATTTTTAGAAAATTTTCACTTCGATGTACTGCGGTTATGGAAAAAGATATCACTTTCTATCCCCAAAAAATTGAATCTGAGAAGCGTTACTGCAGTGACGTTTCTCAGATTGTGTATTCCAATGCAGATTATTCTTCCCTCGTGGACATAACCGCTCCAGATTTTCGGCAATATCTCAAAATGGCTACCACCTTTTGAAATGAAATTTTTACAGGTTAGTTGTATGGTATATATCTATAACTATATAGGATTGAAACAAACATTGGGTTCCAATTACCAAACGTATACGATCCCTTTAAACTGTTATAATTTGTCCAAAGTATTAATATTTAAAAAGAAATGTGAGACCCAGTAATTATTTACAAGGTTTGTGTTTCTTGTCACTGCGGATATAGTTGGAAAGCTATTTTGGGCTTGAAAAACTTGTTGTTATATATTAATGTTTTACAGAACGTAATTAGTTAATGGAGTTCCGCAAATTGCTTTTAATCTAGACTAAACAACTCAGTGGTGTAACAATATACTAACATTTTAAATTATAATGATTTGTTGAGCGTAATTATATACACTTGGGCAATCTGACACAACCCACTAAGAAATAAAGGTTTAGAAGTGCACCCTATATAGTTAGTACAATAACAGCACCCCTATACGAGTGCAACTGTGAACCTATTAGGGTTCAACTCCTAGACTAACACATTACACCTTTAAAGGTAGACGTTTGCACCTCTTGAACCTTTTAAGGTTCAAATATGCACCCGATTGTAAGGGTGATGTTGTTGTATCAATTAGGGTGCACAAAAGTTGCATTTTTCACTTAGTGTGAACGGACATCTTTGCCTACCGTAATAAATTCTGAATTGTAAATATGCCGTATATCACGCTTGTGTATGTTTTTTTCCTTAAAGTTCTAGTATTCTTAAGTGAATCGTCCGGCATCCGTCCCGTGTAGGGTAAAAATACCTTAGGCATAGACCACCATTGCTCATGTACAGGGCGTATTGTTTTTAAAAGATGCCTTTCAAGATTTGCTAAACAGTTGAATACACACACCAACTGAAGTGTATCAGGTTTGCGATCCCAGGGCGGTGACTTCCAAAGCATAGTCTGCATGTTTAACATGTCGTTTCCTTTGCTGAGCTCAGTGAAGTGAAATGTATAGGCTAAAAATCGTTGGCTCTAGAGTTTGAAAAACTTCTCTGTTTTCTTTTTGTATTTAAAGATGGACTACAACGGAATAATGATAAAGGCTTTGTTGCCTTTTTTTGTTCGAGAAATGTATAATGATTACTAATATATCATTAGTATTCAATAAAACTTGTTCCTTCATGCAAAAAAAACCCAAAATTGATCGGCGTTCTACGACCCAGAAAAACTCAGTTTCAGCAAAAGCCCTTAACTCATGAATAATTCATACTTTGTGTGTGACGTACTACCCATGACGATTTACTCGGGTCGATCGTGTGCGTGCATTTTTACCGTACAATGCAATGCGGAATAACAGCGGAGAAGCTAGGCTATATTTTGGTACATGTACAACTATTTTCGACCGAAAAACAGCGAAAAATGTCCGATAGCAGCGAGTATTGGGAAGACCACAGTAGAGATGGGGAAGAGGCATTTCGTGGAGGTACTTCTGAGGACAGTGATGGCAGCTCTAGCGATGAGGGGAGCTCACCAGACGAGAGAGAAGGCGATGACTCTGCGGCCACGGCAGACCCGGCGGTTGCCGATGACTCGGCCGACGTAAAAGCAGTAGGCCTGGTGGTAGTAGTACTCTCGAATGTTTGGCGCTTTCAATGTGGGGATCGATCCAGGCTTCAAACGAAACTTTGTTGTCAATCCCAGTGAATTTTTCAAAGCACTTGAAGGTTCAACACAGTCCTCTGAAAAATGTGCTGAACAAATCAAAGGCCTACTTCTTGCCGAGAAGGTCAGACATGTCAGAAGGTGAAATCCTTTCGTGTAATATTTACGAACTTCACCCATTCCTTTGATAACGCAGGATCCCGCGGAAATTGCACAAAATGAATCTCTGGATTCTTCGAACAATTTCTCGTGCATCCACCAACAACACATGAAGTTGGCATTATTGTAGCTGATAGTGATACACTATAAAAAAAAGATTCGTAAAAACTTCATGCCTCTGCATGAAAACGCATACATAATACACACGGAATAACATGGCGTTTTTTGTTTACTCTCGGTTGCTCATGGGTAGTACGTCATCACTTTTCGCTGGTTTACAAGTCCGCTGGTACTATATCGTGGATTTCATCGTGGTTTTCAGTGGATCTTTGCCGGGAACCAGTACAGGGCGGGAAATTTCAAAATCGAAGAATCGAGGTCTAATTTTTTCGGTCAAATTGCAACAAAATTATTTAGAGAAAAACATGACCGTAACAATAAAGTGTTACCTGAACACAACATAAACAAGGTCCGATAATAAATTTAATGTGTGAGTTTTCGTTGTAGTCCATCTTTAAGTTTGTTGCCACATCTCCATTGTTTGTTGAATTGATCAGTGATAACATTTTTCAATTCGTTCTCGTACCTTACACTGTAGAATCAGACTTCCCATAAAGTCCACGTTCACAATTAACCAAAGCCAATTCATTCTTGAATATGGTAAGCAATTTGTTTCCTTTATTATAACCACTTTACACAGTGCCACAGTAGATATATTACCTCAGTTCATTTTCACAGAGGTTTGTTGAAAACTCAACTTGGACAGGAAAAAGGACTGTTTAAATAATACAGGCAGGCGACTTAATCAAATATATTGATTTTTTTTTTACAAAGCGTTACAGGCATGGCTACTTTACAATTACGGTCACTGCGTTCGTTTACACCTTTAATAATAACAATTTAATGGTAGAATACACCATTGGCTATTGCTTGAATGATCATGAATGAGTGGATTTGGGGGGGTTGTATTTTATTTTTCAACTGGCGTCGGCAGTGGTTTGTATTTACAATGTTTTTGGGTTTTGTTCGCGACCGCCGTCCGGAATTATGAAATTTAATGTTTCGGAACAATTACAGGATATCTAGCGCAATAATTTTGCTGGATGCCTACAATCATTCTTTACTTTCAAATAATAACATAAATATGACAAAAACTATTTGCTGTTCGATGTAATTCTATGAACCTTAATATACTTAATATGAGCTTCGCGCTCGCATTTTCCAGTTTTGGGTGTGACCCCCGTCTAAAACAATCCTAGATCCGCGCCTGCACTCTTTCAACAATTAACGGTAGTTTTAGATTTATAAATGAAAAAAGCCTTTAAAGTTAATGAGAAAGACAATTATGTCCCAAAAGACATTTTAGTCTCCTATATAAGTTTAAGTTTGTATCCAATGACCGCCACAACATTATATAATACATTTTCATCTGTGTATGAGTACCTACATTCGACGAGTCCACATGTATTTTAGATTTTTGAAAGTGAGAGGTCAAGTTGTGGTACGATGTTTCTTTTTCGCGTCATGCAATTGTTTAGTTTACATACCGGCCCAACCCAACGAAATGAATCACAAGTCGCCATAATTACTTTTGAGTAAATACACCTTTTAACAGTGTCATACACTAGAGAAATTAAGGGAAGCAGTCAACCCTTTCACCCAAATAACAACTGTACATTATAAGGTGTCAACCTGAGTGATAGAGCAAATACCTAAAAACCTGTCCTTGAGACTCATTCGAGGGATGCGGTCACATAATAGCGCTAGCAGCAATTTTCCAGAGGTGATTTTATTAGGAAATCATTGTACCAAAAATAATTTTAAAAACAATATTTTATTTGAGGAGTCCGGAAGCACGCCACCAGTCAACTTTCAGGCTCTACCCCAGTTCATTTTCACAAAGGTTTGTTAAATACTCAACTTGAACAGGGAAAGGAGTGAAATAAGACGGGCAGGCCACCTAAATAATTAAATTTATCGAATTTTATACAAAGCGTTATGCACGGCTGCTTTACATTCACAGTCACCGCGTTTGTTAATATAAAGCTCATTTAGGCCTATTGGTTCGTCAAAATAACGAGAGCAACTGGCAAACTGGTCAGTACGAAACTAGCGAGACAGGTGGACAGATACAACCAGAAACAAACGTATCGTTTGCTGTTAACTGTGCAATAATATTTGGATCACAAATCAACTTCATGTCATCTCGGTTTGTTAATTTGGTCACAGTCACAGAGAATAAGTGCATGGTGTTTGTGGTCCATGCGAATCTTAAGTCATACTGGTCGTTCCTTCTTTGTTTGTTTGCCAAACTAAAACGTGGTGAGTGAAATCAGAAAGGAAATTGGGAGATGAATCTACCTTTAGAGACTCTCTGGTTCAGCACGGTTGCCTGGGTTTATGTCTGGGCTTGCCAGCCTGGTCAGGAGACTTTCCTCGGTTCTTGCTACCAACTTCTTAACCAGGGGATGACATGGGATGACGGTAAGGCAGCCTGCTCCGACATCGGCGGTAGCTTGACAGCTCCCAACTCCTTGGCCGAGAATCAGTTCATCTGGGTCATGTTCACCAGCAATGTTCCGGATAGCCGTTGTTGGATCGGCTGCAAGAGGGATACACCATCAGGCAACTGGGTGCGAGCTGCAGACAGCGCCTTGTGCACCTACTTCAACTGGTATCCAGGAGAGCCAAAAGCCGATGTTTGCCCACATATGAGACGTCAGGATGGTTTGTGGGATGACTGGAAATGCACGGAACTGTATTATCCGATCTGTAAAATTCCCCCGCCGTCGCCGACGACCCTGCCGACAACGTCCTGCCCTCGAGCTTACGCATACAGCCTCTCCCAATCCCACTGCCTGACCGGTCGCGTCATCAAGGAGTTATCGGTCAAGGGTTTCATCGCGTGTGGCTTTGCGTGCCTGAAAGAGCCTCGATGCCGCTCCTTCAATCTGCGACAGGTAAGCGAAGAGGTGCTAATCTGCCAGCTGAATGACATCACTCACCATGAAGCAGACAAAGAAAGCCTCGATCAAGATCCCTCTTGCCATCATTATCAGTTATTTCATATTTAGATGGCTAGGCCCAATATAGGTGTTACACTAAAATACACTCCCATATAATAAACCCTTCTGGTAGTGGTTTTTGAAACAAACTTTGAAGCCTAAAATTATAGTCTACAGAGAAGCACACAAACAATTAAGTTATTAAAGCAAGTCTCACTCCCAGATGATATTACCGTTTATCGGGAATATTTTACAGGCATATACAAACTGAAGAAATCTAAAACTGCTTAAGAAGTGCCAATAAAAAATAAAAAAATGTATCTTTTAAATGCTCCATTTAACTAATCTGTTGCATTGCATTTTAAATTAAAAAAAAACGTAAGAATAATTTGTATATACATGTATATACATTTACCATTCAATTTCAAAATGTGGTCCATCTCTTTATACATTTTTATTTCGTCATTACAGATCAAATGAGTCTACGCTGTTGCCCAAAGGCAGCATTCAGAGATCTAATTCGTCTTATATCAGTTAATTTCAAACTTATGCTAATTACATTTGTCAATTGTGTGCTTGACTCAAACACACACCGGACTAGTTTAATTAACATAAGTTTGAAATTGATTGATATCAGACGAAATCGATCTCTGAATGCTGCCTTTCCGCATTAAGCTTATATTAGAAAAACCTTGAAATTTGAAATTGAATGGAAATTGGTTTAAAACAATTAACCGCAAATTAATTAGGCTTTACATTTTAGCACGAATATTTTATGATGTATATACTTACGACGTTAAGCAATCATTAAGCTAGAAAAAGATTCACAGTTTTAATTATTTGTATTTTAAATGTGTGCACGTTATTAATGATAATACTACGATGTATAACGCGTATTTTCACAAGTTACTAATGCGCGGGTAAGGACAACTCCCGAATTTGCGGGTGTTAGGTAAGGAATTCTAGCATCGGGGACCAGACACTGAGAAGGCCCCCGTCTCCTGCCCTTTTGAATATGCGAGGAACTCTTAAGTTACTGTTGGGTCTTATGTGTTTTGCAGGGCTTTGTGCATGAAAACGGATGTTTTCAAGTTGATGCGTGGTGTACCTGCAGCATTAATTAAACTAATGTAATTGTTGTAGGAGTGGAAAGGCGTGTGCGTATGTGATACGACCGGCATTATTTGGAAAACTTGAAGATGGATATTACTCCTAATAGTTATTATTAGCACGGGTTTTCACAACATTTTTAGTTTTTCACCGAGCTGATCAATGTGTCATTGTTAATGTACCTTGCTAAATCAGATTTGTAGCATGCACCAATTCAGTCATTTACCAATTAATTTCAAAATGTGGTCAATCTATCTAAACATTTAATTTCGTTATTACAGATCAAATTCGTCTACGCTGTTGCCCAAAGGCAGTATTCAGAGATCGAATTCAGATAAATTTCAAACTGATGCTAATTAAATTAGTCTGATGTGTAATAAGTTTGAAATTGATTGAAATAAGACGAATTCGATCTCTGAATGCCGCCTTTCCGCATTATTAATAAGCTTATAATTATTAGAAGAAATTGATCCGTATTAACGAATATTCCTGAGACAATGTTCAAAATGAGTGACCAAGATGTGAAATTGAATGGAAATTGGTTTAAAGAAATTAACCGCAACTTAAATATACTTTTATTTGTGGTGCACATACTTACGATTTTAAGCAATCATTAAGCTAGAGAAAGATTCACAGTTTTAATTAATTGTATTTTAAATGTCAGCACGTTGATAATCAATGCACGATAATAATAAATAAAAACATTCACAAAAGTTACAGTTTTCCACTGAGCTGATCAATGTGTCAGTTTTAATGTTCCTTGCTAGATCAGATTTGTAGCATGCATCAAAAGCAATTGATCTGACGTGTGTACCTTTGAATAGAAACACTTCAATTTTACAGTTCGATATAGTTTATTTATACTCTTATTGAATTGATGTTAAATATTTCCGTAACACACATTTGAAGCAATTATTCGTTTAGAATGAATGTTTCGTAATGCACATCCGATTTCAAGGGACGTTAAAGCTATAGAAAAAGATTTGTTTTATTAATTACACTTTAAATAACAAGTTGGTCAATATTGTCAAGCCAAGTAAGTTTTTTTATCTCTTTTTAAAATAAATAAACAAGATAAAGAACCTTCACCACTGTATGGACACGATTACTAGATGTCCAGTTTAGACTTTTAGAGAGTATCATGTCCAGACTTTTAGAATAATAATACAATATAATTAAAATTAAATTACTTTTGAAATTTGAAAGTCGTTCATGTTTAAAGTTGTATTAATAACCCGACTGGGAGTTATAAAAACATATTTCTGATGCTCTATCAGAAATAGTGACATTTATATTATAGCAATAGAGATATCTCTAGTGGAATTATATTTTTTTGCTATTTAATTGAAACTAGTGCAGTGCTAGTTCAAAATGTGGCTGTTTGGAACGGGCAAATTGGTTGGCCTCCGTAGACTCGCGAATGTAAACGTGGTGATCAATGTATCATTGTTAATGTACCTTGCTAGATCAGATAGCATGCACCAATTTAGTCATTTACCAATTAATTTCAAAATGTGGTCAATCTATTTTAACATTTCATTTCGTTATTACAGATCCAATTCGTTTACGCTGTTGCCCAAAGGCAGCATTCAGAGATCGAATTCAGATACATTTCAAACTGATGCTAATTAAATTAGTCTAATGTGTGCTTGACTCAAACGCACATAAGTTAACATGAGTTTGAAATTGATTGAAATAAGACGAATTCGATCTCCGAGTGCCGCCTTTCCGCAGTATTAATAAGCTTATTGTTAGAAGAAGAATATGATCCGTATTGACTAATATTTCTGAGACAATGTTCAAAATGAGTGACCAAAACCTGAAATTGAATGGAAATTGGTTTGAAGCAATTAACCGCAACTTAAATATACTTTACATTTTAGCACGAATATTTTGTGATGCACATACTTACGATTTTAAGCAATCATTAAGATAGAGAAAAATTCTCAGTTCCAATTAATTGTATTTTAAATGTTGGCACGTTGATAATCAATGCACGATAATAACAAATAAAACAATTCACACAATTCACTAAGCTGATCAATGTGTCAGTTGTAATGTAGCTTGCTAGATCAGATGTGTAGCATATATCAAAAGCAATTGATCCTATGTGTGGACCTTTGAATAGAAACACACTTATGTTATAGTTTGATATAATTTATTTATAGTTATTGAATTGATGTTAAATATGTCCGTAACTCACACAATTGAAGTAATTAATCGTTTCGTTTCGTGATGCACATCAGATTTCAAGGGACGTTAAAGCTATAGAAAAAAAAGTTTTTATCAAATAACAAGTTGGTCAATATTGTCAAGCCAAGTAAGGCTTTTGTATCTTTTTATTTGTGTATGTAATAAACAAGATCTTTAACCCTAACTAAGGTGTGTGCAAAATCATACGATTTTTAGAGGATTGAGGACTGTTAGGGATAAAGAAGCTTCACCACTGTAAGTTCGCGATTACTAAATATTAAGTTCAGTCATTTGTAGCACCATGTCCAGACCTTTAGAATAAGAATAACATTACAATTCAATCACCATGACTGTTGAAATCTGAAAGTCATTCATGTTAAATGTTGTATTAATGACCGACTGGAGGTTGTGTATAATAGATATATGATTATTTATATATCTCTGATAGATTATTTATATATCTCCGATATACATGTAACAGTGCGGCATTTCTACTATATCCAGCACGATATGGGACGTACACAAAAAATGTACTACCGAATTTTTAGGAAACATCTTACTTATTTGAAAGTTAATAATGATTGTAGGCATCAAGCAAAAAAAATGCGCTAGATATCCTGCAATTGTTCCTAACAATTACATTTTATAAAAACAAATTCACAACTGCCCGACGCCGGTTGAAAACGAACGCCGATTTCTTGCTTTTCTCAGCATCTATGTTTGTAAAACTTTGGACAGGTCAGTTAAAAACGATATTTACTATAAAATAAAACCCAAAAAAAGCAATTACCAATGGTGTATCCTACCTAACGCATCACCTAAAAGGAATTCCTGAGAAAAAAACATTCCGCGAAAACAACGACCACCACAAAGGGAGGTGGGAGTGGGGAAGGAGGAAGTGAGGGAGGGAGAGAAGTGAGGGAGGGAGAGAAGTGGGGGGGGGGGAGAAGTTGGGGAGGGGGAGAAGTGAGAGGGGAGGGGAGAAGTGGGAGGGGAGGGGAGAAGTGGGAGGGGAGGGGAGGACGGAGAGGGGAGGGTACCCCCCCCCCCTTCCTTCCCCTTCCCTCCCCTCCATTCTTGCTTCAAATGATTTCCACACCGCGCGACCCTCCTCATCTTTTCAGTGTGTTTTCACTGGACCATTCAGCCCTTCAGACCCTCAACTTTAATAAAATGGATCTGGGAACGAGATGAGGAGACTTCAGAAGTTTCTATACACTGCAGAATACACTGCATAATACACTGCATGTCACTGGTTCACCTGACTCGTAAGTATAACCCTATCAATCCCAAGAGTGCATTAAGACTCAATAAAGCATACACTCTCTTTACCATTGTGACTTTACGTCACACAAATACAATCGGCTTTCATTCCCACTGCTCCCTTATCCCTTTCGCTACCATGGGCTCCATTTGGCACAAAACAGGGGCTCCTTTTGGGACCAAGCTCATACTTTATTTGGTGAAAATGTATCTAGCGCCCCCTATTGACAAAAAGTCTATCTCGCATCTGCGTGGATCGTAGTTTTGAATTACATAATTATGTGAATATAAATAATTGTGCCCCCCCCCCCCCCCCCACCCTCCCAATGCAAGGTTGATAAGCGTGGGAAAATTAGCCGGTTTGCCTGCACACCCAATTGTACGCAACCCTAAACGGGGGGGGGGGGGGGGGGGGGGGAGGGAGGGGGGGGGGGGGGGGGGGGGGAGGGAGGGGGGGGGGGGGGGGAGGGAGGGGGGGGGGGGGGGGGGGGGTGGAGAGCATTTAACTAGTTCCTAAATTTCAAACTGAACAAAGAAATCGGCAAGGCGGGACTTGAACCTGTTTGACGAATTATAAGTTACATATAGTCGTATCCTCATTGAGTGTTGCCAATTTTGGAGACCGCCAACATAGGGCGCCAGATAGCTCAGTTGGTATAGAGTGTACGTAGTACTGTACGGTAACCTGAAGGTAGCAGGTTCGAATCCCGCTCTGCTAGTTTCGTTGTTCACTTTGAAAAAAAAAAATTCCCTAATACATAGATTGGCGGGTCCATCCTGTTCCAATATTATGTTAAATTTTATGGGCAAGCCAATTTTCCTTTCTCGTCGCTGAAGTATGAGGGTGCTATTCAATGATTTTTTTCAAAAGGGGACTGGTATTGAAGGTATTGAGTGCATCATTTCTCCTGGTGGCGAAAGGGTTATGTCACATTGTGCGAACTCGTACGCATTAAACAAAAATGTAAAGAGCGCCCTCACTTTGAAGATCAGCCTCTGATTGGTGAGACCCCACGCGCGCGTCCTAAAAAACATTATAAATAAGAACCTCTGCCGAGGCCGGTTGAACAATGAAATACCCCCCCCCCCCCCCCTCCCCTCAATCCACTCATTCATGATAATTCAAGCAATTACCAATGGTGCATCCAACCTAAATAGCTGGGACAGTTTAGGCATTCATATTGGTCGGGAGCCCGTCACGTGGCCGGTATTAAACGGATGATAAAGACATGGCTGGAAGTGTTTAAGACCAGCTGGCAACAAAGGTGATCCCTGCACATGGAAGTATTGGGACCCGTGAGTCCGTCGACTGCAATGACAACGTGGCCGTCAATCTGACGTCGATGTTGGCACAGGCCCTCTTTGATAACTGCTCATTCACCAGGAGCGGATGCAGGAATTTATGAATGTTGGGTCCTAGCCATGGGCGGCGGGTTTGGGGCTCTCCCCCGAAATTGTTTTACAGTAGAAGCTCTGAGGTGCATTCTGGCACATTATGAGCCTATTTTTCTTATATATTTTGTTCCTGTTGGTTGTTATTGTTTACACTTTAGGCTACCTTTAGATTTTAGGCTGCTGGTTATACGCAATACTGGTGGCCAAATGATTTAGCCACTAGTGTCCAACATACTAAATAAAACTTTAAAAAAAATAATAATAATACAAATATTAAAAAAATCCAGTCAAAAAATGTGGGGTCCGGACCCCGGGACCCCCCCCCCCCGGATCCGGGTATGTTCATTGGCAACGTCGTTGTGAATTTGGCCCCACGAGCATCACCGTCGCCAACTTAAAACACTGACACATGACACTTAGCAATAATTTGCCAATATTTATCGATGATTTGGTCCAAAAATGAGTGTAATTTGCCAATCATTCGTGAGTAAGTGTCTGGCGCGGCGAGCTTGCTGCTTTCCGATTAATTTGCGCGCGTGTACGTGTACGGTCACGCGATCGTGCATTACATACAACTGTTTAAGGTCCAGTTTAACGTAAATTACCGAAATTATCAAAGTAAATTTCATTGTTAACGTTCATAATTGTCAAGTTGAGTTTGTATTTAAATGTGAAAGTGTTGTTATTTGATATCGTTATTGAGAAATACAATTTTCAGGGTTAAGTGACTTGAATTTACAAATTGCCAAATGTGTTTTCTTGTTCTTGCTGCACGACCCACTGAAGCGCCAATGGCACAACTTCGTCCCCAGGGCTTACTTTATTTCCAACCAACCCCCGTCCCCAGGGCTTACTATATTTCCAACCGTACCTCGTTTCGAATAGTAAGAGCGGGTAGTGTTGGGCGCGTACAGCTCTACACCCTGGAAACAAGGTTGGCAATGGCAGTAAAGGCCATTTAGTCTGGTTCATTGTAAATACGCTTTATTGCATGTATTGTGTAAAGCGACAGAGGCGGAGACATGTCATTTGACAGTGGCCCGTGAACATGGATAGGGAAAAGCACACAGATTGGCGAAACACCGAAATTTACTTACGACAATTTTCCGGGTTTTTTCGGGGCTTTTTTGGCTGAATTTTAGAAAAAAGGTATTTATGAATGGGAATAAAGTGTCCGTTCGGTCGGTATTAATCACTCTGTTTAAGACCGCTTGGAGTCTGGGTGCTGATAATTACCCGAGCCGAAGGTGTAAACGAACGCGGTTACCGTGAATGTAAAGTAGCCATGCCTGTAACGCTTTGTAAACAAAAATCGATAAATGTAATTAGGTCGCCGGCCTGTCTTATTTTAACAGTCCTTTTCCCTGTCCAAGTTGAGTTTTCAACAAACCTCTGTGAAAATAAACAAAGGTAATATATCTACTGTGGCATTGTGCAAAGTAATTATAATAAAGGAAACATTGTTTACGATATTCAAGAACGAATTGGCTTTGGTTAATTGTAAACGTGGACTTTATGGGAAGTCTGATTCTACAGAGTAAGGTACGAGAACGAATTGAAAATTGTTATCGCTGATCAATAAGACAAACAATGGAGATGTGGCTACAAACTTAAATGCGGAACGAAAACAGAGAAGTTATTCGAACTCTAAAGCTAACGATTTTCAACCTATAAATGTCACTTCACTGAACTCAGCAAAGGGAGCCACGATATAGCGTATATACACGTCCACCGCGTCAACGAAGCATGATTGGCAACGTCAACGTATATTCACGTCCACCGCGTGTATGCCATACATGCCAGTCGTGTACACCCGTCCTCCGCAGCGCTAGCGGGTAACTTTTGGCGTAAATACACGACCGCAACAAACAAGGAAACCTTTGCAGCGCATATACACGTCCCCCACGGAATTAAACTGCTGTGCCTGACGGATTTAACGCGTCATCCGTGGAGAGTAAACAATGTTTTCGGGCCTTGCTCGGGACGGGTTTATTCGTCATCCGTTTTGAATCTCTGAAAATCCACTTCTGTTGCACACCATGTTCCGTGGAAAATTACTTTTTAGAAAACCAGGAACACAAAAAAACTAAGCCAAAACCAAAGGGTGGTAGTACGAGCAGAATGGTTATTGTTGACTGTGATGAGGTGGTGCAGGCAACATCATCATCCAATCACCATTCGGCTTAACCACCAACATACATGTAGTGACAATGTACCCGCGAGGATGCGACTTTAAGCAAGTGCACGAGATTGAGTCTGTCATTCATAAAGCTGTCTGACCAAAGTGGTGTGTGAACGCATGATGGGGCTTCTGGCTTAATACCACAATAGACTGAGAAAACCGCCATTTTGTCTGACGTAATACTTCTAATTTACTCCCCGGGTTATGCAGATGGCAACTTTACAAACTTCGTCTTTTCTATTCGTCATCAGTTTTGTATTAAGTGGAACTATGGATCACAAATCCATGGTTTTGGGGTGCGCACCGTGCAATACAGGCTGGATAGAGTTTGGAAATCGCTGCCATCTCATCGTCAACAAGCTGAAACCTTTCCAGGATGCCGAGGCGTACTGCCAGGGCCTGTCCCGCCCTGGGAGACCGGCTCATCTCATGTCAATCAACAGCGAGAAGGAGAACGGCTTTCTCAAAGAATACGCCAAGATCGTTAATGGTCTGGGGACGTTAATGTGGATCGGCCTCAAACGCTACGACAATTTCGAATGGTTGGATGGAAGCCAGGAGAACTACTTCAACTGGGGTCCGATTGATCCAAATGGTGGGTTAGACGCTCCTTGTGTCGGCGTGGTTATTCCTGACGGCGTTTGGTGGGATGAGTCTTGCAACATAGAAAAGCCATTTGTCTGCGAGATGCCGCACAGATTTACCACAGATAACGCACAATAACACGCTGTGTATCCGACGCCGATGACAAAGGAAACCGGCTTTGTAACGATAATTCAATGTTATCTTAAGGTGGTACACATTGTCTGTTATAGCTCCGAATGTATAGCTTAAACTGTCATTCGCATCGTTCAGATCATTGTACACCGAATGAGCAAAAAATATCACTTCTGGAGTCACCATCACCAGACTGATCAGAATACAAGTATAGCCGATTGGCCATGGTGAGACTTTTTGTTATATGAAAATAGGCACCTTGATTGTTATGTTTGCGATATCACCACTTATTATTGTAGCTTAGTGCACACCCTGAGAGTAACTCGCACCATAGGACGTTCCCGTCAGACATGACCTTATAGGAAAATTCCTTGTCCCAATTTCACGGCGCTGCTAAGCACACGACTTTCTGCTAACAGATCCTTCGTCTATTTCATGAATACCGTAAGCAGTTAGCACGGCAAAAGGCAGGCTTAACCTAGCGGGAAAACATGCTTAAATCAGTGACGTAACAATATAAATCTCCATGCGCGCGCAAATGTGAGCACAAAACGCCGTGAAACAGTATATAAATAATGGTTGAAAGATTAAATGATTTGAATGGATCGTTTCATCTTCCAAGGAATGAACATATTCTCACCAATGCACGAATGCAAAACATTCTTTTCTTTTTTACATAACACCCAAGTAGATCTTTGTAATTTATTGGAGGATAAAACTATAAGAATGTGCATAAAACCCAAGTAGATCCTTGTCATTTGATTGGAGGACTGTAGGTCACGCGGCATTTAATTACACAGGCATTACAAACAGTTAAAAAAACTACTATTTCTCATTTACAATTTCTCCGTCGAGAATTTGTTTAAAATCTATATTTTTTTTCCAGTCAAATAGGCAGCCAATTTAATTTTCGTGCGATTTTGCCTCTCCAGTTTTTACCGTGTTTCAAATTACGAATTCGACCATTCAATTTGGTTTTTTGGGCATTGAAATTACTTAACAATGTGTTCAATTTAGCATTTTGTTGTTCTTTTTCGTGACGCCTAATCATCATCATTCAATTTGGCAAAGCTGGTTCGACTAGAGATTTTTGCAGGTTATTAAAAAAAAAAAAAAATTGTAAATAGGCAATCAATTTGGCTAAATGAAAATTCAAATAAACATGACACTAAATGGAGAAAACCAAATCACTCTGAATAAAATTCACATTACATTTTATGTTAATTGCGTTTTAATGAAGTGTATTAATAAAATGTTGATTGTAATGTAAACACGTATTTTAAGCTACTTTCTTCTCAATCGATTTAAAACAATACCTTGTAGATGGGAAAGTATTATTTTTTAGTGCATTGGAAAGAAAATCAAATGTGATATTGTATTGAATACAGTGGATTTGTAATGTCATGAATACTCATATCCAGTTTAATTAGCTTGCTAATTGAAACAGGTCAGTAAATAATCCAGTATTTTTGGTTCAATTGAAACAAACATTTCCTTTGATTTGCGATTAACCTTGAATTTGTTTACTTTGGATATTCAACTTTTGATGTCGCTTCACAATGTAATATACTTTGTAATGTACCCATGTATAATTAAACTGAGTTTTGAAGCAAAGACGTCTTGCTTCACACTGTGTATGTGTAAGCACAAGACTGCTCTAGCCCAAGTGCCTTACTACTATTTATACCTTCAGTACAAATGTTTTAATACTTCAATCTGAAATGTACGATTGCAATATATAAATACATTGTAGTTTAATAGGTTTTGTTTGAATGTAAACTGAATGAAATAAATGTCGATGTAACTGATCCACGTACTTCCAGCTCCTCTAGTAGTAAGCGGTAAAATATGTCCCTTTTCGTCACAAACGTGGGAAACTTTCATATGCGCTGGCGCCCAGCAATGTCATCATTGGCCATTTTAATAATTAATGCTGTGTCAAACTTGAGGAATTTCCAATTTAAGGCTTCTTTTAGGATGGGGCTTCTTGTGGGACTGGCTACACCAGAAAGCTTTGTGTAAATAGGTGCAGACACGTGTTGCATTTCAAGAATGAATAATGATTTTCGAATAATCTGCGACCCAAGGGCAGAAATTCAATCGCCTGACCACAACCCGTCCAACCTCCCAATTTAAGGTTTGGAGAATTCATTCTGTTTTGCCATTACAAAACAAAACTAAGTGATACATAGATGTCCACAAATCACGTACTGGGCTCGGTCTTTCTTAACCAATTCGCGCCGGAGGATTTATATGTCCGCAAACATATTCAGAGTTTCAAGACGGATGTCGAATAAACACGTCCCGAGCAAGGCCTGAAAAAATTGTTTGCTATCTACGGATGACGGGTTAATCTGTCAGGCACAGCAGTTTAATTCCGCGGGGGACGTGTATAAACCCTGCAAACGTTTCCTTGTTTGTTGCGGTTAACGTGTATTTACACTAAAAGTTACCCGGTAGCGCTGCGGAGGACGGGTATACACGACTGACATGTATAGCATACACGCGGTGGACGTGAATATAGGTCGACGTTGCCAAGCATGCTTCGTTGACGCGGTGGACGTGTATATACGCTATATCGTGGTTCCCTTTGCTGTGCTCAGTGAAGTGAAATGCATAGGTTGAAAATCGTTGGCTTTAGAGTTCAAATAACTTCTCTGTTTTCTTTCCGCATTGAAGTTTGTTGCCACATCTCCATTGTTATTATTGATCATTGATACAATTTTTCAATTCGTTCACGTAGCTTACACTGTAAAATCCGACTTCCCTTAAATACCACGTTCACAATTAACCAAAGCCAATTTGTTCTTAAATATCGTAAACAATGTTTCCTTTATTATAACTACTTTACACAATGCCACAGCAGACCTCAGTTCAGGTTTGTTAAAAAACTCAACTTGGACAGGGAAAAGGACTGTTAAAATAAGACAGGCAGGCGACTTAATTAAATTTATCATTTGTTAGGTACACAAATCGTTATAGGCATGGCTACTTTACATTCACGGTCACCGCGTTCGTTTACACCTCTATTAATAAGGAAATAAATGTGTGTTCGAGAGGTTTTAATCAATCTGTTTATGACCGCTTGGAGTCTCGCTGCTGATAATTACCCGAGCCGAAGGCGATGGTAATTATCAGCACCCAATATCCAAACGGTCTTAAACAGAGTGATTAATACCGACCGAACACACATTTATTCCCATTCATAAATAACTTTTCAGCCAAAAAAGCCCCCCAAATCCCGGAAAATTGTCGTAAGTAAATGTCGGTGTTTCGCCATTCTGTTTGGCTTTCCCTATCCATGTTCACGGGCCACTGTAAAATCACACGTTTCCGCCTCTGTTGCTCTAGACAATACATGCAATAAAGCGTATTTACTATGAACCAGACTAAATGGCCTTTGCTGCCATTGACAACCTCGTTCCCAGAGTGTCGAGCTGTACGCGCCCAACACTACCCGCTCTTATTATTATATTACTATTGGAGATGAGGTACGGCTGGAAATAAAGTAAGCCCTGGGGATGGGGGTTAGTTGGAAATAAAGACCACAACAAAAGAGGGGAGAAGTGGGAGAGGGGAGAAGTGGGGGAGGGGAGAAAGGGGAGAGCTAGGGGAGATAGGGGGAGGGGAGAAAGGGGGAGGAAGGGGGAAAAGGTGGGGAAAAGAAAGGGGGAGGGGAGAAAGGAGAGGGGCAGGGAAGAAGTGGGGGGGGGGGGGGGAGGACGGGGAAGGGAAGACGGGGTTAAATCAGATCAGTATATTGTACTGTTCTCCACTGATGCCCAGCAAATTTACAAAAATAAACATACCAAATTGTGCATTACAGTTACATGCACAACAACTAGAACATGTAAAACACAATACTGATAACCATCAATTTACATGTTACAAATAAAACACATTGCACACAATGAACATAATACAATTACTATCCAGGGGCCAATTTCATAGAGCTGCTAAGCACAAAAATATGCTTAGCATAGAATTTGTCCTTGGCAAAACAAAGGTTGTTGACCCAATTTTCACGTGATCTTTATTGGTTTTGATTTTGGCTGGTAACCTGTTTATTATGAGCAAGACTGTTGTGCTAAGCAAAATTTGGTGCTTACCAGCTCTATAAAATTTGCCCAAGATAAAAGATTAAGATAAGAATGTAAGAGTCCATAGCATTCGCCTATAGCGAAGCCAAACCCACATAATATCATCTAAACATACACACACATTGACACAAGTGGATCCCAAGAACAAAATATGCCCAAATAAAATAACATGTATTCATAAACACCTGTTAACATACTGATCCAAATTAACCAAGTGCTGCATACCCCTCAGACATGTCAAAATACCCCAAATCAACCATTATTTGTGTGTACAATCCCTCAGCAACCCAACCCAACCCATACCAACAATCCTTTAACTCGAGCCAAGCTCAACCCTCCAAATTTATATTTAGTTTTTTTAAATTTCATTGAGGCCCTACTAAAATTAGCATATAAGAGAATCTTGGAAACTACAGTCACTTTTGCTTGCAAGAACACTTGCCAGTGAGGAAATTGGATTGGGACACGCGGGCAGCTTGTCCTTGTAAGTCTGCTTTACAGAAATGTACAATTGCAAAGAAATGTGACACAAAGAAAAGAACGTGCAGCAAACCAAGTAGGCATTCACTTCCAAGTTTTATCTCTATTTATTTACTATGTATTTAGTTTTATTATTTATTTAGATTCTGATGATATGCCAAAGAGACTTACCGGTCCTCGCCAAGCTTCGCCGCCTAGCCATTTCGGTGCGGCGCGCGTGATGACATCGAGTCGTCGTGAAATATTAATGAAACACGTTCATGGACGATGAACATGTACACACGCGGTTCATCATAGTGCGAAATACGGTACCCTCTGGAGACGTGAACACAATGGGGACAATGGGAGTGAAAAGGTCTCAAAAGGGTAATTTCTATAGATGAATAGGTCTCCACTATAGGAATTTTACGAATTAGATTTTTGAATTGTACTTAAGTTAGTCAAAAACTAGGATGTGGGTTAGGGTTAGTGTTTGGGTTAGGGTATAATATGGTATATTGGGTCGACATTTTAACCCAGGAAAATAATTTTGGTTAAAATGGGAGTATTTTGAAAAAAAAGTGCTGGACTTTCTAACCATTTCGTACACGAGAACAAAGCCATGTCTCCACAGTAATACAAAAATGCGAATTGATGTGTACATGTATGTACAATCATGAAGGTAGTTCTACCTCCATGGCACAATGTACAATACACGCTGAGACTAGCCTGCATATACATGCCTAGCTGCAACAATGGCCTATTTTTAATTAAACTGAGCCTGTATTAATATTAAGCTTGCGCCCTTTGGGATTGTAAGAGCTTGCAACTCGCGCCCTTCAGGATTGTAAGAGCTTGCAACCGCAGTACTGCACTAGATCAAAGTAGTCCGGGAGCCAACCCAGGTTTAATCATAATTTTGAGTGCAAAAGGTTTGTAGCGTGGGATATGTAGGAATGACTGAGACAATAAACACCATTAATCATAACGTTGAGTGCAACTTGCATTTATGTGTAGATCAACAGTTTATCATAAACCGATCACTGATCACAAGCTTAAAAGGAAACATGTAATAAGTTTTTTTTATTTGCTTAAATCAATGAATTATAATGTTGACAACAACATTATGTGTGTGGTTGTGTTTATTTTCTGTGATAAATGGGGGAAAATAATTTTTGAAAATGTTGGTCAAATCACTCCGCCCCTCGAAGGGAAGCCTCATTAACATAAAACTTCGCGAGGGGTATGACGAAAATCGAGGCTGAGACTCGCCGCGCTGCTTCCCGGCCTATTGTATACTGACTGCACCCATTGCAACAAGTGTCCGTCTTTACATGGTTTTTCATTCTGAATCAGGGTAAAAAGTCAACAGTTTTTGGTCATGCCGACGAGGTGTGTAGCTGCTAGGTGTAGCAAAACTACTAATGATGGAGTAAGCCTTCATTTGTTTCTGGCTGATCTTAAATATCGGAGGATTTGGACAGCCAAAGTAAAGTGGTCCAGGCGGGCCTAGTGATTTTCGGCCCTCTACAGCGAACATTTTGAGCGGCCGTGCATGCTTCGACCTAGAGCGCCTAGATGGACCCCATCTTTATCCTCTTTATCCTGAGTCCGTGTCTGAATAAGGAATACTGTGATTCGAATCAGACAAATCAGTATACTGTTTTCGTCGGATTCACCAACAACCGAGGAAGAACTTTCACGATCGTCCATGTGAAATTCGATTACCGTGCGCAAAGCGTACGCGATTCGTACACTGTGGGTGCATCAACACACAACAATGCGCGTACGTGGCCACGCGAACCCGTCTCGTACCTAGACGTCGGGTACCGACTATCGAGAATTTGTCCGGGTCCTGCCTCGGTTTACGTCACTTATTTTTAGTGGCCGCGAAATTTAAAAAGGGGGGTCAATTTTTGGACGGCAAATTACCACACTAAACGTACACTAGAGCCAGTTTTGATTTGTATTCACATTTAATACACATAAATCTATTAATTTAAAACAAAATTTGCGTAATGAAAATGTTAGACTGCATGTTTCCTTTAAGAACATGATATATACACTGTAGTGCAAATTATAATTAAGAAGGTCTTTAATTAGTGCTAATTACACGTGTATTCATAATTACAAGTGCAAGAAAAAACAGGTGTCAATGTGTACCTTACACTGTGATAGAGCAAAATGTGTCAATTAAGAAAATTCCTACTTAAGAAAGAGTCAAAAGTCACCAGTATTCCGAATTATCGGAATAATGTCGAGTTTTTGTATGCATTCGATAACTTTGATGAATTAACAAACATCTTGTGAGAGTCACATATGGCACGATGGGGATCTTGTATGTATCAAAGAAAGCCCCAATAGGCCTTTTCTGCACAACCATTTACCACTGCTGTGTCTTGTTATTAGTAAGGGAAACATATGTTACATATCCAGCATGAATTAATTTATTTAAATTAAGGAAGCTTTTTCTGCTGTTTGTTACAATGTACAGGGGACTAGCTAAGGTGCTCATCTAGACGTAAAATTTGTCTTCTTTGTTAAATTTCGTTTCAATTTAGAGTCTAAGGGAATTTAAGCAACATGGACAGGTTTTCTGAAAGCCGTGGTGGGTGGGGGGGGGGGGGGGGGGGGGGGGTGCTTAATAGACTTCATTGCCTGATGACTGCAACATCTATAGTTGACAAAATTGCAAATTATTTGATCTACTAGTGATGACAAATAACCACCCAACTTGCCTTCATAAGACAGCTCGCAAGCTAGACGGTGGGTGCAAAGGCTTAATATTCATCGCCTCTTTCTTTTTGTAATGTAAATGAGCCAACTCCAGCCGCTCATTGTGAGGTGGTAGGGCTACTTAAATTATTATGAGCGAACACTAATGGTCTTTTAATAATTTATCAAGGTCAACTCCGAGAGCTTAATCGTCATTTGGGCGACTGCTTGATACTACAATATTCACAACTTGGAACACAAACGGAGCAGACATTGTTCAGCTTGTCAACGAGACAAATGGATATCATACAGGGTAGGATATTGGTCTTGCACGAGTACGCTAAGTGCTCCATTCACAATTAACTATACATGGGAGTCGTTTGAGGTACATGTATTTAAATATACATGTATATTAATTGTGAATGGAACACTTAGCGTACTCGTGCAACCCCCATATCCCATCATGTATGATAATAAATAACTTTATTCTTTATTCTTTATTCTTTATTCTTCTTGTTGTGCATGGGATAAAACTTCTTTTCATGCGTATGAGCAAAGCGAAGTAGCATGAAAATATCAAGAAATACATAGACTATTTCTTGGTCCCAATTGTCAAACAACAAAGCACATACAAACGCGATTCCGGTCATGTGCTTGAAAAACAAAACAACTAAATAACCTGACATTGGAGCAAGAAAGATACCCTATTGGTAACACTGGATATAGTATCCATGTACAGGCGCTGATCCAGATTTTTTGTAGACGGGGGGCACACCCAAAACTGAAAATGCGAGCGCGAAGCGCGAAGCGCGAAGCCTTTTACGGCATGGGATCCGGGGCCCGCTTAAGGGCCCCGGAAAATGTTAGGTTTAATATGCATTGCGGTGCAACCTGAGGCGATTCCTGGCCACTTTCCACCGAACTTTTAGTAAAAATGTAACATAAATATATGGAGATAAAATGGAGAATTATAGAGGTAATAATAGAGAATAATTATATATATGTATACAAAAATATATATTACATATACATTTATTATGAATGTAGGGGACACCCCGAACTTGTAAATGCGAGCGCGGGGTGCGAAGCCCTTATGGCTTTGGGTCCGGGGCCCGCTTAAGGGCCCAGGACAATTTTGGATTTTATATGCTCTGTGGTGCAATCTGAGGCGATTCATGGCCACTTTCCTCCATTTTTTTAAAGTAAAAAGGTAACATAAATATATGGAGATAAAATCATTTTATGGAGAATTATGGAGATTATAATAGAGAATATACATTTATTGATGAATGTGGGGCACACCCCAAATTTGAAAATGCGAGCGCGGGGCGCGAAGCCCTTAAGGGGTGGGGTCCGTTTTTTAAACATTCTGTATGCTCTGTTGTGCAATCTGAGGCGATTCCTGGCCACTTTTCTCTAATTGTTTTAGCAAAAGTTTTAAAAATTATGTGGAGATAAATGGAGAATTATGGAGATTATAATGGAGAATACATATATATAAATATATACTATAGGCCCTATATAAATTTATGTATAAATGTGGGGTTCACCAAAGCTAGAAAATGCGAGCGCGAAGCGTGGGGTCCAGGGCCTACTTAAGGGCCCGGGAAAAGTTTTGATTCTATATGCTTTGTATTGAAATCTGAGGTGATACTGCCTCTTTCCTCTGATTTTGTTAGAAAAAGTACAAGATTATATGGAGATAAAATGGAGAATTATGGACATTATAAGGGAGAATATATAGAAATATATAATATATATAAATTTATATATGAATATGGGGCACACCCAAAACTGGAACATGCGAGAATATATATAAATACACGATGTATATAGCAAAACTGTTGCAAAAAGATGAGCTTTCAGACAATGTCCTAGCTTGGGTTGGACAAACCATATAGTTCCATGGACAAACTAACCAACTAACATTCATACACAAGGTCATTAACAGCATAAACATTCATCCAGATACACTGCAATAAAAGGGTAATCGGCAATAGAGGGGACATTACTGCCAATTCAATGACCACATGTCCACCAGGCGCGGGAATATTTATCGAACCTCGATGCCTGGATACTCGAGTAGCTACCTAAAAAACTGATACATTTCAGTACCTAGCTCGAGAATCAGCACATCCTATAAGTCGGTATTTGGCGGCTTGATCAAGGGCGAAGTGGCTATAGATACAAACGTATATGTACCCACACAAACGATTTTGAGGAGAAGGTTGAATTCTTCAAGGACAAACTTCAAAAACGAAGACCTAGCCCTCCTTCCTCAAAGGGGCGAGAATCCCGCTGATTCTATTGCGTGAAAAAACTGAAACAAATATCCCATTGGTGTTGGTCCTACCACACTACCTACAAGTTGCACACCAGGCCCTCCAATGGGCCCTTCTTAAACACTGGAACTTGATTAGTGAAAACGAATACTTAAATAGGCTATTTGATACCCAACCCATCTTGACGGCACAAAAACCTAAAAGATGAATTTTACTTGTTTGATCTAGTAAATACCTCAGAAACTTCTACTTGGTCCAGACGCGATCATGTGGGGTGTATTAACAGGTGATATAAAGACCACCCATCTAACAGGCCCTGTTAGTCTACTATAGCCAGCACGATAAAAGACGAGGGACTTCCCCTTAGTCCCCCATACCTATACACTCTCTAGACTATTGTTACTTAACGCAACCCTAAACACCTAAAAAGGCTTCCTGAAAAACCACAATCTTCTGCAAGCGCAATGACCACCACAAAAAAAGGGGGGGGGGGGGGTATTTTAGGGGGGGGGGGGGTGGCTAGACCCTTCGCACGTGACTATCTTCTAACTATCGCTTCTAACTATCGCATATCCAGTATACGTATTTTGTAGAATGTACTTTTTATTGCATTGGGGGGGGGGGGGGGGGGGGGGGGGTGTCCTTCCGTCTCAGTTCTTGCTGTCATGATACATACGGCAGAAGTAACCCCAGCCTCTTTTGTGTTGGTCATTGTATTCCCGGAAGCTCAACAATTACTTTCAGAAAGTGTTAGGCCGTGTCCGAAACGGGCTTCCAGAGCTACGGCTACGTCTATTGTCAGCCTGCTCACGTGTAATTGTAATGGGCGAACACTTAGACAATAGCCCTAGACAGGAGATTCGGACGCGGCCTTAGGTAACAATAAACACGAGTGTGGATATAATACTAGGAACAAAGCGTAATGGTGTTCGCTCGGCTTTTAACCAGTTCGCGCTGGGTGTATTGTTTAAGTTACTGAAAGCACTGGCAGAATTAGTTTTCATAAAAAAGACATTCTGTCGCCTAGGGCATTTTTTCTCTCTGCAGTCAGGGGGTGATATTACGTCAACCGCTATACACGCCATAAAATTTGACGCGTGTGTATACATATGCGTGGTATATACTACACACAGGGCCGGTGACAAATGTACGCGGTAATAGACATGTATTATTCGCAAGCCCAGCTAATGCCCCGCTTTCACTTACGCTACGAATATCCCGAATCGTGCCGATTCGTGGAGATTCGGGCGGAGGTACGAAGCTGTCACGACTTAATTACGAAAGACTTACGATAATTCGTGGCTAATTGGGTTGAAACATGTGCCGAATGTCAAGAATGGGTTAAGAAACAGGTACGATTTCAAAGAATCGTGTAAGAATTGTACGAATAAGGTACGACTCACTTACGAATATGCCGAATTCATGTACGAATCCACTACGACCTCGACGAATAAGTTACGACTTCTACGACTTATATACGAATCGGCAAAATCCGCCGATCGCTGGCCAACCCGTCATTTCCACAGTGGATGTTTTACGGCTCTGGCCATGAAACTGAGTATCAACATAAACTGCTGGTAGCTGAGAACAGGATAAGAAGGTAACCCCCAAGAAGACAAAGAAGACGCAAGCGCTGGTTGGTTCGACCATGGCTGACACCTGCTAGAAGGCAAGTAGAATATGGGCACTACAACAGACTGATGCAAGGACTAAGCGTGGAAGATGAGAACTCCTTCACCAACTATGTCAGAATGCCACCCCAGAATGCCACTTCCAAAAAAAATCTTCGTAAGAGCAATTTCAATACAAAAAGGGTCATCAACTCATCATCGCCATGGCTGAAAGGTAGACCAATGTCTCAACGTCTGATTGACAAGCAAAACAATGAAATATAAATTTAAAAAAAGGTAATCACTATCACAAGCAAACACCAAACTGACGGAGGGGAAGGGGGTTGCATAATTTTGCATGAACTATGTACTTCAAGCTTCATACGTAGTACGCCAGCACGAGATCGTCGATTGCTAGTACAACGACCTGCATACAGACGCCTACAATGTTATGAGCACGGGGCCTAGGCTAGGCTGCGCCGCCCCGCCCCCGGTCAGGCGCGGCGCGCGCTAGGATTTGTAGGCCGGCCAGCCGGCCAGCATGGTAAAAGCCAATTATCATAACTGGGCGTGTCTAGACCCCACTGAATGGAAGATACTTAGGTTCTTAGAACCTTGCTTCCCCTCAAATTAAACTCATCCCACAATAAACTTACACTCCAAAAATAGTCAATGAAAAATGAGCACCATCCGAACTCGAACCCCAATCTTACGATCTATAACCTAACCCATTATCTACTTGGCTACTGGGAGAGGTCGACAGAAGCCGTTTTTCTAAGTGCTTTAATGTACCTCTGGCCTACGTGTAACTAGTTGACTGAGCAATAACAATATATTTTAGTATTATTGTTGAAACTACTGAATAATCATGACGCGAGGAGTGTAGAAACGCCCATTTACCCTTTCCCATAGTGGGGGGAAAAAATTCGCAGCCGGCCGGCCTGCCACGTGTATTCTAGCGCATTATAGCGCCACCACGAGTCAGCGCCATGGCATGCTGACATAAAATCATATCTGCGTTCTACAATGAAGGAAGAAAGGTTGTCAGGTTTGGCAATTATTAGCATAGAGAAAGATATTGCCTGTAGTGTAGACTATTCGGATGTAATTGATCACTTTGCTAGGATGCACCAGAGACGCATAGACTTTATTTAGGGTAGAACAGTATGAATGTGTTGAAATTCCATGTATATTCTGGCCATAACAATGCAGGAGTTTTTCACCCAATCATGCACATATTTGGCTCAATTTGTGTGGAAAGATACGATTTTTTCAAAATTAGTTACGATTTTTCATTTTCACAACAATTCAATTCAAAGTACAAAATGCTGCTGAGTGGAGGTGCAATATACAAGGAATAACATATACCAATAAATCATTATTCTAGATTGTATTATAGCCTCTCATTTCCATCGGAAAAGGGTCTCTGCTTCGACTTTTTTTATTTTGATCTCTTCTATATTATAGGGGAATTCCACCCGATATTAATATGACTTTAATAAATAGAGTAGAATTAAACAAAACAATGAAAACAACATCAAAATCAGATAAGACATAAGAAAGTTACAGCATTTTAAGTCATGCATAGTTGGAAACAGTGTAAAACATAAAATTGGCTCTATGCAAGAGTTAGTGGATGAGAAAATCACCTCACTTTCCCATTTTTACTCCTCATGGATTATGAAAAATCATTGTTGTATTTAATGTAACACAAGGGAAAGATTCTTTATTTACAAATATCATATCTATGAAAATTGACTTGGACAGGTAACAAACTGAGTTTCAAAAGATTAATAAATTGTATAGTATACAATTTTATTGATGCTGTCTGCTGAAACTGCTTTGTTCATTTAACAAGTATCCTGTAATCAAGTATCAGAGCTACAAGTGCTTCCTGTTTATTTGTTTTGACCTGCTATTAACCTCCTTGCCAAAATCCTCAAACTATCGTCTGACCTACAGCTATCATTTCTTCAGAAAAATAATTCTTCAACATTCCTCTGGTTATTACCACCTTTTCTACCTTATGTACCCTATCTCTCTGTACCCTATCTTCCTCCAATTTCATTTCCCTCAACCTTCTGACATTCCTCCCAGAGTGATTTCTCTTATATCTAGTGATATATCATTTTACTGTTTCATTTTTTTCTTACTTTTTATTACTACATTTATTTTCAATGAGTGAATAGATGCATATTCTGAATATTCTTTTAAAATTGTAATTGTGCATGTGGAAATGAAACAAATGCAAATCAATACAATTCAATTCATTGTCAAATACACTTTTTTACATCTCCAAATATGCAGAATTGGGAACATAATATGTCAAAAGCTTCTTCAAAGAGGAATAATAGAAGTAGGTTAATAGAAACATTGTCATTACCAGTGATAAGTTAACCACTGATTTTGTCAAAATTCAATACATTTAACATTTTTTTAAAATGGTAATTCCTTCTTTTAAATCAAAATAGACCAAAGATATAAAATCACCCTATCGCAAATACTAATATCAACAAAATCCCTACTGTGTTATTGGGACACCACCTATTACCCCTTCACCCATTTCCAGTTTTCCACAGCAACACATCCCCCCACCCTTGCTCGTCCAAATCGCTTGCCCCCCCCCCCCCCCTGACGAGGTATGCCAGGTACGCCACTGACCCCAGATGTTTAATGAGCTCCTCCAAAGGATCACCCCTGTCACCCAGAGGCAGCACACCCGCCCGAGATCACCCCTAGAAGCTGGACTAAAGCTGTCCCTGACCCCGAGACACCACTGGCTACAGGAAACTAGTACCAGACCTTCTACTACGACTTCAGATGTGGCAGGAGCAACGATGGAGTGATCGTCCCGGAGGTGTGCCAGGCCATTATTCAAGAGCTGAAGGAGGAGGTTATGCCACTACCCCGGACCCAGGGAGACTAGAAGGCATTTGCCCAGCAGTTCCTAGACCGGTGGAATGTTCCTCATGCCCTGGGGGCCTTGGATGGCAAGCACATGGCCCTCAATAAACCACCCAAGTCCGGCAGCCTCTACTACAAATACACGGGCCTCTTTTCCGTGGTTCTGAACACAAGTTCATGTGGATTGGCACTGGTGGACAAGGTCATCTGATGGACAGATCTTTGTGGCCTCAGAACTGAAGGAATGCATTGATGACCACATCATCAACTTCCCTGACGAGGAACCTCTGCCTAATTATGACAAAGACGCTGAAAGGCATGCCCCAAGTACTTTCCAAACTTGAGACGGTCCGGAAAGGGCACATAAGGAACAGGGGGGGGGGGGGGGGGGGGGGTGGAGGATCTGGAGCAGCTTCTCCTGTCTCTCCTTCGAGCTGGCCATCTCCGCGACAAAGTCATTTTCCCTTTCCTTTGCCACCTCTGGAGGTGCTGGCCGTAGTGATGGTGGAAATTAGGTTGGTGGTGAGCGGTGGCGTGGTCACAGTCGGTTCCTGCTGGTCCACGTCCTGGTCATTGTCTTCGGGATCTCTCAGGTCCGGCAGGGTGGTAGCAGCCTTGGGGCTTTGCACGTTCCTCTTCGTGACCTGGCCAATGTGCGGAATCAGGGACTGGAGACGGTTCCAGATTAAATGCTGCCTCTCAGTGAACTCCTGGCTTGCCTGGCCACTCTTGGGCCGTCTCAGCTTGCCAATCTGTGTCCTGATGCTTTCGAAGGAGGTGGTCAGAGCCTCGACCTCCTTGCCTATCTTCTTGACCAGGTCCTCCCACGCACTGTTCTTCTTTGCGGCAAACCTGTGGTCCGTCCGCCTCTTATTGTAGATGAAGTCGTGTTGTTCTAAAAAAAAAAGGGCCACCTCGAATAATAATAATATAGTTGTTTACAAAATCAAAACCTTGAACACCATACCAAATAACTGCAAAATGACGATATATCAGAGTAATTTTTAATAAAGGAATATCACATATAAATATAACAGTTACCTCCTCTTGTTCTTCGTCACTAAGGTTTGACGGGGATGAAGTAGCTTCCCCGTCGGCAGCGTCGACGGCCTCCTCCACGACCTCGGTCGGCTGGTCTTCCTCCTCCTCCTCTGTCGGGGGAAGACCTTGGTCGGCCCCATCTGCTGGAGGGAGGTCGTCTGGTGGATGTGTTAGTCCCCTCGGGCTGTCCTCGCCCTCCTCTCTGCCACGCTTGGTGCCTTTGCGGCGTCCTTTGCCCTTGCTGGAAGCACCGGGTTTAGTTCTTGAAATCCGCCGAGATGTGTACTGCAGCACTCCGGGAACTGTTATGACCTGCTCAGTTCGGCGCCGCTTCTTATAGCCACGAAAATCGGACCTGATTCGTGGCCGATTCGTGACCGATTGGTACTTGATTCGTACTACATTCGGGACATTCGTGCCTGTTTCGGGATGTTTTCGGCGTGGGTCAACGAATTTGAGGGAGACACGAATGGCCAAGAATTGCCCAGAATGCAAAAAAATCGATTACGAAGCTGTTATGCCCCTATTCCACACAGACCACGAATCCCACGAACTGCCACGAATTGATAAATTGTAGAATTCGTAATTGAATCGTAATCAGTTCGTGAAGTTCTTAATTGATTCGTATTTATCCGTAGTCAGTTCTTTCAATTCTTGATTGATCTGGAATTCGTGGCAAAAGTTTTGAGCCGTTCAAAATGTTGGCCACGAACTCCCGATTCAAAAAAATCGTAGTTAATTCGTAACAAATTCGTAGTACATTCTTAGGCATCGTACCTAAATCGCAATAGATTCGTAGGCATTCGTAGGTATTCTTAACTCATTCGAATCGTCTACCGTACGAGTCTGTCAAGAATCCCACGAATACACACCGAAGCAGGTACGTTAACATCCATTTTGGAACTGATACCCAAGCAGGGATGAGGGCCTTTTATACCGATCTTGGGGGAAAATCCCACGAATTGTCAAGAGTAGTCACGAATTCAATTTCAATCGTACCTGATTCGTAGATGCATTCGGCATATTCTTAACTGATTCGTAACTGATTCCTTACGTTCGTGCAGTATTCGTAATCTATTCTTGTAAATCGTAGTAAATTCTTGACAATATTTGAGCGATTCGAGCCGAATCCCACGAATATTCGTAACTCTATCGTACCTGTATCGTAACAGAATCTTAGAGCGTCAGGATTTGGACAACAAAATGTTCAATATTCCACGAATCCTTACGAATCCTACAATTTATCAATTCGTGGCAGTTCGTGGGATTCGTGGTCTGTGTGGAATAGGGGCATTACGGACGATAAGAAAGGGTTACGAAGTGTTTTTACTTACCTTTATTATTTACTGACCTGTTTCAATTGGCAAGCTAATTAAACTAGATTAGTATTTATGACAATACAAATCCACTGTATTCAATATCACATTTGATTTCCTGTTGAATGTACTAACAAATAATACTTGCCTATCTACAAAGTATTTTTGTTTTAATCAAATGAGAAGAAATACGTTTAAAATACGTTTAAAATACGTTTAAAATACGTTTAAAATACGTTTAAAATACGTGTTTACATTACGTGTTTACATTGTATTAATACACTTCATTAAAACGCAATTAACATAAAAATGAATGTGAATTGTAATCAGAATAAAATCGTAGACAATTAAATCATAATTATAGGTTTTCCTGGTAAATTTCGGCAAATGAGCAGCCATTTTAACCACTGCGCCATTCTATTTCGCGCGAAATTGAATGATGAAAATGGCCATTCGATTCCATTTTATGACTGTTGCGTCATTCGATATAACAAAATAACCACCCAGTTTAGCAATTCAACAAAAAAACATTCAAACTCGCCGGAGCTTTTTCAAGGTGTGTTCGGTCATTAAATTCATTATTGGGCAGGCCTTTCCATCATTTGTGCAATCTATTAAACGCTCTGTTAGCTTTTGTTTCCTTTATATTTATTAAAAGCATATTTATGGTTCACTTATGGGCACAGGAGTCAACATAAATAAACAATATAGGTTTTCCCGGTTAATTTAGGCAAAAGAACAGCCAATACCCCCAATTTCGCGTGAAATCGAATGCTGCTGAAAATGGTATATGCAAAACAACTGCCTATATTTTAATGAATTGTAAACATTTCTCTTTGAACTTAACACAAATTGCACTCAAAAATTGTGATTCAGATGTGTGACAAATATAAAATGTGTACAGTTTATCACACGTGTGAGAGAACATTGGATTAATCATAGTACGTGTGTGGGAACATTTGAGCCTTTTAACGCATTTTTTATGAAAGTGATGTTTGCGTCAGAACGCTCGTATTGCCCTTCTGCCGTGTTGGGTCAATCAAATTCATTACTGGGCAGGCATTTCCGTCGCAGGAGTAGACATATAAACCAGGACAAAAATAACTAACACAAACAATAACAACCGTTAATGTTTTACAAACACAAATTAGGTCCTGGTCAGTTGACCACCCCCCACCCCCCCCCCCCCCCCCCCCCCCCCCCCCCTCCCCCGCCCAACTTTACGAAAACAAATACGAAACAAATGTCTAGAACAATTTATTTGTTTATCTGTTTATTCGCATTTTTTGTCGTACTTGTTATAATTCTCATTTAGCGAAATTGATTGCCTCTTTACGAAATTATTGTGCGTCACGAAAAAGAACGACGATGTGCTAAATTGATAAAAATTGCTAAATGAATTTAAATGCCTTAAAATAATTGAATAGCCGAATTATGAATTTGAAATGCAATAATCGCTATAAATCGCTATAATTCGAACGCACGAAAATTAAATTGGCTGCTCCATTTGCCGAAATTGACCGGAAAAACCTATAATAAACAAGGATAAAAAACAAAGAAACACCAAAACAATATGAAATGTACGTTTTCCCAAAAACAAATTGGGTCTTGGTCAGATAACCAATAACGACCCCCACCCCTCCCAACAAAAGGGCCACATGATAGGCTCAATTTAAAATCTACGTACAACATAAATGAATAAGGAAAAACCAAAAGATTTGATTGACCTGAAGTGAAGATACGAAACAGTTGTGTAGTACAATTTCTTTATTTATCTGTTTTTTTCATTTAGTGTCATGTTCATTTGAATTCTCATTTAGTGAAATAAATTTCCTCTTTACGAAATTGAAAAACATTATAATCAGCGAAAATCTCCAGTCGAACCAGCTTTGCTAAATTGAATGATGATGAAGCGTCACGAAAAAGAACGACGATATGCCATGCCTCAAAACTACATTTAATGCCCGAATTCTTATTTTGAAACACAGTAAAAAATGGAGAGGCAAAATCGCTCTAATGCGAACGCACGAAAATTACAGTGACTGCCCATTTGCCAAAATTGACTGTAAAAACCTATGGATTTAAAACAAATTCTCGACGGAAAAATTGTAAATTGTAAATGCGAAATAATTTGTGTAAACTGTTTG
This sequence comes from Crossaster papposus, assembly GCA_037893245.1. Lineage (NCBI taxonomy): Eukaryota > Metazoa > Echinodermata > Asteroidea > Velatida > Solasteridae > Crossaster > Crossaster papposus. The sequence continues at coordinate 2,054,967 of JBAIAA010000119.1, read as the reverse complement.
TAATGCCTGTGTAATTAAATGCTGCGTGACCTACAGTCCTCCAATCAAATGACAAGGATCTACGTGGGTTTTATGCAAATTCTTATAGTTTTATCCTCCAATCAAATTACAAAGATCTACTTGGGTGTTATGTAAAAAAGAAAAGAATGTTTTGTGTTCGTGCATTGGTGAGAATATGTTCATTCGTTGAAGGATGAAACGATCCATTCAACTCATTTCATCTTTCAATCATTATTTATATACTGTTTCACGGCGTTTTGTGCTCACATTTGCGCGCGCATGGAGATTTATATTGTTTACGTCACTGATTTAAGCATGTTTTCACTCTAGGTTAAGCGTGCCTCATAAAATAGACGAAGGCTCTGTTAGCAGAACATCGTGTGCTTAGAAGTGCCGTGATATTGGGCCAAATAATGTTCCTAATGTCCTGTCTGACGGGAACGTCCTCAGTGGTGCGAGTTACTCTCAGGGTGTGCACTAAGCTACAATAATAAGTGGTAATATCGCAAACATAATAATTAAGTTGCCTATTTTCATCATAAAAGAAAGTTTAGTTTAGTTCAGTTTATGCCCACAGTACCAACATCATATAAAACATTTAGAATAAAGATAAAGCAGTCTGATGGTTACTTCAGAAAGGATATTTTTGTTCATTCGGTGTACAATGATCTGAACGATGCAAATGACAGATTGAGCTATACATTCGGAGCTATAAAAGACACAATCTTACCACTTTAAGATTGATTTAGATTATCGTTACAAAGCTGGCTCCCTTCGTCATCGGCGTCGTTGGTCGTCGGCGTTGGGTACAGAGCGTGTAATTGTGCATATGGCCACCCTGTGGTAAATCTGTACGGCATCTCACAGACAAATGGATAGTATTTGTTGCAAGTACGATCCCACCATTCGCCGCCAGGAATAGCCATGGCGACACAAGGAGCGTCTGAACCACCATTTGGTTCATTTGGACCCCAGTTGACGTAGCTTTCCTGGCTTCCATCCAACCATTCGAGATGTCGTTGCGGCGTTTCGTAGCGTTTCAAGCCGATCCACAGCCAATCCCCCAGATCATTCATGATCTTGGCGTATTCTTCAAGGAAGTCGTTCACCTTCTCGCTGTTGATTGACATGAGATGAGCCGGTCTCCCAGGGCGGGACAGGCCTTGGCAGTACGCCTCGGCATCCTGGAAAGTTTTCAGCTTGTTGACGATGAGATGGCAGCGATTTCCAAACTCTATCCAGCCTGTATTGCACGGAGCGCACCCCAAAACCATGGATTTGTGATCCACGGTTCCACTTAATACAAAACTGATGACGAATAGAACAGACGAAGTTTGTAAAAATTCCATCTGCATAAGCCGGGAAGTAAATTGGAATGTTTAGAAGTATTACGTCAGACAAATGGCGGTAACTCTCAGTCTATAATTGTGGTATTTAAGCCAGAAGCCCGTCCTGCGTTCACACACCACTTTGGTCAGACAGCTTTATGAATGAAAGACTAAATCTCGTGCACTTGCTCAAAGTCGCATCCTCGCGGGTGAATTGTCACTACATATATAAGGTAATTTGCGTGTTCAAGCCGAATGGTGATTGGATGATGATGTTGCCTGCACCACCTCATCACGGTCACCAATGACCATTCTGCTCGTACTACCACCCTTTGGTTTTGTCTTAGTTTTTTGTGTTCCTGGTTTTCTAAAAAGAAATTTCCCGCGGAACATGGTGTACCACAGAAGTGGATTTTCAGAGTTTCAAAACGGATGACGAATAAACACGTCCCGAGCAAGGCCTGATAAAAATTGTTTACTATCCACGGATGACGCGTTAATCTGTCAGGCACAGCAGGTTAATTCCGCGGGGTCGTGTATGTACGCAAAAGTGTCCTTGTTTGTTGCGGTTGTGTATTTACGCTAAAAGTTACCCGCTAGCGCTGCGGAGGACGGGTATACACGATAGACATGTATAGCATACACGCGGTGGACGTTAATATATACGTCGACGTTGCCAATCATGCTTCGTTGACGCGGTGGACGTGAATATACGCTATATCGTGGTTCCCTTTGCTGTGCTCAGTGAAGTGAAATGTATAAGTTGAAAATCGTTAGCTTTAGAGTTCAAATAACTTCTCTGTTTTCGTTCCGCATTGAAGTTTGTAGCCACATCTCCATTGTTTGACTTAATGATCAGTGATAACATTTTCCAATTCGTTCTCGTACCTTACACTTTAGAATCAGACTTCCCATAAAGTCCACGTTCACAATTAGCCAAAGCCAATTCGTTCTTGAATATCGTAAACAATGTTTCCTTTATTATAATTACTTTACATAGTGCCACAGTAGATATATTACCTCAGTTCATTTTCACAGAGGTTTGTTGAAAACTCATCTTGGACAAGGAAAAGGACTGTTAAAATAAGTGTCACACGAGTTCCAATTTATTTCCACTTCTTTTTCCTTTACCCCACTTTAAAATGAAACCGCCCTATATTAACCAATCAATGACGTATAAAGTTCCCGCCGAACACCAGTTAACGAGAAACACGCCATCCAGAGCGTTGCGTCACACCTTATTGTTATAGCCGGCCATGGGTTTTGTTTAACACGCCCTTATACGCAAATTAGAGAACCGTTTAAGAAACAAAAGATCGAATGTTATGTGGGAAATGAGGTGTATGTGTGAGAGGAAAAACGATATTCGATAGCAGAGAGAGAGGACGTGAATATGATTGCAGATTGAGGGTATGCTTGTCCAATATGAACCCGGAACCTTAGAAAACTGAAGGTTAATTTATTGGTCAGACGATCGGTCTCGATCTAGACCATTTGGCCAAATTCAGGGCCAAATCAGCAGGCGACAGTGAAACATTTCTGTCCCGATCAAAGCAACCCTCAGCCAAGCAAGACCGTCGCAACAAAATCCGTAAGTGTTAACTGCATTTTTAATAAAACCTTCAAAATATACCGGGTTTAAACTTTGAGAAATACCGATTATTGTGATTAGTATGAATATTTATTGTAATGGTTACCAAGTCTAAGAGTGCATTTATTTATCCATTTATCGAAGTGTTAAATTGCTGATTGTTTTATCAGTACGACCAGAAACTTTGAAGGTTTTGGATTATGTTTTGTATTTTTAGATGGCTAGGGGTTTTGGTGTATTTTACACTACCATGATGGTCACGCCGTTCTGGCCACTTGTCTCAAGCGACTTTGAATGCGGCCAGCACTGCCCGAACTAGCTGATGAGTCTTTGCACAGCATGCACTAGTCCGAGTGTCGGGATCGTATTTAAATAAGCTGGTGATGGACAAACGCCCAAGCAAGGACTTTGAAAGAAAGCTACAGTAGGCCCCTATCGATAATAACTTCCGGGGTTGTATGCACCCAAATCGTATTGATTTTTTGAGGATTTCGGAGAGTTGAGATTGATTAAATAAATATTTGAAATACATTTGAAACTGAAGCATAAAGTGTAGTGACAACTTTAATATTAGATTTAATTAAAGAATTGGCTATTGCTATTGTAACAGCCACAACAAATAATTAGTTCATAAGTAAGTAATTCACATTGGCAAAGAAACCTGTGAGTCGAATGTTGATTCTCTCCTAATTTGTGTACATAGTATAAATATTATAATAAGTAAGATTACACACGGTGTCTTTGTTTCCTTTCATTCTTGTTTGTGGTTGTGGTAATTTGTTTTATTGAACCGGGCTCACCACCTAGCAAGACAAAAATGATAAGCCAATAGAAACATTATTGAAATCTGAGTTTGGTTGTGACAATAAGACAGGCAGGCGACTTAATTATATTTATCGATTTGTGTACACAAAGCGTTATAGGCATGGCTACTTTACATTCACGGTCACCGCGTTCGTTTACACCTCTATTAATAATAATTTAAAGGTAGAATACACCATTGGTAATTGCTTGAATTATCATGAATGGGTGAATTGGGGGGGGGGGGGGGGGGGGGGGGTTGTAATTTATTGTTCAACCGGCGTCGACAGTGGCTCTTATTTATAATGTTCTGCTTTTGTTCCTTCGCGATCGCCGTCCGGAATTATGAAATATAATTTTTCGGAACAAATACAGAATATCTAGTGCAATCATTTTGCTGGATGCCTACAATCATTCTTTACTTTCAAATACTACAAGAAATAACTGTTTGCTTTTCGATGTAATTCTTTAAACCTTCTTCTATTTAATACGAGCTTCGCGCTCGCATTTTACAGTTTTGGGTGTGACCCCCGTCTAAAACAATCCTAGATCCGCGCCTGCACTCTTTCAACAATCAACGGTCGTTTTAGATTTGTTTGTAAATGAAAATAAGTCCTTCAAGATTATGAGAATGAAACATTGTGTCCCAAAAGACATTTTAGTCTCTTATATAAGTTTTTATCCAATGACCGCCACAACATTATTTAAAAAAAATTCATCTTTGTACGAGTGCTTCGATTCCACGAGTCGACATGTATTTTAGATTTTCGAAAGTGATAGGTCAAGTTTTGGTACGATATTTCTCTTCCACGTCATGCAATTGTTTAGTTTCCATAATGTGGCCCAACCACAGTTGCCATAATTACTTTTGAGTAAATACACCTTTTAACAGTGTCATACCTTTTCACCCTTTTCAACCCTTTCACCCAAATAACAACTGTACATTATAAGGTGTCAACCTGAGCGATAGAGCAAATACCTAACAACCTGTCCTTGAGACTCATTCGAGGGATGCGGTCACATGATAGTGCTAGCAGCAATTTTTCAGGGGTGATTTTAATGAAAAATCATTGTACCAAAAATAATTCTAGAAAACGATAATTTAGTCGAGGGGTCCGGAAGCACGCCACCAGTCAACTGTCAGGCTCTACCTCAGTTCATTTTCACAAAGGTTTGTTGAATACTCAACTTGAACAGGGAAAGGAGTGAAATATGACGGGCAGGCCACCTAAATAATTAAATGTATCGAATTTTATACAAAGCGTTATGCACGGCTGCTTTATGGCCCTGTCACACCAGACCATTTTAGGCCAACGCGTGAGTAACGTGTTGTAATTTTGGCAACACGCTGGCAAACGCTGACCAACGCTAGGCCAGCGTTAGCAACACGCTGAGAGCGTTACTCACGCGCTGAGACATGCTGTCACACGCTGAGGAAAACATATTTTTTTCAACATACATACAATTTCTAGCGTTTGCCAGCGTGTCACTGTACACGCTGGCAGAGCGTTGGAGGTTTGTTACTCACGCGTCGAACACGCTAGACGATCGTTATCAAACCGCTACTCACACGCTGGCGCACGCTGGCGTACCCTGGCGTACGCTTGCGACACGCTGGTTATGGCCCTGCCACACCAGAACGTTTTAGGCCAATGCATGAGTAGCGCGTTAAAAATAGTTGATACGCTGGCAATTGCTGAACTTTCACAGAAAAAAAGTCAAGTGGAACCGTGATTTCAGCGTGTCCATACAGGTTGATAACGGGTTCATAGCGTATGCCAGCGCGTGAGTAGCGTGTGAGGAACGCGCTCAGCGTGTAAGGAACGCATCACTGATTTATAGTAAAAATACGACAGCGGGTCGCCAGCGTGAGAGTAGTGGGTTGGTAACGATCGTCTAGCGCGTTCGACGCGTCAGTAACGGCCTCCCTGCGCGCCGCCAGCGTGTGCAGTCACACGCTGGCAAACGCTGAAATGTTTTAGGTATGTTGAAAAATGTATTTTTGCCTCAGCGTGTGACAGCGTGTTCCAGCGTGTGGGTAACGCGCTCAGCGCGTTGCGAACGCTGGCCTAGCGTTGGTCAACGTTTACCCGCGTGTTGCCGAAATTCCAACACGTTGGCCTAAAACGTTCTGGTGTGACAGGGCAATTACTGTAGTAGCGCGTCGTCTTTTTGTACAGCTAATCATGTGGTCGTTGCCGTACGCTGGCGCGCGTTGGACCGCGCTACTTACGCGCTGGGCAGTCGTTCATCAGTCGTCGAGCGCGTTACTAACGCGTTATTCACGCGCTGGCGAACGCTATGAACCCGTTATCAACGCGTTATGGTCACGCTGAAATCACGGTTCCACTTGACTTTTTCTGTGGAAGTTCAGCGTTTGCCACCGTATCAACTATTTTTAACGCGCTACTCACGCGTTGGCCTAAAACGTTCTGGTGTGACAGGGCCATTACATTCACAGTCACCGCGTTTGTTAATATCAAGCTCATTTATTGGTTCATCAAAATAACGAGAGCAACTCGCAATTATTAAAGCAAGTCTCACTCCCAGATGACATCACTGTTTCTCAGGAATATTACAGGCATATAAAAACTAAGAAAAGAATTAGAAGGAAAACTTAGAAGGAATCTAAAACTGCTTTAGAAGTGCCAATATAAAGAAATAAAATGTATCTTTTAAATGCTCCATTTAACTAATCTGTTGCATTGCATTTTGAATAACAAAAAAAACAAACCGTAAGGCTATATGGAGAATAATTTGTGTACACATGTATACTTGAAAAGGTACCACGCTTTCACACGCTTTTACCAAACCAATTTATTCATTTACATCTAATTCCCAAATTTGGTCAATCTATTTATACATTTTATTTTGTCATTAGAGATCAAATTCGTCTACGCTGTTGCCCAAAGGCAGCATTCAGAGATCGAATTTGTCTTATATCAGTTAATTTAAGACTTATGCTAATTAAACTAGTCCGATGTGTGATTGACTCAAACACACACCGGACTAGTTTAATTAACGTAAGTTTAAAATTGACTGATATAAGACGAATTCGACTACTGAATGCTGCCTTTCCGCATTAAGCGTATTAGAAGAATTTGATCTGAATTGACAAATATTTCTGAGAAACTGTTTGAAATGAGTAACCAATGGAAATTGAATGGAAGTTGGTTTAAAGCAATTTCACCGCAACTTAATTAGGCTTTACATTTGAGCACGAATATTTAGTAATGCACATACTAACGATTTTAAGCAATCATTAAGTTAGAGAAAGATTCACAGTTTTAATTAATTGTATTTAAAATGTGTGCACGTTATTAACGATAATATAGATATATAATACGATTTATAACGCGTATTTTCACAAGTTACAAATGCCCGGGTAAGGACAACTCCAGAAGTTGCGGGTGTTGTGTGGTAAGGAATTCTAGCATCGGGAACCAGACACTGAGAAGGCCCCCGTCCCCTGCTCTCTTGAATGTGCGAGGAACTCTTAAGTTACTGTTTGGTCTTATTATGTACTTCGGCAATGTGTTTTGCAGGGCTTTGTGCATGAAAACGGATGTTTTCAAGTTGATGTGCGGTGTAACCGCAGTATTAAACTAATGTAATTGTTGTAGGAGTGGAGAGGCGTGTGCGTATGTGATACGACTGGCAATATTGAAAACTTGAAGATAGATATTACTCTTAATAATAATTATTAGCAAGGGTTTTCACAACATTTAAAGTTTTACACTGAGCTGATCAATGTGTCATTGTTAATGTACCTTGCTAGATCAGATTTGTAGCATGCACCAATTTAGTCATTGACCAATTAATTTAACAAAGTGGTCAATCTATTTAAACATTTAATTTCGTTATTACAGATCAAATTCGTCTACGCTGTTTCCCAAAGGCAGCATTCAGAGATCGAATTCAGATAAATGTTAAACTGATGCTAATTAAATTAGTCTGACGTGTGCTTGACTCGACTCAAACACACATCAGTTAACATAAGTTGGAAATTGATTGAAATGAGACGAATTCGATCTCTGAATGCCGCCTTTCCGCATTATTAATAAGCTTATAATAATATTAGACGAATTTTATCCGTATTGACGAATATTCCTGAGACAATGTTCAAAATGAGTGACCAAAATGTCAAATTAAAGCAATTTAACTAATTTAAGCAATCATTGAGCTAGAGAAAGATTCACAGTTCCCATTACTTGTATTTTTAATGTTGCACGTTGATAATTAATGCACGATAATAATAAATACAACAATTCACACAATTTACAGTTTTTCACTGAGCTGATCAATGTGTCAGTTGCGGCAAAAGAGCTGGTTCTCGCCGCTCCCGAAGGATAAATGTCATCGTATCCCAGTCGCGGACGTCACGTGACCATCACGACGATCGCCTCCAGTGTGGTTCCCGAATACATAACCTAACCAAGATTCGTCTTGCAAGTGAACCTGAACAAACGCAATCCTTTAACACGCCTTCTTTCATCCTGATCAACGCCAGATCTCTTGTTCAGTATGTGGATGAACTTCAAATGATTTTAACCACTAATCGCACTGATATCGCTGCCATTTCCGAAACCTGGTTCCCGCCAACCGTCAATTCAAGTCACTTCTGCGTTCCAGAATATAACTTAGTCAGTAAACCCCGTAGCCACAAAAGAGGCGGGGGAGTGGCTTTTTACATCCGAGACAATATCCAGATAAGAACTATCACCGAATTGGATGTTCCTGATGAACTAGAAGTGTTATGGATCTGGGCTCGTCCTACCCGCTTACCACGAACGATCTCAAGCATGTTGCTGTGTGTCGTGTATCATCCTCCTTCATCACCACATGACAATTTGCTCATCGAGCATTTATCTACTTCGCTCGATGTTCTCCAACCCAAATATCCATCAGCGGGTATCGCAATTCTTGGGGATTTCAACAAATTGAACACAAATCTTATCTGCCGCCAGTCAGGCCTAGTTCAGATTGTTGACACCCCAACCAGAGGCCAAGCAGTTCTCGACAAAATTTTAACCAATATGCAAACTTTCTACAATACGCCACAGGTGTCATCACCGATTGGTCTGAGTGACCACAATACAGTTATTTGGAATCCATTAAATGCATCAAAGAAACATTTTCTTCATCGTAGAATTGTTCGGCCAATCAGAGACTCCGACATAAGACACTTTGGTCAATGGATAACTCAATGTGATTGGAACGATGTTAAATCAGCGCCTTCAGCATGTGCTAAAACAGATGTTTTTTATAAGACATTTATGGGTGCTGTTGATAAATTCTTCCCAACCAAGACTGTCTCAACCCATCCCACGGATAAACCTTGGATAACTGCAGAACTCAAATCACTAATTGTCAAGCGTCAAAAAGCTTTCAATACTGGTAAGCTTTTCTTGTGGAGATTACTCCGTAACAAGGTATTCAGGCTCATAAAAAGAGCTAAACTTGCTTTTTATAGTTGCAATGTGGCAAGACTGAGATTCACAAACCCAAGGCAATGGCATCATCAGATACAGAAAATGACTGGGCTGAATCATCAAAAGAAACTCCTCCTTCCTGGTGCTTCCTCATCGGACATAGCAAATGAAATTAACCAAAACTTCATCGCCGTAGCGAAAGATATCCCTAAATTAGACCTTACTAATTTACCTGCTTATTTGCCTGCTGAATCCATAGTTCATATTATTACCCCTCGGGACGTCTTTAATAAACTAAGAAAAATCAATGTTAACAAGAGTGGAGGACCTGACCACATTCCACCGCGTCTGGTGAAAGAATTTGCATTTGAATTGTCATTCCCATTGAGTGATATTTTAAATTGTTCTTTACAGGAGGGAATTGTACCTAATATCTGGAAAATGGCGTTTGTTGTCCCCATACCTAAGACTAACCCTCCTAGAATGGATAACTTACGTCCAATTGCACTAACGTGTATTTTTGCTAAAATATTTGAAGATTTTGTTACGGATTGGATAATGAAAGACATTGGCATTTTTATTGACAAACAACAATTTGGCTCACTTAAAGGTTCATCAACATCTCATTATCTAGTTAATCTTTTGAATACTACCTATAGTGCTACCGATAACTCAAACAATTCCGCAGTCCTAGTTGCTACGGATTTCAGTAAGGCTTTCGATAGAGTGGATCATCAGATAGTAATTCAAAAGTTCATTCAACTCGGTGTCAGATCCTCTATAGTGCCATGGATTGCCAGTTTTCTGTCATCCCGTTTACAGTCAGTTCGCTATAATGGTGTTTTATCTAATTGGGAAATTGTAGATGCAGGTGTCCCACAAGGCACCAAAATTGGACCTATTGCTTTTCTGGTTATGATTAATGATTTTGTCACCAACTCCCCTGAGATTTTGCATTACAAGTATGTTGCCGATATGACTCTTTGTCAAACGTTTAAGAATCCTGATCAAACCATAATCATGCAAAATGAGTTAGATTGTCTTCATCAGTGGGCTACAGCTAATAATATGAAACTTAATCCATCCAAGTGTCAATCTATTAACATTTGTTTTAAGCGCTCTCCACCTGTAGCACCTACATTTAAAATTAATGGTTCGTTAATTAATCAAACTGATTGTCTAAAACTTCTTGGTGTTCATGTGCAAAGTAACCTTAAATGGGACACCCAACTTGACCAGATGTGCAAATCATTTAATCGGAAGCTATTTTTCCTTCGTCAACTTAAGCGTTGTTGTACTCCTATTAAAGACTTGCTAATGATATATACCATGTATATTAGGCCTACAATCGAATATGCTTGTCCAGTTTGGTTCTCAAGCCTCAGTAAATCCCAATTGGAATGTTTGGAGAAACTACAGCGTAAAGCCTTGCGCATTATTTTAACAAAGGACTTTTGCAGTACTAAGTCCTTCAGTGATATATATTCTCAATTTGGTATGTCACCGGTTTCTGTTAGACTTCAACAACTATTTAGTAAATTTGGCCAATCATTGATCACTTCAAACAAATATAGAGACTGGCTCCCACCCAAAAGAAACAATAACCTCAGAAATACAAACCAACTTTGCTCAATCAAGTGTAGAACCAACAGGTACAAAAACAGTGCAATCCCGTCCTTGACTACTCTTCTCAATACACGTACTGAGTTGTAGTTAAACACCTGCATGTTTTTTTGGTTTTTTTAATGGAGCTGGCCCCCTTTCCCTTTAGTATTTATGCAATTTATATGTTCATACTACATGTACATATATTGTTTAATTACAATGAATCTTGTTTTTACCAACAATGTCTGGTGTGCTTGGACACAGGGGTCGGGGAGCCAAGAATGCGTGTTTCGGTGTAGCCGAGTGTTTTCTATAATGTGTAATTCATATTATTTAATTCATATTTTAACTACATACTTGTATATTGTTTTTATCAACTATATATTTTAATGAATTGTTGTAAAAGTTTATATTTTCCTGATTCTTTTATTTGAATGTAATTTTAAACATAATTCAGCTCTAGAGCTGTGACGTTTGAATTTTTAATAAACCAATAATAATAATAAAAAAAATAAAAATAAAAAAAAGTAATGTACCTTGCTAGATCAGATTTGTAGCATGCATCAAAAGTATACGTGTGTACCTTTGAATAGATACAAACTTATTTTATAGTTTGATATAATTTATTTGTAGTTATTGAATCGATATTCATAAATACCTGGGACAGTTTAGGCATTCCTATTGGTCGAGAGCCCGTCACGTGGCCGGTATTAAACGGACGATAAAGACATGGCTAGAAGTGTTTAAACCCAGTTGGCAACAAAAGTAGCCTCTGCACATGGACAACTCAATGGACATCCTTCTCCGGCCACTTCACTGCTGCGCAGACCATTGTTCTTATCTATTTTGAACCATTCGGGTGCAAAATCCTGTTTTCCTCCAAATATGACTAATTTAAGAAAAAAAAGTCTTCCACTTTTTAAAAAAATTCCATAAGTCGTGCACAAACGCGGTCGCGTCACGTTCGTTTATTTCCCTTTGAAAAAAACACGCGCGCGTACGCCATTTAGACGCGGAGGCCTATCCAGTCTATATAATGGAGATCAATGGTAAATACGCTTTATTGCATGTATTGTGACGTAGAGCGACAGAGGCGGAAACATGTCATTTGACAGTGGCCCGTGAACATGGATAGGGGGAAACACACAGAATGGCGAAACACCAAAATTTACTTGCGACAATTTTCCGTGATTTTCGGGGCTTTTTGGCTGAATTTTACAAAAAAGGTATTTATGAATGGGAATAAATGTATGTTCGGTCGGTATTAATCACTCTGTTTAATACCGCTGTTTAATACCAATCTGTTTAATACAGTCTGGGTGCTGATAATTACCCTCGCCTTCGGCTCGGGTAATTATCAGCACCCAGACTCCAAGCGGTATTAAACAGAGTGATTAAAACCTCTCGAACACACATTTATTCCCTTATTAAATATGTCGTTTCGTGATGCACGTCATAATCCAGGGACGTTAAAGCTATATAAAGAAAATGGTTGTTATCAATTGCACTTTGAATAACAAGTTGGTCAATATTGTCAAGCCAAGTAAGGCTTTTGTATCTTTTGTGTTTGTTTATGTAATAAACAAGATCTTTAACCCTAACTAAGGTGTGTGCAAAATCATATTGATTCTGGAAAATTGAGGACGGTTAGGGATAAAGAAGATTCACCACTGTATGGACACGATTACTAAATGTTCAGTTCAGTCATTTGTAGCATCATGTCCAGACTTTTAGAATAAGAATACAATTAAAATTCAACTATCATAACTGTTGAAATCTGAAAGTCGTTCATGTTTAACCAGTTCGCGCTGGATGACGTATATAAACGCAAACATTTCCATCAATTCAAAACGGATGACGCATAAACACGCCAAGTTCAAGTTCGGAAATGTATGTCAGCAGCGCGCAAGGCCGGAAATGCGTGGGTGTGCTTCCCGGCACTATCAGCCTGAACCCGCTTCGGATCGAGTTTCGTTTAAAATAATCCCGCCCCTCGGCTTGGCGATGTTAAAATAATCCCGGCGCGAACTGGTTAATGTTGTATTAATGACTGACTGGGAGTTGTATGATTATTTCTATATTTCTGATAGCTCTATCAGAAATAGTGACATTTATATTATAATAGAGATATCTCTATTAGAATGATAGTTATTTCTATTTAATTGAAACTAGTGCCGTGCTAGTTCAAAATGTGCCTGCTTGGAACGGGCACATTGCTTGGCGTAGACCCGACGGCGGACGGCGATCTTGAAGGAACAAGAACAACTGCCTGACGCCGGTCGAAAACGAACGCCGTTTTTCTTCCTTTTCTCAGCATTCATGATTGTAAAACTCTGGACAGCCCAGTTAAACGATATTTACTATAATATTACAATACCCCGAAATCCACCCATTCATGATAATTCAAGCAATTACCATTTGTGTATCTTACCTTTAATTCCTTCATACCTTACGCATCACCTAAGGAGGGGGGAAGGAGGGGGGAAAGGGAGAAGCGGGGGAGGGGGGAAGTGGGTTAAAATCCCGCTCTGCCAGTTTCGTTGTTTACTTTTTAAAAATAATTCCCTAATACATAGATTGGCGGGTCCATCCTGTTCCAATATTGTGTTAAATTTTATCGGCAAACAAATTTTCCTTTCTCCTCGCTGAAGTATGAGGGCGTTATACAATGCAATTTTCCAAAGGGGACTAGTCACTGACCTCTACACCAGGACGGACTATTGTCCATATTCTGCTGTATTAACGCTTGAAGTCGGCGCGAACTGAAGGTGCAACAGGGCGGACCCAATATGTCACTTCTTTCAGCCAATTAAATGTCCAGGTTTAGAGGTCAGTGGATTTACTCTGTACATTTTGTATTTATAAACATTATGTCATACGTACCGTACCCACTGAACTCTACACCTGGACATTTCATTGGCTCACAGAGTGAAGTCGTGGGTCCGCCATGTTGCACTTCCAGTTCGCCCCGACTTCAAGTGTGAAACAACTAGCGGGATGCCGCGCTTCGCGCGGCACCCGCTAGCTGGGTGGAATAGTAACTTACCTTGTTGACGTCCTAAAAACATAATGGATTGTATGACGAACAAACCGAGACAATTTCGAGCTCACGAAATCATTTCGTGGCCACGAAAACATTTCGAGCTCACGAAATAAGTTATTTTGAGTGCACGAAATAAAATACTCAAATTATTTCGTAACGGTGATTTTTATTCGTCATATGTCCCTTTAGGGGCTCCGTAGAATACCATCGACTCTGAATAACAAACAATCTTTGTAAAAATACTTCCCGACTTCCGAACTAATAATACTCAATAGGCAGTCCATCTTCGCTTGCATGCTGCCTGCGCCTCGTGATTTTTTAACAGGAATCGTACGGGAAACAATACGAACCACTTCGGGATTTCTGATTTACATCATCGTGAAAATCCTGATTAAAAAACCCAACAGGCCGGCCATCTGACAGTGCGCCCTCAACTGACGTAATGCAGTCACGTTTCTAAATTTGCATATTCATATCCACCATCGCCATACAATTTAGGGACATTTTTGCGCGATCAAAGTTGAAATTGAGGCAATAGCGATATGTTTCGGAGTGTTTTGAGACAGATAATGTTGTAATATTTAAGTATCGACGATGTGAAGCAAAGACATTTGCCCAAAAGGCAACACGAAAGGAATAAATCATTTGTTAACGTTCCCAACCTGTGACTGAAACGTGGTAGACGCGCACGAATTCGAACCCGAAAACGAAGCCGGAGCTCAACTGGTACTATGTTTACTCCGCAGTAAACCAAGGAAGTATAAATCGGGGCACCAGCTCAAATAACACGTGACGGGGCCGCCTAATGGCGAACAACAAACTCGGCACCAACTCGGCCACCGCGCAAGCAAGGCGGATACAATCAATTTGCGAAGGCTTCGCGTAACGCATGTAGCCGCCGCTTAATCGCAAACAGCCAACAATTCGGCAACCGAGTTACGGTAGTACGATTTCGGGAAGGCTTCGGCCCGAACTCCGGGCAAGGACAATGCAAAAATAACGCAATAGTTCACGCAAAAAGGCCCACAGACATCGACAGGCAATCGAAAAGCGATTACGCGTTTATCGGTAACGTCCGTTTCTTTTAAATCTCACCTCGGACGAATACGATTTTTTTTTAAAATCTTATTCCCCGGGGGATTCCCCGTCGCGAACGATCCGGCACCCCGCCGCACCGACGCCGGCGGCACGCACGCGCGGCGACGAGTCGCCCGACCAAAAGCCAGGATGGCGCCAACCACGCGCCAAGATGGCGCGGCCCTGCGTTCCAAGATGGCGGCGCCCAGGGACAAGATGGCGAATTTAACATCTTTTATAGTATAGATGATAGATGATGATCTGTCCATGTGTAGAGGTCAGTGGGACTGGTATCGAAGGTATTGAGTGCATTATTTCTCCTGTTGGCGAATGGGTTATGTCACATTGTCAAAACTCTTACTCATTAAACTGAAATGTAAAGAGCGCCCTCACTTTGGAGATCGGCCTCTGATTAGTAAGACCCAACGCGCGCGTCCTAAAAAAGTTATCATCGCGGTTAGTGGTTCCAATATATCTGATGAGACTTCCTCTTCATCCACCTCAGAAGAAATCGATGATTCAGAAGAGTTTGTCGCTATTTCCTCAAAGTCATCTGACAAGCCGAACTTCAGGTAAAGAGGTTAATAAATCATGTCAATGTGAACTTAGTTACACAGGAATCCGTTAAACAGTAGGCCCTAGTTCCCGTCCGAGTTATATTGGGCTCTAGTAATCGCTTTTTTTAACATGATCTGGCGCTACTAATATGATAATTCAAGCAATTACCAATGGTGTATCCTACGTTTAATCATGTTTCATTAATTACCTTTAATTTAAAACTGTTTCCGTGTACTGCTTTGATGAGTTAAATTTACGGACTATAAATCCAGGGCTTTTTGCTCTTTTTGACACTATCAGTATCAACGTGAAAACAACGTTTATCTTTTAGAATTTAGAAAGTAATCTAATGAACTATGTTTCTTGCCGTCATAGGCCGGCACTTAACACTGTGACTCGACTCGACTCAACATTCTTGACCTAATGACTCGACTCAAGTCACAAAATGACTCGACTCGACACGACTTGAGTCCAAAAAATCAGTGACTCGTTACAACTTTGCCTTATATATATACCATTGAACAGAGGAAATATCCTTTCCACAGACAGTCTTTTGTTTGTTTAGATATTCATAGTTTTGCGAAAATATGAATTTAAAAATGGGTATACTTGTTTTAGAGACACCCTGTATTAAGTAGATTAAGGTTCAAAGAATTACATCTAACATCAAACATGTCTTTTTCTCCATTTTTTTCATTTAAAAGTAAATAATGATTTCTCGCATCCAGCAAAATTATTGCGCTATAGATATCCTGTAATAAAATTTGTTCGGAAAAATTGAATTGTATAATTCCGATAACGAAAAAAAAATAAGAACATTATAAATAAGAACCTCTGCCGAGGCCGGTTGAACAATAAAATACACCCTCCCCCCCCCCCCCCCCCCTCCCATCCACCCATTCATGATAATTCAAGCAATTACCAATGGTGTTTCCAACCTTTAAATAGTTATTATTAGAGGTGTAAACGAACGCGGTGACCGTGAATGTAAAGTAGCCATGCCTATAACGCTTTGTGTACAAAAAATGATAAATTTATTTAAGTCGCCTGCCTGTCTTATTTTAACAGTCCTTTTCCATATCCAAATTGAGTTTTCAACAAACCTCTGTGAAAATGAACTGAGGTAATATTATAACACTTGGAGGTTTGATACTCAATATTTGTATTTTTTTTTATTTTTTTTGTCTGGAGTCTTAATACAGAGATTATGAGAAAACGGGCATTTCTTGCGAGAAATTGTGTGAAAGGCATAGTCAAAATTGTCTCAAAAACTCATTTTGTTTTTATCTGATCGTCCTGAAAAATTGGGAATTGATTGTTGGGGATTTAGTCTTTACAAAAACCATATAATCTCAAAATCGACCACCCCTTCAAATTTTGACTTTGACTGGCCGTACTGGGAAATCACTCCGTGCGACTTTACGCTCATTTTGTGATGACAGGTCACATATATCTACTGTGGCATTGTGTAAAGTAATTATAACAAAGAAAACATTGTTTACGATATTCAAGAACGAATTTGCTTTGGTTAAAGGTAGGATACACCATTTGCAGATATTGAAAATATTTACTACCGAATTATTAAGAAATATCTTACTCATTTGAAAGTATAAATAATGATTCTAGGCATCCAGTAAAATGATTGCGCTAAAAATCCTGTAATTATTCCGAAAATTACAATTGTATACAAAATAATTCGCGATCGCCGGACGGCGATCGCGAAAAAACAAAGATAACATAAGAATATCTGACCAATGCCGGTTGAAAACAAACGCTGTTTTTTGTGCTTTTCTCGGCATCCATGATTGTAAAACTTCGAACAGGTCGGTTAAATTACATTTACTATGAAATACAAGCCCCCAAATCTACCCATTAATGATAATTCAAGCAATTACCAATGGTGTATCCTACCTTTAATTGTGAACGTGGAATTAATACCCCAGTCACAATTGGCTTGTGATGGGTTTCCGATTAGTTTGCGGCGGATTTCTAGGCATTTTCGGCCGGGGCCCCACGGGACTCCTTGCGGCTGACGGGTCATTTTTTGGCATCGGGCGGGCATCGAGTTACTTTTAACTCGGACTTAAAACCTGGTGCGGCGTTTCGCATCGCAAACTGATCGCCAATAAATCGGTCGATGCCTAGCCGATGTCCGGCAGGGCATCGCACACGTCGGGCGGGCGCCGAGCCAAATTTTGGACAACCCAGACAATCAATATATCGGCCAGGCGCCGCCCACACGCCGGCCGGGTTCCGCCAGGCGTCCGGCCGACTTGGCGGTGCCTGGCCGGAAATCGGCCGGGGGGCAGACGGCGCCCTGCCGGCGCCCAGCCTGAAATCGGTCATGCATCGGCCGGGGCTCGCAGGGTAAAAAAGCGGCTCTTCTACATCTACACACAGTTTATCACACAAGTTTCATAGTGCAAGTACTACATCTCTTCTTCAGCCACCAATGCAACAAGAACCAGGTTGTAGCGGTATAGCGTGCAAACGCCAACCTCTCCCTCAACCGGGCGACCTACACGCGCTGTGCAGGTGCCCGCAAGCGTTGTGGAGGTATCAACGGCATTTTCTTATTGAATGGCCCTGTCACACCAGAACATTTTAGGCCAACGCGTGAGTAGCGTGTTGTAATTTTAGCAACACGCTGGCAAACGCTAACCAACGCTAGGCCAGCGTTAGCAACACGATGAGCGCGTTACTCACACGCTGGGACATGCTGTCATACGCTGAGGAATTTTTTTTTCTTCAAAATAGCTACAATTTCCAGCGTTTGCCAGCGTGTGACTGCACACGCGGGCGGCGCGTTTTAGATTCGTTACTCATGCGTCGAACACGCTAGGCGATCGTTATCAACCCGCTACTCACACGCTGGCGTACGCCGGCGTACGCTTGCGACACGCTGGTTATGGCCCTGCCACACCAGGACGTTTTAGGCCAATGCATAAGTAGCGCGTTAAAAATAGTTGATACGCTGGCAATTGCTGAACTTTCACAGAAACAGTCAAGTGAAACCGTGATTTCAGCGTGTTCATACAGGTTGATAACGGGTTCATAGCGTATGCCGGCGCGTAAGTAGCGTGTGAGGAACGCGCTCAGCGTGTAATGAACGCATCACTGATTTATATAAAAAATACGACAGCGGGTCGCCAGCGTGAGAGTAGTGGGTTGGTAACGATCGTCTAGCGCGTTCGACGCGTAAGTAACGGCCTTCTTGCGCTCCGCTAGCGTGTGCAGTCACACGCTGGCAAACGCTCAATTTGTTTAGGTATGTTGAAAAACGTATTTTTGTCTCAGCGTGTGACAGCGTGTTCCAGCGTGTGGGTAACGCGCTCAGCGCGTTGCGAACGCTGGCCTAGCGTTGGTCAGCGTTTATCCGCGTGTTGCCGAAATTTCAACACGTTTGCCTAAAACGTTCTGGTGTGACAGGGCCATTACTGTAGTAGCGCGTCATCTTTTTGTACAACTAATCATGTGTTCGTTGCCGTACGCTGGCGCGCGTTGGACCGCGCTACTCACGCGCTGGGCAGTCGTTCATCAGTCGTCGAGCGCGTTACTAACGCGTTATTCACGCGCTGGCGAACGCTATGAACCCGTTATTAACGCGTTATGGACACGCTGAAATCACGGTTCAACTTGACTTTTTTCTGTGGAAGTTCAGCGTTTGCCAGCATATCAACTATTTTTAGGCCTAAAACGTTCTAGTGTGACAGGGCCATTAAGAAGGTCAGAGGAGAGCTTCTGCCGCCGGCCGTTGATCGCTGGCCACTCGACAGGCACACTACAGATGCCCGTCCGGCCGCCGTACGATCTGTACGAATTGGTTGGCACCCTGCCGGATACCGCAGGGGTATCGCAAGGACATAATCAGGGCACCGGACGAGTGCCTGCCGGACACCGGCCGATAAACGGGCTAATAATTCGACCCCATTTCCAAGAATGTCGGCCGATCGCCGGTCGGCGACCCCCCGGGCCCCGTCATGGCAGCGTACGGGGCACTTTTAATTGTGACTGTGACCGCCATATCGCACGATCTTTCGCCGACCTCTACACGCCGGCCGATGCCTAGAAATCGCACACGCCGCCCGGGCTCCGCTTTAATTGTGACTGGGGTATAAGGGGAAGTCTGATTCTACAGAGTAAGGTACGAGAACGAATTGGAAAATGTTATCACTGATCGATAAGACAAACAATGGAGATGTGGCAACAAACTTAAATGCGGAAAGAAAACACAGAAGTTATTCGAACTCTAAAGCCCAGTACGTGATTTGTGGACATCTATGTCTCACTTAGTTTTGGTTGTTTTTTTTAATGGCAAAACAGAATGAATTTTCCAAACCTTAAATTATATGAGGTTCGACGGGGTGTGGCTAGGCGAATAAATTTCTGCCATTGGGTCGCAGATTATTCGAAAATCCTTATTCATTCTTGAAATGCAACCCGTGTCTGCCCCTATTTACAACAAGCTTTCTGGTGTAGCCAGTCCCACAAGAAGCCCCATCTTAGAAGAAGCCTTAGTTTGGAAATCCCTCAGGTTTGACAAAGCATTAATTATTAAAATGGCCAAGGACGACATTGCGGGGCGCCAGCGTCCATGAATGGAACCCGCGTTCCCCACGTTTGTGACGAAAAAGGACATATTTTACCGCTTACAACTAGAGGAGCTGAAAGTACGTGGATCAGTTACATCGACATTTATTTCATTCAGTTCACATTCAAACAAAACTTATCAAACTACAATGTATTTATATATTGCAATCGTACTTTCAGATTGAAGTATTAAAACATTTGTACTGAAGGTATAGTAGTAGGCACTTGGGCTAGAGCAGTCTTGTGCGTACACATACACAGTTTGAAGCAAGACGTCTTTGCTTCAAAACTCAGTTTAATTATACATGGGTATTTTACAAAGTATACATTAAATTGTGAAGCGACATCAAAAGTTCGATAACCAAAGTAAAAATAATTCAAGGTTAATCGCAAATTATAGGAAATGTTTGATTCAAATGAACCGAAAATACTGGATTATTTACTGACCTGTTTTAATTGGCAAGCTAATTAAACTGGATATGAGTATTTATGACATTACAAATCTGTATTCAATACCATTACACATTTGATTTTCTTTTGAATGTACTCAAATATAATACTTGCCCATCTACAAAGTATTTTTTTTTAATCGATTGAGAAGAAAGTAGCTTAAAAAGGAATGTGAATTTTATTCAAAGTGAATGTTTTTATCTCCATTTAGTGTCATGTTTATTTGAATTCTCATTTAGCGAAATGGATTTCCTCTTTACAATTTTTTTTTTAAATAATCAGCAAAAAATCTCCAGTCGAACCAGCTTTGCTAAATTGAATGATGATTAGGCGTCACGAAAAAGAACGACGATACGCTAAATTGAACACATTGCTAAAGAAATTTCAATGCCCAAAACACTAAATTGAATGCTCGAATTCTTAATTTGAAACACGGTAAAAACTGGAAAGGCAAAATCGCACGAAAAATAAATTGACTGCCTATTTGCCGAAATTGACTGGAAAAAAATATAGATTTTAAACAAGTTCTCGACGGAGAAATTGTAAACTGTAAATGAGAAATAGTTGTTTTTTTAAACTGTTTGTAATGCCTGTGTAATTAAATGCCGCGTGACCTACAGTCCTCCAATCAAATGACAAGGATCTACTTGGGTGTTATGCACATTCTTATAGTTTTATCCTCCAATAAATTACAAAGATCTACTTGGGTGTTATGTAAAAAAGAAAAGAATGTTTTGCATTCGTGCATTGGTGAGAATGTTCATTCCATTCAAATCATTTAATCTTTCAACCATTATTTATATACTGTTTCACGGCGTTTCGTGCTCACATTTGCGCGCAAATGGAGATTTATATTGTTACGTCACTGATTTAAGCATGTTTTCCCGCTAGGTTAAGCATGCCTTTTGCCGTGCTTACTGCTTACGGTCTTTATGAAATAGACGAAGGCTCTGTTAGCAGAAAATCGTGTGCTTAGCAACGCCGTGAAATTGGGCCCAATCGGCTATACTTGTATTCTGATCAGTCTGACGATGGTGACGCCAGAAGTGATATTTTTTGTTCATTTGGTGTACAATGATTTGGACGATGCGAATGACAGTTTGAGCTATACATTCACAGCTATAAAAGACACATTTGCACCGCCTTCAGGTAACATTGGATTATTGTTACAAAGCTGGTTCCCTTTGTCATCGGCGTCGGATACACAGCGTGTTATTGTGCGTTATCTGTGGTAAATCTGTGCGGCATCTCGCAGACAAATGGCTCTTCTATGTTGCAAGACTGATCCCACCAAACGCCGCCAGGAATAAACACGCAGACACAAGGAGCGTCTGGCCCACCATTTGGATCCTTTGGACCCCAGTTGAAGTAGTTCTCCTGGCTTCCATCCAACCATTCGAAATTGTCGTAGCGTTTGAGGCCGATCCACAGCACCGTCCCCAGACTATTAACGATCTTGGCGTATTCTTTGAGAAAGTCGTTCTCCTTCTCGCTGTTGATTGACATGAGATGAGCCGGTCTCCCAGGGCGGGACAGGCCTTGGCAGTACGCCTCGGCATCCTGGAAAGGTTTCAGCTTGTTGACGATGAGATGGCAGCGATTTCCAAACTCTATCCAGCCTGTATTGCACGGAGCGCACCCCAAAACCATGGATTTGTGATCCATGGTTCCACTTAATACAAAACTGATGACGAATAGAACAGACGAAGTTTGAAAAGTTGCCATCTGCATAAGCCGGGGAGTAAATTAGAATGTTTAGAAGTATTACGTCAGACAAATGGCGGTAATTCTCAGTCTATGATTGTGGTATTAAGCCAGAAGCCCGTCATGCGTTCACACACCACTTTAGTCAGACAGCTTTATGATAACATACTAAGTCTCGTGCACTTGCTTAAAGTCGCATCCTCGCGGGTGCATTATCACTACATGTGTACGGTAATTTGCGTGTTCAAGCCAAATGGTGATTGGATGATGATGTTGCCTGCACCACCTCATCACGGTCACCAATGATCATTCTGCTCGTACTACCACCCTTTGGTTTTGTCTTAGTTTTTTGTTGTTCCTGGTTTTCTAAAAAGTAATTTCCCACGGAACATGGTGTACCACAGAGTGGTTTTTTTGACGGATGACGAATAAACACGTCCCGAGCAAGGCCTGAACAAAATGTTTACTATTCACGGATGACGAGTTAATCAGTCAGGCACAGCAGATAAATTCCGCGGGGTAGTGTATATACCCTGCAAAAGTGTCCTTGTTTGTGGCGGTCGTGTATTTACGCTAAAAGTTTCCCGCAAGCGAGGGGTATACACGACTGACATGTATGGCATACACGCGGTGGACGTTAATATATACGTCGACGTTGCCAATCATGCTTCGTTGACGCGGTGGACGTGTATATACGCTATATCGTGGTTCCCTTTGCTGTGCTCAGTGAAGTGAAATGTATAGGTTGAAAATCGTTGGCTTTAGAGTTCGAATAACTTCTCTGTTTTCTTTCCGCATTGAAGTTTGTTGCCACATCTCCATTGTTTGTCTTGTTGATCAGTGATAATATTTTCCAATTCGTTCTCGTACCTTACACTGTAGAATCAGACTTCCCATAAAGTCCACGTTCACAATTAACCAAAGCCAATTCGTTCTTGAATATCGCAAACAATGTTTCCTTTATTATAATTACTTTACACAATGCCACAGTAGATATATTACCCCAGTTCACTTGGACAGGGAAAAGGACTGTTAAAATGAGTCAGGCAGGCGACTTAATAAAATTTATCGATTTTGTACACAAAGCGTTATAGGCATGGCTACTTTACATTCACGGTCTCCGCGTTCGTTTACACCTATATTAATAAGGGAATAAATGTGTGTTCGAGAGGTTTTAATCACTCTGTTTAATACCGCTTGGAGTCTGGGTGCTGATAATTACCCGAGCCGAAGGCGAGGGTAATTATCAGCACCCAGACTCCAAGCGGTATTAAACAGAGTGATTAATACCGACCGAACACACATTTATTCCCATTCATAAATACCTTTTTTGTAAAATTCAGCCCAAAAAGCCCCGAAAATCCCGGAAAATTGTCGCAAGTACATTTCGGTGTTTCGCCATTCTGTCTTTGTCAAATGACATGTTTCCGCCTCTGTCGCTCTCTACACAATACATGCAATAAAGCGTATTTACTGTGAACCAGACTATTACTGCCATTGGCAACCTCGTTCCCAAGGTGTCGAGCTGTACGCGCCCAACACTACCCGCTCTTATTATTGGAGACGAGGTATGGTTTAGGGTTGGAAATAAAGTGAGCCCTGGGGACGAAATGTTGTTTCCAGCTGGGTTTAAACACTTCCAGCCATGTCTTTATCGTCCGTTTAATACCGGCCACGTGACGGGCTCTCGACCAATAGGAATGCCTAAACTGTCCCAGGTATTTATGAATAATAATTTAAGGGTAGGATACATCATTGGTAATTGCTTAAATTATCATAAATGGGTGAATCAGAGGGGGGGGGGAATTTATTTTTCAACCGGCGTCGGCAGTGGCTCTTATTTATAATGTTCTTGGTTTTTTTCTTCGCGATCGGCGTCCGGAATTATGAATTTAAATTTTCGTTTAATTAAATTTAATTAACAAATACAGAATATCTAGCGCATTCATTTTGCTGGATGCCTACAATCATTCTTTACTTTCAAACAATACAAGAAATAGGGAAAAAAACTGTTTGCTTGTCGATGTAATTCTTTGAACCTTCATCTACTTAATACGAGCTTTGCGCTCGCATTTTACAGTTTTGGGTGTAACCCCCGTCTAAAACAATCCTAGATCCGCGCCTGCACTCTTTCAACAATCAACGGTCGTT
This sequence comes from Crossaster papposus, assembly GCA_037893245.1. Lineage (NCBI taxonomy): Eukaryota > Metazoa > Echinodermata > Asteroidea > Velatida > Solasteridae > Crossaster > Crossaster papposus. The sequence continues at coordinate 2,030,637 of JBAIAA010000119.1, read as the reverse complement.
TTAGATTTGTTTGTAAATGTAAGTCCTTCAAGATTATGAGAATGAAACATTGTGTCCCAAAAGACATTTTAGTCTCTTATATAAGTTTTTATCCAATGACCGCCACAAAATTATTTAATAAATTTTCATCTTTGTACGAGTGCTTCGATTCCACGAGTCGACATGTATTTTAGATTTTCGAAAGTGATAGGTCAAGTTTTGGTACGATATTTCTCTTCCACGTCATGCAATTGTTTAGTTTCCATAATGTGGCCCAACCACAGTCGCCATAATTACTTTTGATTAAATACACCTTTTAACAGTGTCATACACTAGAGAAATTAAGGGAAGCAGTCAACCGTACATAATAACAACTGTACATTATAAGGTGTCAACCTGAGCGATAGAGCAAATACCTAACAACCTGTCCTTGAGACTCATTCGAGGGATGCGGTCACATAATAGTGCTAGCAGCAATTTTTCAGGGGTGATTTTAATGAAAAATCATTGTACCAACAATATTTCTAGAAAACGATAATTTAGTCGAGGGGTCCGGAAGCACGCCACCAGTCAACTGTCAGGCTCTACCTCAGTTCATTTTCACAAAGGTTTGTTAAATACTCAACTTGAACAGGGAAAGGAGTGAAATAAGACGGGCAGGCCACCTAAATAATTAAATGTATCGAATTTTATACAAAGCGTTATGCACGGCTGCTTTACATTTACAGTCACCGCGTTTGTTAATATAAAGCTCGTTTATTGGTTCATCTAAATAACAAGAGCAACTGGCAATTATTAAAGCAAGTCTCACTCCCAGATGACATCACTGTTTCTCAGGAATATTACAGGCATATCAAAACTAAGAAAGGAATTAGAAGGAAAACTTAGAAGGAATCTAAAACTGCTTCAGAAGTGCCAATATAAAGAAATAAAATGTATCTTTTAAATGCTCCATTTAACTAATCTGTTGCATTGCATTTTGAATAACACCAAAAAAACACGTAAGGCTATATGGATAATAATTTGTATACACATGCACTTGAAAAGGGACCACGCTTTCACCCGCTTTTACCAAACCAATTTAGTCATTTACATCTAATTTCCAAATTTGGTCATTCTATTTATACATTTTATTTTGTCATTAGAGATCAATGTCGTCTACGATGTTGCCCAAAGGCAGCATTCAGAGATCGAATTTGTATTATATCAGTTAATTTAAGACTTATGCTAATTAAAATAGTCCGATGTGTGCTTGACTCAAACACACACCAGACTAGTTTAATTAAAGTAAGTTTAAAATTGATTGATAAAAAACCACTCTGTGGTACACCATGTTCCGTGGGAAATTACTTTTTAGAAAACCAGGAACAACAAAAAACTAAGACAAAACCAAAGGGTGGTAGTACGAGCAGAATGATCATTGGTGACCGTGATGAGGTGGTGCAGGCAACATCATCATCCAATCACCATTTGGCTTGAACACGCAAATTACCGTACACATGTAGTGATAATGCACCCGCGAGGATGCGACTTTAAGCAAGTGCACGAGACTTAGTATGTTATCATAAAGCTGTCTGACTAAAGTGGTGTGGAACGCATGACGGGCTTCTGGCTTAATACCACAATCATAGACTGAGAATTACCGCCATTTGTCTGACGTAATACTTCTAAACATTCTAATTTACTCCCCGGCTTATGCAGATGGCAACTTTTCAAACTTCGTCTGTTCTATTCGTCATCAGTTTTGTATTAAGTGGAACCATGGATCACAAATCCATGGTTTTGGGGTGCGCTCCGTGCAATACAGGCTGGATAGAGTTTGGAAATCGCTGCCATCTCATCGTCAACAAGCTGAAACCTTTCCAGGATGCCGAGGCGTACTGCCAAGGCCTGTCCCGCCCTGGGAGACCGGCTCATCTCATGTCAATCAACAGCGAGAAGGAGAACGACTTTCTCAAAGAATACGCCAAGATCGTTAATAGTCTGGGGACGGTGCTGTGGATCGGCCCACCGGCTAAACTCGCCAGGTTGGGACAGTCCGCGGAGGTTCAGGGTCGTGCCTGCGTATAGGTACGGAGTATCGTTTGCCCGCTAGGCGGCAAGGCCTAGGGTGCCGCTCCGTTCACCTCCCTTACATGGTGCGAGGCCGTCGGGTCAAATGAACTTGGGCAGGAAAGGAAGTGTGGTGGTCCGGGATCCTATTGCCCCGAAGAGTCCTATATGGTAGCCGGTAATAGGCTCATTGAGTTGAGTCGTAAGTCCGTGCACCTGAATGCTTGGTCACATACACCACATAACTTTTTGTTTCGGTTCTTATCCCCCCCCCCCCCCCCCCCCCTCACCGCCAAATGCAACTGTACGTTCTATCAATTTTTTTCCTCGATTCCTCATATAGATACCCTTTGAGAAAACAATTAATAATCGTAATAAATAAATTAACAGAGACAACCAAAACATATTTTTGTTTTATTAGTTATTTAAACATTAAAACAGACTGAAGCTCAGCCTACGGTCGGCGTTAATATTTTAAATATACCATCACGGTTGGGGCAAGTTTATTGGGCAGTAACATTGGCCTAATATGTTGATGTGCATTAACCACAGGACGCGTCGCTGGCCAAAGTGGTGACCAAGGACACTTTTATCGGACAATAGATCGTGCTCGTCATTATGGACACAGAGCCTTGCGGGTGCAATTTTTTTTAAATAATTTGTCAAGAACAATCATTACAATTCCGCCATTTTTAATGGAAATGCAAGGCTAACCCCTTTTCCCCTTTACAATTGTTCGTTTTTGTAAAAAAAAAAGGCCAATAATTGTTGGCCAATGTTGATAGGAATGCAAGGTTAACCCCTGGCAACTTTCCTTTTCTCCTAAAAGTCAATTTCTGGCGAATTGAAATTAAAATATAAAACTAACCCCATACAATGTTTTTATTTCTCCAAAAAAGTCATTTTTGTGGCCACTTTTGAAACAGAATGAAAGGTTATACGCTTGCAGGTTTTGTATTTTACCAAAAAGTCGGCTTTGGGGATATTATTTTTATTTAAACGCGAGGCTAAGCCCTTACAATTCTTTTATTCTAGGCCAATTTTAGATGGGAAAAAAAAACCCAGGGCTAACTCCTCACAACTGGTCAATTTTCGCAAACAATTCTTATTTTTTTCGAAAATTTCATATAAAACGCGAGGCTAACTCCTTACAATTATTTATTTTCAAGTAAATAACACATACATTGCCACCCTACTCCTAAGCATCACGAGGCAAGGCCGTCTGTCTGATTTCCCGTTGTTTCCTATGTGCGCGCATGTTGTGCAGTGCACCCCCCCCCCCCCCCCCCCCCCCCTAAGGGTGCACTAGCCTCATTCAAGCCCTTGTGAAACAAGTGAAAAAACCAATCTCTAAATGTTATAATTCCCCAGCCTGCACGCAGGTATTTTACAAGGGGCATCCCTCCACATTCTCGGGCAATTAGGACCCGTTTATCAACCGTAATTTTATCAAGTCTGCCCTCAGATTGAAGTCCCAAAACCAGAGGGGTTGATCCTGGGCTATATTTAGACAATCCCACCATTGTTGTTTTTACCAAACGGATTTCTTTTTCAAATAGAATTGTGGGGGCACATTTCATGCTAATGAGCTAGCGTAGAAATTCTCACTTCATATAGGGCAGTGCACCTCTATGAGCCCGCGTTTCGCCGGTGACCGCTATTTGTGTGGCGCGCCCTCTACCGACATGCAATAAGTCGGGTTTTCGGACAATAAATGCGTGGGCTCATAAAGCCTGAAAATACAGTTTCCACTTGTTCCTTTGAGAATATGCAAACAGAGCTATTTTACTCCGGCTTCCCAACCCATTAAGGCACTTCGATTCCAAACAATCTTAAGTGGTGGTCGAATGGCCGAGTGGTTAAGAACCCCGACTACGCGAGCTCCGTAGCCGGACGGCGATCGGGAAGGAACAAGAACAACTGCCTGACTCCTGTCGAAAACGAACGCCGTTTTTCTTGCTTTTCTCAGCATCCATGATTGTAAAACTCTGAACAGCTCAGTTAAACGATATTTACTATAAAATACAACACCCCAAATACCACTCATTCATGATAATTCAAGCAATTACCAATGGTGTATCCTACCTTTAAGTCCTTCATACCTCACGCATCACCTAAGGAGGGGGAGAAGTGGGGGAGGGGAAGAAGTGGGGGAGGGGAAGAAGTGGGGGAGGGGAGAAGTGGGGAGGGGGAGAAGTGGGGGAGGGGGAGTAGTGGGGGAGGGGAGATTAGTGGGGAAGGGGGAGAAGTGGGGGAGGGGGGAAAAGTCGGGGAGGGGGGAAAAGTGGTGGAGGGGGAACTAGTGGGGGAGGGGGATTAAAGTGGGGGAGGGGGTAAAGTGTGGGGAGGGGAGAAGTGGGGGAGGGGGAGAAGTGGGGGAGGGGAGAAGTGGGCGAGGGGGAGAGGAGGGGAAGGGGAGGTTACCACCCCCTCCCTCCTTCCTCCCTCCCCCTCCCCTTCCCTCCATTCTTGCTTCAAATGATTTCAACACCGCGCGACCCTCCCCATCTTATCAGTGTGTTTTCACTGGACCATTCAGCCCTTCAGACTACCAGCTTTAATAAAATAGATCTGGGAACGAGATGAAGAGAATTCAGAAGTTTCAACACACTGCAGAATACACTGCAGAATACACTGCATGTCATTGGTTCATCTGACTCGTAAGTATAACCCTATCAATTCCAAGAGTGCCATATGGACTCAATGAAGCATACAATGAAGCATACACTCTCTTTATCATTGTGACTTTACGTCACACAAATACAATCGGCTTTTATTCACACTGCTCCCTTATCCCTTTCGCTACCATGGGCTCCATTTGGCACACAAGTTCATTAACACTTCCTCATCGTCACCGGGGCTTCTTTTGGCACCAAGCTTTATTTGGATGAGCGCAACCATACTGTATTTGGTGAAAATGTAATTAGCGCCCCCTATTGACAAAAAGTCTATCTCGCATCTGCGTAGACCGTAGTTTTGAAGCATTTCAGATTACAGAATTATTACTAGGGGTGGCAGAATTAGCCGGTTTGCCTTGGACACCCAATTTCACACAACCATGACCGGGGGGGTGGGGGTGGGGGGTTGGCAGGAGGAGAGAGAGCAATATATAGTTCCTCAATTTCAAGTGAATAAAGAAATCGGCAATGCGGGACTTGAACCTGTTTGACGAATTATAAGTTACAAAGTCGTATCCTCATTGAGTGCTGACAATTTGGAAGACCGCCAACATAGGGCACAAGATAGCTCAGTTGGTATAGAGCTTCGGTAGTACTGTACGGTAACCTGAAAATCGCAGGTTCAAATCTCGCTCTGCCAGTTTCTTTGTTCACTTTGACAAAATAATTCCCTAATACATAGATTGGCGGGTCCATCCTGTTCCAATATTGTGTTAAATTTTATGGGCAAGCAATTTTTTTTTTCTCGCTGAAGTATGAGGGCGCTATGCAATGACATTTTTCCAAAGGGGACTGGTATTGAAGGTATTGAGTGCATTATTTATCCTGGTGGCGAAAGGGTTACGTCACATTGTCTGAACTGTTACTCATTAAACTGAAATGTAAAGAGCGCCCTCACTTTTTGAGATCGGCCTCTGATTGGTGAGACCCCACCACTGACCTATATAACTGGATAGGTTGATCGGCTCTGCACGTGAAGCCATCGACGGCCATATTGGGATATTAAAAACATTGCAGGCGTACACACTTTCGTATAGCGCACGACCGAGAAAACGATTATAATATCACAGGAAACGAAGTTAACATCACAAAAACAATCAAGTTTGATCAGGATAATTAAGTTAAACATAATAACACCGAAGAATGACATGTATAGGTCAAGTTTCAATGTTAAATAGGCCTATTTTAGGGAAAATATTTGTTTTACACGATGCAATGCAGTCTATGGGATATGTCGGACAAGTATTTTCAAGAATTTTTGTTTAACGTTTCCAACTTATACATTTTTATTTATTTATTTATTTTTTGGGGTGGAGAATTACACATCATAACCTTATGCACAAACCATAGGAAAAGGCAAAACGAGCTTTTTTTGATTAAGCAAATTCTTTAAATGTTGGGTTTAATTTTATATCCAGACACTAAAAAGTGCCAGTTTTATGATAAAATAAAAAAATAGAAAATGTCAGTGTGTTTCAGGACAATTTAATTGGCACATAGGGTTTGTTCGTGGGGTTTTAAGGCAGTGTCCATATTTGGAATCAACCTAATGTTTAGTAAATATTTTAGGAAGGGTCCCAAAAATGCTGGCTGGACAAGTGGACAGAAAAAATAAATAATGTGGTTTTGAGCTTAAACCAGAGCTGTATAATAAAGATACAGCTCTATGGCTTAAACTATGAACTTGAGAAACTTATCAATTAAAAATATCAGTCACACGTGTAAATAATAACATATAAGTAACACAATGGATTCAATTTTGTTAATGCTTTTATTTTGCATTGATACACTACGGATAACATGTAATAACTACTGCCATAGTAATAATATGCTTATTATGTATTGTTTACTGATGTTATAAACCAAAATATTAAAATAAAATAACCCCAGACTTTCTATGAATTTAGAACCAAATTAGAAACTTGCGATGTCATTTTAGAATAATAATTTGTAATAATATGCAAAAATACATTTGGTAGCGTTCTTCACAGGCCTAATTTTAATATGAACACGATATTAAAGATTTGTTTACAACAATTGTTGTTTTGTAAGAAAGCAAATTAAATACGTGATTGAAAAGCAAAATTTGACAGGGTAGCATAACATTTTAACAGGGCGGCATAAAAATATGACAGAACAGCGTAACATGTACACAGGGCGGGCTACCCTGCTAACAGTGATTGTGGAGAGCACTAGGTAAATCCATGTAATTTTAACATCTGTAAAATTTGCTTTAAATGTTAACAAAACCTTATTTTAACCAGATTTGTCAGTTTTCATGAAACACATGTTCACTATACGAAAGCTTAAAGAATGTTATGTATATTTCCATGTTACAAAGGTACGTTTGTGACTGTTGCGACTGTTTTATTATATCTGTACTTATTGTTGAAACATGAAATGCCAAGATGCATATGTTTACAGCACATCTAAAAATTCTAAGAAAAGTGGAACACCGAGATAGCTTATCTTGGAAAAGGTAGTTAGTCAATTAAGCTTCCGTAGTTTACTGGTGATTAAACAAAATAAGTTTTGACATTCGCTGTCATCTGTAATCTATCTGCCATAATGGGAGCAGTTCGTCCTATGACTTTTGCAGCCGGAAAAAGCTGTACAGCCTGACATCTTATTAGCAAGAAGTGGACTTGGGTAAACCAATTAGCTGTAGTGTACAAAGAAAGAAAATATACAGGTATAAATTAAATGCCAAGGAAAGAATGTTGCAACATGCCACAATTTTTGAAACGCAAAATTCTCAATTTATTTGGCATACCCATTTCTTCAGAGAGCGAAATTCCATTTGAGCACTGTAAGCAATGTTGTGGGTGAAATTGTTCTGAAGTATTGGAAATATACGTGTCTACATCTTTCCACCATAACAGCATTGGCCTACACCATGCATTTAATTTAGGTGGCTCTACACTTCCAGAATGGTGAGCGAAAAAACTGTGACCATTGCGATATTGGGATAATTCTACAGAACATTAAATTTATGCACGTCAAATAGTTCATGACACATTATGTTGTTTACACAAATTACCACCATGAACTGTTTAACGTGCAAGTCAACGGGACAGTCTTCGTGGAATGGGCACAAAATTGGTCTGAAAATACCTGAATTGTGGAATTCAATCACATGTAAAGAGTACCCTAAACCAACTGTTCTATACTGTTCTTTTAAAATATCCTAATTTTTCTCTCAGATATAGACCACAATATGGAAAACGAAAAAAAAACACGATGGAAACGAAAATAACGTTTTCGCCTAACAATGTTCTCCTAAATCTCTCTTAAAACCGCAGTCCTGACAATTTTTACACTGATAGATCACTGATCGTACAGTCTGCGAGTTTATAAAACAAATTTACTTATTTACAAAGGATTTTAATGCATTTTTACCCACCATCACTGAGGCCACCGTGTCACTCTCGACGGTCAACTGTATACACGAAGGCAATGTTTTTAATATCCCAATATGGCCGCCGGTGACTTCACGGCTCGTACGCTTGACCTATCCAGTTATAGGGATCAGTGAACCCCACGAGCGCGTCCTAAAAAACAAGTCATCATGGCGGATCCTTCAGACATTCTTGACGAAATATTCGCGGTTAGCGGTTCCGATATATCTGATGAGTCTTCCTCATCATCCGCCTTAGAAGAAAGATGATTCGGAAGTGTTTGTCGCTATCTCCTCCAAGTCATCTGACAAGCCGAACTTCAGGTAAATAGGTTACTAAACCATGTCAACGTGAACTTAGTTACACAGGAATCCGTTAAACAGTAGGCCCTAGTACTAGTCCTTGTTTAATACTGGGCCCTAGTTATCGCTTTTTTAACATTTGGACATGATCTGGTGCTACTAATATGATAATTCAAGCAATTATCAATGGTGTATCGTACTTTTAATTATGTCCCATCCAGATAATTCTGTCCCCCTGTTCTTCATGTATAAGAACTGTTTCCGTGTACTGCTTTGATGAGTTAAATTTACGGACTATAAATCCAGGGCTTTTTGCTCTTGTTGACACTATCAACGTAAACAACAATCTTTATCTGTTAGAATTTAAAAATCAATCGAACTATGTTTCTTGCCGTCATAGGCCGACACCGAACACTGCATGTGACTCAACTCGAGTCAACTTTCTTGACCTAATGACTCGACTTGAGTCCCAAAAATGAGTGACTCGTTACAACTCTGCATATAAACATTGAACAGAGGACATATCCTTTCCACAGACAGTCGTGTTTATTTTATATTTATAGTTTTGCGAGAAAATATGAATTTAAAAATAGTATACGTTTTTTAGAGACACCCTGTATTAAGTAGGTTAATGTTCAAAGAATTACATCGAACAGTAAACAGGTTTTGTTTTCATTTTTTATTATTTGAAAGTAACAAAATGATTGTACGCATCCAGCAAAATGATTGTGCTAGATACCCTGTAATAAAATTGAATTTCATAATTCCGGACGGATATCGCGAAAAAAACTAAGAACATTAAAAATAAGAACCACTGCCGAGGCCGGTTGAAAAATAAAATACCACCCCACCCCCCCCCCCCCCCCACCCTCCCTCCCCCCCTCCCCCCTCCCCCTTCCAATCCAGCCATTCATGATAATTCAAGCAATTACCAATGGTGTATTCTACCTTTAAATTATTATTAATAGAGGTGTAAACGAACGCGGTGACCGTGAGTGTAAAGTAGCCATGCCTATAACGCTTTGTAAACAAAAATCGATAAATTTAATTAAGTCGCCTGCCTGTCTTATTTTAACAGTCCTTTTCCCTGTCCAAGTTGAGTTTTCAACAAACCTTTGTGAAAACGAACTGAGGTAATAATATCGACTGGGGGATTGTGTAAAGTAATTATAATAAAGGAAACATTGTTTCTTTTTAGGAAGTCCAATTCTACAGTGTAAGGTACGAGAACGAATTGAAAAATGTTATCACTGATCAATAAGACCATGGAGGAATTTCTATGATAAGACAAACAATGGAGATGTGGCAACAAACATAAATGCAGAAAGAAAACAGATAAGTTATTCGAACTCTAAAGCTAACGATGTTCAACCTACATATTTCACTTCACCGAGCACAGCAAAGGGAACCACGATATAGCGTATATACACGTCCACCGCGTCAACGAAGCATGATTGACATCGTCAACGTATATTCACGTCCACCGCGTGTATGCCATACATGCCAGTCGTGTATACCCGTCCTCCGCAGCGCTAGTGGGTAACTTTTGGCGTAAATACACAACCGCGACAAACAAGGAAACCTTTGCAGCGTATATACACGTCTCCAGCGGAATTAAACTGCTGTGGCACACCATGTTCCGTGGGAAAGACAACACCAAAGGGTGGTAGTACGAGCAGAATGGTCATTGGTGACCGTGATGAGGTGATGCAGCCAACATCATTATCCAATCACCATTCGGCTTGAACACGCAAATTACCTTATACATGTAGTGACAATGCACCCGCGAGGATGCGACTTTAAGCAAGTGCACGAGATTTAGTCTGTCATTCATAAAGCTGTCTGGCCAAAGTGGTGTGTGAACGCATGACGCGCTTCTGGCTTAAATACCACAATCATAGACTGAGAATTACCGCCATTTGCCTGACGTAATACTTCTAAACATTCTAATTTACTCCCCGGCTTATGCAGATGGCAACTTTACAAACTTCGTCTGCTCTAGTCGTCATCGGTTTTGTATTAAGTGGAACCATAAATCACAAATCCATGGTTTTGGGGTGCGCTCCGTGCAATACAGGCTGGATAGAGTTTGGAAATCGCTGCCATCTCATCGTCAACGAACCGAAAAATTTCGGGAATGCCGAGGCCTACTGCCAAGGCCTGTCCCGCCCTGGGAGACCGGCTCATCTCATGTCAATCAACAGCGAGAAGGAGAACAACTTTCTCAAAGAATACGCCAAGATCGTTAATGGTCTGGGTACGGTGCTGTGGATCGGCCTCGAACGCTACAGAAATGTTAAATGGTTGGATGGAAGCCAGGATAACTACTTCAACTGGGGTTCAGGGGAACCAAATGGTGGGCCAGATTCTCCTTGTGTCGGCTTGGTTATTCCTGACGGCATTTGGTGGGATCGTCCTTGCAACATAGAAGAGCCATTTGTCTGCGAGATGCCGCACAGATTTACCACAGATAATGCACAGTAACACGCTGTGTACCCGACGCCGATGACAAAGAGAACCAGCTTTGTAACGATAATCCAATGTTATCTTAAGGCGGTACAAATGTGTCTTTTATAGCTCCGAATGTATAGCTAAAACTGCCATTCGCATTGTCCAGATCATTGCACACCGAATGAACAAAAAATATCACATCTGGAGTCACCATCGTCAGACTGATCAGAATACAAGTATAACCGATTGGCCATGGTGAGACTTTTTGTTATAATGAAAATAGGCACCTTGATTATTATGTTTGCGATATCACCACTTATTATTGTAGCTTAGTGCACACCCTGAAAGTAACTTGCACCATAGGACGTTCCCGTTGGACATGACATTAGGAAAATTCCTGGGCCCAATTTTACGGCGCTGCTAAGCACACGATTTTCTGCTAACAGAGCCTTCGTCTATTTCACGAAGACCGTAAGCAGTAAGCACGGCAAAAGGCACGCTTAACCTAGCGGGAAAACATGCTTAAATCAGTGACGTAACAATATAAATCTCCATGCGAGCACAAAACGCCGTGAAAAAGTATATAAATAATGGTTGAAAGATGAGTTGAATGGATCGTTTCATCTTTCAACGAATAGACATATTCTCACCAATGCACGAATGCAAAACATTCTATCCTTTTTTACATAACACCCAATTAGATCTTTGTAATTTATTGGAGGATAAAACTATAAGAATGTGCATGACACTCAAATAGATCCTTGTCAATTTTGATTGGAGGACTGTAGGTCACGCGGCATTTAATTACACAGGCATTACAAACAGTTAAAAAAAAAAACTATTTCTTGTTTACAATTTCCAAATTCTCCCTCGAGAATTTGTTTAAAATCTATATTTTTTTTTCCATTCAATTTCGGCAAATGGGCAGTCAATTTAATTTTCGCGCGATTGTGCCTCCCCAGTTTTTACCGTGTTTCAAATTACGAATTCGAGCATTCAATTTATTTTTGTTTGATTGAAATTCCTAGCAATGTGTTCAATTTAACATATCGTCGTTCTTTTTCGTGACGCCTCATCATCATTCAATTTAGCAAAGCTGGTTCGACTGGAGATTTTTGCTGATTATTAAACAAATATCAATTTTGTATAAAGAGGCAGTCAATTTCGCTAAATGAGAATTGAAATAAACATGACACTAAATGGAAGAATAACAAATCCACTCTGAATAAAATTAACATTCCTTTTTATTTTAATTGCGTTTTAATGAAGTGTATTAATAGAATGTGGATTGTAATGTAAACACGTATTTTAAGCTACTTTCTTTCCAATCGATTTAAAAAACAAATACTTTGTAGATAGGCAAGTATTATTTTTTAGAACATTCAACAGGAAATCAAATGTGTAATGGTATTGAATACAGGGGATTTGTAATGTCATAAATACTCATATCCAGTTTAATTAGCTTGCCATTTAAAACAGGTCAGTAAATTTTAGTTGAATAAAATTACCGTCTTTTCTTTCTTCTTTTTCCTTAGTTGTATCATTTTTTGTTTGCATTTCTGTAGTGCGCGAGCCACCGGGACTGTTTTCCATTCATGAGTGACAGCCCTCTTGACAGAAAATGACTGCAAAATTTCAGAAAAATCACCACTATAATATGGTGGAGAGCTTTCTCTTTACAATGGTATAAAATGTATTTTGATTGAACAAAAAATCCACCGTCTATTTGTAAAAGAAAAACTGACCAACGAGAGCTCGCGACTCATTCAATGAAATCAGTGACCGGGCTGACGAGTCCCCATTGAAATACACACGTTTTGAGCTGTACAGTTGATAGTCGACCTTCTGCAATTTTCGGCAAGTTGTATATACTTGCATTTAAACTATCCCCGTAGGAATTGAAGACAGTTAAGATTAATAAATAACTAACTACATCTGAAACTTACGAAGCTGTCTAAGGGACACGGTGAAAATAATTATTTTCTCTCATTTCAGCTAACTCGTACGTACGACTTATATGTCGTACGTACGAGTTATATGTCGTACGTACGAGTTATATGTCGTACGTACGAGTTATATGTCGTACGTACGAGTTATATGTCGTACGTACGAGTTAAATGTCAGACTTATGTCGTACTTACGACATAAGTAGGCCTACGTATGTCGTACGTACGACTTAAATGTTAGACTTATGTCGTACGTACGACATAAGTAGGCCAACTTATATGTCGTACGTACGAGATAAATGTCAGACTTATGTCGTACGTACGACTTAAATGTCAGACTTATGTCGTACGTACGACTTAAATGTCAGACTTATGTCGTACGTACGACATAAGTAGGCCTATGCCGCGAGCACCTCATTCGGTAGGGCGACTGTGGAGCTACCAAATGCTACTATAACTCGTACGTACGACATATAAGTCATAACATTCATAAGTCGTATGTACCCTACCGAATGAGGTGCGCGCGGCGTAGGTCTACTTATGTCGTACGTACGACATAAGTCTGACATTTAAGTCGTACGTACGACATAAGTCTGACCCTTAAGTCGTACTTACGACATATAACTTGTACGTACGAGTTACCTTTCATAAGTCGTACGTACGACATATAAGTCGTGCTTACGACATATAAGTCGTACGTACGACATATACGTCGTACGTACGAGTTAGCTGAAGTGAGAGAAAATAATTATTTTCACCATGTCTCTAATACAGCTTCGTAGAAACTTTAGAGGGAATCAGAAGTACAAAACATTTCAAAATTGAAACTAGAAAAACGCGTTAAAAATGTTGCGACGCTGGAAATTATCATGTGCCCGACGTCACCTTGCTAGCTGCGAACACGTCTCTGTCCATACTCCATGTTTTTAGCCAATATATCAAATTGAAGTTTATTCTTTCAAATCCAAGGAAATTGTTTATATTCAAATCATTTTTTTCGATACTCTTTTTATTCTATGTTTAAATTAAGGATCTATTTGCATAGGATCATACCTATTTGAACAATGAAGTGTTCCAGGTGGATACACGGCCTTCAGACACACGTACAGAGGTTTGTTGAAAACTCAACTTGGACAGGGAAAAGGACTGTTAAAATAAGACAGGCAGGCGACTTAATTAAATTTATCGAGTTTTGAACACAAAGCGTTAAAGGCATGGCTACTTTACATTCACGGTCACCGCGTTCGTTTACACCTATATTAATAATAATTTAAAGGTAGTATACACCATCGGTAATTGCTTGAATTATCATGAATAGGTGAATTAGGGGGGAATGGTTGTAATTTATTTTTTTAACTGGCGTCGGCAGTGGCTCTTATTTAAAATGTTCTGGTTTTTTTCTTCGCGATCGCCATCCGGAATTATGAAATGTATTTTTTCGGAACAAAAACAGGATATTTAGCGCAATCATTTTGCTGGATGCCTACAATCATTCTTTACTTTCAAATAATACAAGAAATGGGGACAAAACTGTTTGTTTGTTTACTGTAAAATTTACAGTTTCGGGTGTGCCCCCCGTCTAGAAAATTCCTGGATCCGCGCCTGCACTCTTTCAACAATCAACAGTCGTTTTAGATTCGTTTGTAAATGAAAATAAGTCCTTCAAGATGAGAAAGAAACATTGTGTCCCAAAAGACATTTTAGTCTCTTATATAAGTTTTTTATCCAATGACCGCCACAAAATTATTTAATAAATTTTCATCTTTGTACGAGTGCTTCGATTCCACGAGTCGACATGTATTTTAGATTTTCGAAAGTGATAGGTCAAGTTTTGGTACTATATTCCTCTTTCATGTCATGCAATTGTTTAGTTTCCATAATGTGGCCCAACCACAGTTGCCATAATTACTTTTGAGTAAATACACCTTTTAACAGTGTCATACATCAGAGAAATTAAGGGAAGCAGTCAACCCTTTCACCCAAATAACAACTGTACATTATAAGGTGTCAACCTGAGTGATAGAGCAAAATACCTAAAAACCTGTCCTTGAGACTCATTTCGAGGGAAGCGGTCACATATAGTGCTAGCAGCAATTATCTAATTATCTAAAAACGATAATTTAGTCGAGGGGTCCGGAAGCACACCACCAATCAACTGTCAGGCTCTACCTCAGTTCATTTTCACAAAGGTTTGTTGAATAATCAACTTGAACAGGGACAGGAGTGAAATATGACGGGCAGGCCACCTAAATAATTAAATGTATCGAATTTTATACAAAGCGTTATGCACGGCTGCTTTACATTCACAGTCACCGCGTTTGTTAATATAAAGCTCATTTATTGGTTCATCAAAATAACGATAGCAACTGGCAAACTGGTCAGTACGAAACTAGCGAGACAGGTGGACAGACACAACTAGAAACAAACGTATCATTTGCTGTTAACTGTGCAATAATATTTGGATCACAAATCAACTTCATGTCCTCTCGGTTTGTTAATTTGGTCACAGTCACAGAGAATAAGTGCATGGTGTTTGTGGTCCATGCGCGTCTTAAGTCATACTCAAGGCGTTCCTTCTTTGGTTGTTAATTTGACAAACTAAAACGTGGTGAGTGAAATCAGAAAGGAAGTTGGGTGATGAATCTACCTTTAGAGACTCTCTGGTTCAGCACGATCGCCTGGGTTTATGTCTGGGCTTGCCAGCCTGGTCAGGAGACTTTCTCTGGTTCTTGCTACCAACTTCTTAACCAGACGATGACATGGGATGACGGTAAGGCAGCTCGCTCCGGCATCGGCGGTAGCTTGACAGCTCCCAACTCCTCGGCCGAGAATCAGTTCATCTGGGACATGTTAACCAGCAATGTTCCGGATGGTCGTTGTTGGATCGGCTGCAAGAGGGATACACCATCAGGCAACTGGGTGCGAGCTGCAGACAGCGCTTTGTGCACCTACTTCAACTGGAATCCAGGAGAGCCAAAAGCCGATGTTTGCCCACATATGAGACGTCAGGATGGTATGTGGGATGACTGGGAATGCACAAGACTGTATTATCCGATCTGTAAAATTCCCCCGCCGTCGCCGACGACCCTGCCGACTACGTCCTGCCCTCGAGCTTACGCATACAGCCTCTCCCAATCCTGCACTGCCTGACCGGTCGCATCATCAAGGAGTTATCGGTCAAGGGTTTCATCGCGTGTGGCTTGGCGTGCCTGAAAGAGCCTCGATGCCGCTCCTTCAATCTGCGACAGGTAAGCGAAGAGGTACTAATCTGCCAGCTGAATGACATCACTCACCATGAAGCAGACAAAGAATGCCTCGATCAAGATCCCTCTTGCCAGCATTATCAGTTATTGAATATTTAGATGGACTAGGCCAAATATAGGTTTTACACTAAAATACCCTCCCAAATAATAAACCCTTTTGGTAGTGGTTTTTTAAACAAACTTTGGAGCCTAAAATTATAGTCTACAGAGAAGCACACAAACAATTATAAAAACTAAAGAAATCTAAAACTGCTTGAGAAGTGCCAATAAAATTATAAGGAAATAAAATGTATCTTTTAAATGCTCCATTTAACTAATCTGTTGCATTGCATTTTGAATTAAAAAAACTGTAAGGCTATACGAAGAATAATTTGTATGTACATGTACTCGTAAAGATACCACGCTCTCACACGCTTTTACCAAAACAATTTAGTCATTTACATTTAATTTACAAATTTGGTCAATCTATTTATACATTTCATTTCGTCATTACAGATCAAATTCGTCTACGCTGTTGCCCAAAGGCAGCATTCAGTGATCGAATTCGTCTTATATCAGGTTTTTTTATTTTGAACTGATGCTAATTAAACTAGTCTATTGTGTGCTTGACTCAAACACACACCAGATTACTTTATTTAACATAAGTTTGAAATTGATTGATATAAGACGAATTCGATTACTGAATGCTGCCTTTCTGCTTTAAGCTTATTAGAAGAACTTGATCCGTATTGACGAATATTCCTTAGACAATGTTTGGAATGAGTAACAACAATTTGAAATTGAATGGAAATTGGTTTAAAGCAATTCGCCGCAACTTAATTAGGCTTTACATTTTAGCACGAATATTTTGTGATGCACATACTTACGATTTTAAGCAATCATTGAGCTAAAAAAATATTCACAGTTTTATTTAATTGTATCTTAAATGTTGGCACGTTGATAATCAATGCACGATAATAATAAATTCACAAAATTCACAAAATGTACAGTTTTTGACTGAACTGATCAATGTGTCAGTTTTAATGTACGTTTCTAGATTAGATGTGTAGCATGCATCAGAAGCAATTGATCCTACGTGTGTATCTTTGAATAGAAACAAACTTATTCTATAGTTTGATACAATTTATTTATAGTTATTGAATTGGTGTTAAATATGTCCGTATAACTCACACAATTGAAGTAATTAATCGTTTCGTTTCGTGATGCACATCATATTTCAAGGGACGTTAAAGCTATAGAAAAAAAATGGTTGTTATCAATTGCACTTTGAATAACAAGTTGGTCAATATTGTCAAGCAAAGTAAGGCTTTTGCATCTTTTTTGTTTGTGTATGTAATAAACAAGATATTTAACTCTAACTAAGGTGTGGCAAAATCATATGGATTTTAGAGGATTGAGGATTGTTAGGGATAAAGAAGCTTCACCAATGTATGAACAAGATTACTAAATGTTCAGTTCAGTCATTTGTAGCATCATGTCCAGACTTTTAGAATAATAATAAAATTCAAATTCAATTACAGTAACTGTTGAAATCTGAAAGTCGTTCATGTTTAATGTTGTATTAATGACTGACTGGGATTTGTATGATTATTTCTATATTTCTAATAGCTCTATCAGAAATAGTGACATTTATATTCTAATAGAGATATCTCTATTAGAATGATAGTTATTTCTATTTAATTGAAACTAGTGCAGTGCTAGTTCAAAATGTGCCTGTTTGGGACGGGCAAATTGCTTGGCCTCTGTAGACCCGCAAAAGTAAACGCGGTGATATAGAGTGCAGTACCCGTATAAACAGTGCGGCATTTATACTATATCCAGCACGATATGGGACGTACAAAAAAATGTACTACCAAATTATTAGGAAATATCTTACTTATTTGAAAGTTAATAATGATTGTAGGCATCCAGCAAAAGGGTTGCGCTAGATATCCTGCAAATCTTCCTAGCAATTACATTTTATAAAAACAAGTTCACAACTGCCTGACGCCGGTTGAAAACGAACGCGGTTTTCTTGCTTTTCTCAGTATCCATGATTGTAGCACTTTGGACAGATCATACAGTTAAACGATATTTACTATAAAATACAACCCCCAAAATCCACCCATTCATGATAATTAAAGCAATTACCAATGGTGTATTCTAACTTTAAGTCCCCCATACCTAACGCGTCACCTAAAAGGAATTCTTGAGAAACAACATTCCGCGAATACAGTGACCACCACAAAGGGGGGAGGGGTGGGGGTGGGGGAGGGGGAAAGTGGGTGAGGGGGGTGGGGCAGGGGGAGAAGTGGGACAGGAGGAGAAGTGGGGCAGGGGGAGAAGTGGGGAAGGGGGAGGGGGGAGGGGGGAGGGGGTCGGGTCTAAGCGAGGCACTGCCATCTTGGCTTCCAGTCTACGGCAGGCTTCACTTGCGTCGTCGTAAGTCAGAGGCGTTTGGGTGACGAAGTAGCAAGACCCACCCCATTTTTTCCACGAAGCAGTACAGAGTCCTTGGCTCTGGTTGCATAATGATGGGGACAATCTGAAGCTGCCACTGAGAAGCATCACCAGTGGTACAAAGATGCCAACTTTTCCACAAGACATTGTCACAGCAGGCCCGTACGCAGGATTTTGTATGGGGGAGGGGGGGGGGGGGGGTGCGAATTTGTAGTGATGGGACCAAAAATGGAACCCAAACTATTCGTGTGCCAGTACCGTTATTTCTACATCAAAATACCATTATTTGACCCGGAAAATTTGGACCTTTTTGTAATTTGGGAGGCGAATTTGGACTGATGGTTCATGTAACGTCATCTTAAAGGTGCATATTTTCCCCATAGAATTTGCGCAGGTCTACTGCGCAGGTCTACTGCGCAGGTCTACTGCGCAGGTCTACTGCGCAGGTCTACTGCGCAGGTCTACTGCGCAGGTCTACTGCGCAGGTCTACTGCGCAGGTCTACTGCGCAGGTCTACTGCGCAGGTCTACTGCGCAGGTCTACTGCGCAGGTCTACTGCGCAGGTCTACTGCGCAGGTCTACTGCGCAGGTCTACTGCGCAGGTCTACTGCGCAGGTCTACTGCGCAGGTCTACTGCGCAGGTCTACTGCGCAGGTCTACTGCGCAGGTCTACTGCGCAGGTCTAACGAATGCCGTTTTTCTTGCTTTCCTCGATCGGCATTCATGATTTTAACACTTTGGACAGGTAAACGATATTTACTATAAAATGCAAAATCAACCGATACATTTTTGCCACCCAGTCTTTAAACCTAACCATCCCCGTCCAGTCAGACTCCAACACCAGGTTGTGTTGGTATCTGTTAGAATGGGTACTGGACCCCTAAGCGGACAGTCTTTTCCATTAAGTTGTGAGGCATACCTCCAGACAGAATCAGAGTCCAACAGCTTGTGTGTACAGTTTTCTGTGGTGTTGGGATTTGCCAGGATGGGTAAGGTTCCTAGTAAATTACACTAAAGAGTTTAGGGGTAATAATCCTCCATTTACACACACATTTACCAGTACATTAGCAAAGAGGATTTTAGAGGATTTAGGAAGGTTAGGTTAATAAATTACATCATTGTATTCCCGGTCGAATGAGGCTGCTTTATCACAACATTTTCTTGTACCAACACTAATTGATTTAATGATTAGACTAAAATAAACCATGGACATAAATGTGTTTTTTTTAAGAAAAACCTCAACCCAATAAAAAAGAATAAGGAAATCAAGGGGTCATGCCTCACCCAGAGGTCTCTGCTGTTAAAGACCAGCCAGAGCGCACTACTGTAACTGAGCTGCGAGCATTCTTGGGTTTCACCGGTTACTTCAGGAAGTTCATTCAACTGAGACTACTCAAGCATTGCTGGGTCTCTTGTCCCGATTACCGCAGCATCTTCTTCTAAATGTTGACCACCCTCAGACCAGTGGGGCGACTCCATAATGCTATGTCAAGAAACATCAAGAATTGACTGGAGGGGGCCAGAAATTAAAAAAGCATGCAGTCACTAATATTGACAAGGAAGCTGACACAAGGAAAGTCTTGCATGACCGCGATGTGTTCTAGTGAGGGACAGCTTTCATCGTGGGCGAGCAAAGATCTCAGCATTTGAGCCTTATACGGTTGTTGATCGACCATACGAAGGCCAACCTGTCTATGTTGTGCAAAATTCAATGGGTCAGCGAAAGCTTCTCCACCGGAGCGATTCCAAACCAACATTTTAGTTGATGTTTATTGCTTGTGAATGGTATTCAGCTGTTTTTTGCTTTGAATGAAAAGCACGTTGTGTTTTGGCCGATTACCTGTTTTTACTGAGCAAGACTTTTTTGTGCTTACAGGTTTTATGAAATTGGCCCCAGGTGAGCAGGAACCACACCAGGTGAGCAGGAACCAAGCAGCCACACTTAATTACCTGTGACAATGCAGTTGACTCTGCCGATGTGACCATGACTATAGAGACGAGCTTGATCAGCCAGACGCCCTCACCAATGCAGTGCGACCTCACCAATTGATCCGGTTAGCCTGGTGGACCTGTTCACCCCACGAAGGTTGCTTCTTCGGCCAGACCGCGAATATTTTTTTCACAAACCTAACTGGCAGATTTCATGAATTATTCAGTAGTTTCATTCTAGGTGTCTTTTTTCCCTTAAATTAAAAAAACAACAAAGATGTCATCTTGACTAGGAAAACCGAGGAGGTGACCTACAGCAGGATTCGAACCAGGATCTTTGATCCATATCCCATCCCACTATACACTACACTACGTATAGCAGCTCGACAACAGCTGTTCTTTAAAGTGATTTAATGTAACTATTTAACTAAATAACAACAATGCTGTGACGTCATGTTATATTCCGATGAATAAACATAACTTCTCATCCAAACTACTGAATAATTCATGAAATCTGCCAGTTACTTTTGGGGGAAAAATATTCGCGGCCGGACCCTGTCATCAGACAGGTACACATTCTAAAATGTTGTTACAGTTAAACCTCGTGACAACAATCATTTGAAAAAATGAATGACCGCATAACCAGCTGGTACCTTTCGTCCACAAATCGTCGTAATCTTGAAGCGTTGACACAGGTTATGAACAAGCAGAATATAATCGAATACCTACAACCTACCTGTCAACGAGAGCCACAATTCAGGGTTACATGTAGTACATGTGGTGAATCAGGGCATAACAAACGGACATGTTCACATTCACAAAGTATCTGATTGCAACATGTGCGAAACAAATAAAGTCTGTACTTTGAGCTACATGTAGTATGCTTAAAAAAATACAAAATGTATGATTGTTTTGTCTGAAAGAGTCATATTTATTGACTGGTTTGATATCGACCATGAGGTTTCATTTTGTAAATATAATGTAAATAATCAAACTGGCTACAATTGCGTGACCGTTGATGTAGTTTAGGAACACCACCTCCATGTATGGGATTTAGTTTTTGAAAATACTATGGTTTATGCATATGATGATCAAAGTTTCCCCATGGGCAAGTAACTATCATTGATCGAGTAACCTTCACGCTTTTTTGAACAAGTTATTAATAATAATAATAATATTGTATTCTTATATAGCGCATTACATTTACAGGGTTCGACCTTAACGCAGGTCCGCTAGACAAATTCTAGTTAAAACAGCGGCGGTCTAGTCAAAACCATTTTCTAAGTAGTCCGGTGGTCTAGTGAAAAACAAAATCCAAGATATGCTAAGCGCACGCGTCTTCAGAGTAAGCTTGGGCGATACCACGATATAATCGAAAATCGCAATACCAGGGCCTGATTGCACCAAATATCTTCAGCGTTTTCACGAAGAGACGAGTTTGGCCACGGGGAGTTGCACATTGGTTTTGAGAAAATCTGGTTTTAAGTTGGTCACTTTTTGAAAAAGAGTTCGCCTATTTGTAAAGCACATATTAACTTATATTTGGTACGTACAGAGAGGTAAGATCAGGGGGGAGTTAGGGAGCTGGACTAATCGTGTCGTTAGCGGGCGCACTGTCGAATACAGTGGTATTTGGCAATGACTAGCAGTTACCCTGATATAACTGCAATCTAATTATGTATGAGCAGTTACCCGGATAATTAAAATGCAACAAGAATCACAACACGTCTGTTGACAGCTCACTGCAACAATATGTCACAATAAACCCCCATATGATCGCGACTGGACCAAGTAGAAGTTATTAACTCTCTAAGGTATTTATTAGTTGGTATTATGAAAGCGCGCATTATGATGTCACCTCAATTTATACATTATGACGCATCCAGCAATAATTGCATACCAATAGTAAATCCAATCAGACTAGTACTTTCGGCATCCGCTAGATGGGTAGATAGGGTGTATAAGCCAAATACGTATGTGTACAATGTGATGTGGATCACGAAGCACTTGTATCCAGTGTTGGCCGAAAAATGAGAGGCAGCTACATACAGTTGGCCGTGAGAGAAGCACAGGACGGAAAGGTCAACACCGATTGCATTGAACGTCTGACCTTGAGCCTTGTTTATGGTCACAGCAAAGCATGGCTTGCAGGGAAACTGCAGACGGCGAAACTGGAATGGCAACTCGGAGTCGGATTGAATAAGTGGAATCCTTGGTAGAACGACGTTGTGCTCTTCAACTTACGCGCGTCATGCCAGTGAAAGTTACGGCAAAATCATCTGTAGCGGGCGCGTGCGGCTACGCACACGCATTTTTGCTGTTTGCGCAGAGAAAACAAATGAAACGCTAGACTTGACCCAAGTCGGACTTACCATGGAGTTAAGACTACCAATTTGCTTTCGTCAATCCGGCCGAATAGTTATGTGCTTTGTTGGCCTTAGAAAAAAGGCGCCGTCATCTGGTTGTCGTTCCGCTATCGGCATCAACGCGATGTCATCATTAGCCTCTGTCATAAAAAAGACGAAAATCAACCGAAGAGGGCGTTTTGCGGAAATTTGTCAATATGGCTTTCGAGCCCGCGCGTAAGACTAATGTAAGTAGCCATACCATGGAGGAAAGACAACAGATAGTTAATGAATTGCGGGGAAATACTTAATAAAAAATGGCCAATCATAAAACTAGATTTTCTTTCCTGCACTTGAAAAGACCCGCCGTGTATTTACGCTCCTTAGAAAACCGGTTAGGCCAAATTAACATTTAAACAAAACAAAAAATTCAGTGGCACTGAACTGAAGCTTTATTTGAAAGCCATATTTGAATGCCATACAGTAAACAAACAACTTGATACATGTACAAGCAATATTATTTTTGTATTTTTAATTATTTACACACAAGCACTTGGTTCACATAATTACTATATGGACGTTAAACCTCAAAATTCCTGATCCTGCAATGTTAATTTAAAAACCAGTTTTAAATACTGTCACATTAAATGTACAGACGCCTGTGAAATCTAGTAATATTTTATCCTTTTATTGACTGAAACCTGACATTAAAAGAAGTTCGTAAATATTAAACTTGGATTTTCCAAAAATTATTCAATTGCGCCACGACCAATTAGGGAGCACTCGGTCGATTGTGTGCACAATTTCTGGACGCCACCGTTTTTGTTTTTTTTGGACTAAGCTTACACCTAAATTGTTAACAGAGGGTAAATAGCAAGCATTAATAACATTAACATGGTAAAGGTACAATGAATTTGCAGTTTGTCAACAAAGAAGTATGGCAACATTGCATGAGGAAAGTCGGCCCAACACTAACTGTTTATAAACAATGTAAACGTCGAAGTACAGCTATAGCTCTCCCAAAGGTCGAGTTGTCTCAACGGGCGAGTTACGGTCTCAAGGGTCGACTTGTCCCGAGTCGAGTTGTCTCAACGGTCGACTTGTCTGACATCCGCTAGCTACGCACGTACGTATATAGCGCAGCACGCTTTCACAAACTGACCATTTTTTCAGTCGCTGTTTCTTTTTCTTTCGTAATTTTACGGTTTTGGATGACATTTAGCCTTATGCCTACGGTTTATCCTTTCGAAATAACCACAGCCTTTAGAGCTCCGTCGTAAGCCATAAAGTTCTGACATCGACGACACACGTGTTGCTGTTGGTAAGCGCCGCCATTTTGACAATTTTCCTCGCGTTGACCTTTTAGAAAGGTCATGACAGAGGCTAATGTCAGTGCAGTAAATCACACATGAGCATGGGTGGCGCATGAGGGCGCGCTACTGATAAGCGTGGACGTGACGCGAGGCGCACAGTGTGGATGACCATGAGCATACAGGTTGGTAAACAACGCCAATCGTGGACGGGGCATTGTCCTACCGTCTTCCCTTCTTTTGTTTATACTCTAACGTTTTCGGATGACCTCCATAGGATTTGTACACGATTCGGAATCGTGGACGTTTTGTCAATCGTGGACGTACCCAATTCTTTTGTCTTACGACCGCGATCGGCGGTGAATACATACGCAATGTTACCACTTAATCCCGACTTGGATCAAGTCTAATGAAACGCTAATTTGGTAACCGGCGCATGCGTTTCGATTTTGGGCGTGCTTCAGTAACGCACTGTATAGGCCTAGAATACAAACGCAGGTATGCAAATAGCCTTACAAAAGCCTTACAAAAGGCATCACTTTGTACATCGAGCCATAAAATAGCTAATTTTAATGTACATACAATAGCTCTATGGGTGATACGGATAAAGGAATAAACAGGACAGAAGAAAAATATAGGGATATGTTTTACCTTATCATTTGAAGCCCATCACCAACTAATCACTCGTTAACGAAGAGGTCCTTAGTTGGGGCACGGGCGATTGGACATTATTGCTTAATTAATCACCAGTCATTCACTGATTAGCTATGGCCCTGTGTGTTATTAATTACCTAAACGAAAGCTATTTATCTATCGTCCGTGGCGTATTTCTAAAATATAGGCGATGGAATGAAGGCTTCGATCTTGCCCAAACCGTTTTTCGTTGATCGATGCGTGCGCATTCGACGTTGTGCTCTTCAACTTACGCGCGCCATGCCAGTTACAAAATCACGGCAAAATCATTTACAGCGGGCGCGTGCGGCTATAATACGCACACGCATTTGTGCTGTTTGCGCAGAGAAAACAAATGAAACGCTAATTTGGTAACCGGCGCGTTTCTTGAGGTTTCTATAGTTTTAGCCCAGCAGGCATCACTTTGTACATCGAGCCATAAAATAGCTCATTTTATAATGTACATACAATAGCTCTATGGGTGATACGGATAAAAGAATAAACATGACAAAGGAAAGATATAGGGGCATTTCTTACATTATCACTTGAAACCGCTCGCTAACTAATCACTTGATAACGAAGAGGTCCTTGGGGCACGGGTAATTGGAAGTTATTGCATGAATAAACACCAATCATTCACTGGTTAGCTATGGCCCTGTGTGTTATTAATTACCTAAACAAAAGCTTATTAGCTATCGTCCCTGGCGCATTTCTAAAATATAAGCGACTCACAAACGCTCACTTCACGCGGAGTAGAATGCTACTATAGAAACCATGCGCGATTATGACGTAGCACTACGAACAAGATTAATTGTGCAACACGCTTTGCACGTAAGGTCACGCAAGTTCGATACTCCAAACTAGGATGAAAAATCGCTAGCATTCGTTTGTTTGAAATGGAATGGGACCCCACAGTTCGCTATGCTCGTTCCGAGTAGGCCTATGCCTTTAGTTTTGCTCTGGGGTGCGTAGTTCTCGAGTTATGAGCGGACAAACACTTTTCTGACCACAGACACACAGACAAATTCGCTTTATATACATGTATATAGATGCACATGAAAGATGCCCAATGAGGCGACTGGTTTGAGGTGAGTGGGATTCTAAACCACAGTTTTCCATGGCCAACAACCCTACTCAGCTCAATTATTGATGAAAATCTGGAAACAACATACAGAAAAAGATTTAAAAGCATAGCCTAATGCTTTAAACGCAACTGAAAACGCCTTACAATAATTGTACCACTTCCATTGCCTGACGTGATGGCCTACGATTTTAGGACTTATACCTTGCCTGAAGTGAATGAAAAGCATAGAATTTGTTTTTAATTATCACTTTAAGTTTACATTATCATGATCTTTGCAAGTTTCAATTAGGTTGGGTTTTCTCTCTCTTTTTTTTTTTGGGGGGGGGGGGTGGGATTGAGAAAAGAAAAAGTCCAATTACAATTTCGGTTTAAATTTCATATAGTTTGCCATCAGTGCTCAATTCATGCGGAAATCACACAACTAACACTCGTTGGCTTATCACTTTTAAAAGAAATTATTTTCAACAGAAAATAAGTTCAGTCTTCTTCTTATCGTGTCCACACACACTAGATATTGTGTTTCAGCCAGAACTGGACACATTTCCTCTATGGGTGATACGGATAAAAGAATAAACATGACAAAGGAAAGATATAGGGGCATTTCTTACATTATCACTTGAAACCGCTCGCTAACTAATCACTTGATAACGAAGAGGTCCTTGGGGCACGGGTAATTGGAAGTTATTGCATGAATAAACACCAATCATTCACTGGTTAGCTATGGCCCTGTGTGTTATTAATTACCTAAACAAAAGCTTATTAGCTATCGTCCCTGGCGCATTTCTATAAGCGACTCACAAACGCTCACTTCACGCGGAGTAGAATGCTACTATAGAAACCATGCGCGATTATGACGTAGCACTACGAACAAGATTAATTGTGCAACACGCTTTGCACGTAAGGTCACGCAAGTTCGATACTCCAAACTAGGATGAAAAATCGCTAGCATTCGTTTGTTTGAAATGGAATGGGACCCCACAGAAATATTAAGGTACCAACATAGAAATATTAAGGTACCAACTTTCACGACAACGTGCTGGTAATGTATAAGCGACTCACAAACGCTCACTTCACGCGGAGTAGAATGCTACTATAGAAACCATGCGCGATTATGACGTAGCACTACGAACAAGATTAATTGTGCAACACGCTTTGCACGTAAGGTCACGCAAGTTCGATACTCCAAACTAGGATGAAAAATCGCTAGCATTCGTTTGTTTGAAATGGAATGGGACCCCACAGTTCGCTATGCTCGTTCCGAGTAGGCCTATGCCTTTAGTTTTGCTCTGGGGTGCGTAGTTCTCGAGTTATGAGCGGACAAACACTTTTCTGACCACAGACACACAGACAAATTCGCTTTATATACATGTATATAGATGCACATGAAAGATGCCCAATGAGGCGACTGGTTTGAGGTGAGTGGGATTCTAAACCACAGTTTTCCATGGCCAACAACCCTACTCAGCTCAATTATTGATGAAAATCTGGAAACAACATACAGAAAAAGATTTAAAAGCATAGCCTAATGCTTTAAACGCAACTGAAAACGCCTTACAATAATTGTACCACTTCCATTGCCTGACGTGATGGCCTACGATTTTAGGACTTACCTTGCCTGAAGTGAATGAAAAGCATAGAATTTGTTTTTAATTATCACTTTAAGTTTACATTATCATGATCTTTGCAAGTTTCAATTAGGTTGGGTTTTCTCTCTCTTTTTTTTTTGGGGGGGGGGGGTGGGATTGAGAAAAGAAAAAGTCCAATTACAATTTCGGTTTGAATTTCATATAGTTTGCCATCAGTGCTCAATTCATGCGGAAATCACGCAACTAACACTCGTTGGCTTATCACTTTTAAAAGAAATTATTTTCAACAGAAAATAAGTTCAGTCTTCTTCTTATCGTGTCCACACACACTAGATATTGTGTTTCAGCCAGAACTGGACACACAGTCGTGAACCACATAACGACCGAGGATCGATATTGTGTTTTCCTTTCTTCCTTTACTTAACCCAATCCCCATTGCTTAGCGCTTGCACCGTCGATCGAGGACAGAATTCGGACAAGCAAACCGTCGATCGAGGATCCTTTGTTCCCTTTGTTCTCTTTTGTGTTTCGATCCTCGATCGTAATGCAAGACAAGAACACACATCCTCTATGGGTGATACGGATAAAAGAATAAACATGACAAAGGAAAGATATAGGGGCATTTCTTACATTATCACTTGAAACCGCTCGCTAACTAATCACTTGATAACGAAGAGGTCCTTGGGGCACGGGTAATTGGAAGTTATTGCATGAATAAACACCAATCATTCACTGGTTAGCTATGGCCCTGTGTGTTATTAATTACCTAAACAAAAGCTTATTAGCTATCGTCCCTGGCGCATTTCTATAAGCGACTCACAAACGCTCACTTCACGCGGAGTAGAATGCTACTATAGAAACCATGCGCGATTATGACGTAGCACTACGAACAAGATTAATTGTGCAACACGCTTTGCACGTAAGGTCACGCAAGTTCGATACTCCAAACTAGGATGAAAAATCGCTAGCATTCGTTTGTTTGAAATGGAATGGGACCCCACAGAAATATTAAGGTACCAACATAGAAATATTAAGGTACCAACTTTCACGACAACGTGCTGGTAATGTATAAGCGACTCACAAACGCTCACTTCACGCGGAGTAGAATGCTACTATAGAAACCATGCGCGATTATGACGTAGCACTACGAACAAGATTAATTGTGCAACACGCTTTGCACGTAAGGTCACGCAAGTTCGATACTCCAAACTAGGATGAAAAATCGCTAGCATTCGTTTGTTTGAAATGGAATGGGACCCCACAGTTCGCTATGCTCGTTCCGAGTAGGCCTATGCCTTTAGTTTTGCTCTGGGGTGCGTAGTTCTCGAGTTATGAGCGGACAAACACTTTTCTGACCACAGACACACAGACAAATTCGCTTTATATACATGTATATAGATGCACATGAAAGATGCCCAATGAGGCGACTGGTTTGAGGTGAGTGGGATTCTAAACCACAGTTTTCCATGGCCAACAACCCTACTCAGCTCAATTATTGATGAAAATCTGGAAACAACATACAGAAAAAGATTTAAAAGCATAGCCTAATGCTTTAAACGCAACTGAAAACGCCTTACAATAATTGTACCACTTCCATTGCCTGACGTGATGGCCTACGATTTTAGGACTTATACCTTGCCTGAAGTGAATGAAAAGCATAGAATTTGTTTTTAATTATCACTTTAAGTTTACATTATCATGATCTTTGCAAGTTTCAATTAGGTTGGGTTTTCTCTCTCTTTTTTTTTTTGGGGGGGGGGGGGGGTGGGATTGAGAAAAGAAAAAGTCCAATTACAATTTCGGTTTAAATTTCATATAGTTTGCCATCAGTGCTCAATTCATGCGGAAATCACACAACTAACACTCGTTGGCTTATCACTTTTAAAAGAAATTATTTTCAACAGAAAATAAGTTCAGTCTTCTTCTTATCGTGTCCACACACACTAGATATTGTGTTTCAGCCAGAACTGGACACATTTCCTCTATGGGTGATACGGATAAAAGAATAAACATGACAAAGGAAAGATATAGGGGCATTTCTTACATTATCACTTGAAACCGCTCGCTAACTAATCACTTGATAACGAAGAGGTCCTTGGGGCACGGGTAATTGGAAGTTATTGCATGAATAAACACCAATCATTCACTGGTTAGCTATGGCCCTGTGTGTTATTAATTACCTAAACAAAAGCTTATTAGCTATCGTCCCTGGCGCATTTCTATAAGCGACTCACAAACACTCACTTCACGCGGAGTAGAATGCTACTATAGAAACCATGCGCGATTATGACGTAGCACTACGAACAAGATTAATTGTGCAACACGCTTTGCACGTAAGGTCACGCAAGTTCGATACTCCAAACTAGGATGAAAAATCGCTAGCATTCGTTTGTTTGAAATGGAATGGGACCCCACAGAAATATTAAGGTACCAACATAGAAATATTAAGGTACCAACTTTCACGACAACGTGCTGGTAATGTATAAGCGACTCACAAACGCTCACTTCACGCGGAGTAGAATGCTACTATAGAAACCATGCGCGATTATGACGTAGCACTACGAACAAGATTAATTGTGCAACACGCTTTGCACGTAAGGTCACGCAAGTTCGATACTCCAAACTAGGATGAAAAATCGCTAGCATTCGTTTGTTTGAAATGGAATGGACCCCACAGTTCGCTATGCTCGTTCCGAGTAGGCCTATGCCTTTAGTTTTGCTCTGGGGTGCGTAGTTCTCGAGTTATGAGCGGACAAACACTTTTCTGACCACAGACACACAGACAAATTCGCTTTATATACATGTATATAGATGCACATGAAAGATGCCCAATGAGGCGACTGGTTTGAGGTGAGTGGGATTCTAAACCACAGTTTTCCATGGCCAACAACCCTACTCAGCTCAATTATTGATGAAAATCTGGAAACAACATACAGAAAAAGATTTAAAAGCATAGCCTAATGCTTTAAACGCAACTGAAAACGCCTTACAATAATTGTACCACTTCCATTGCCTGACGTGATGGCCTACGATTTTAGGACTTATACCTTGCCTGAAGTGAATGAAAAGCATAGAATTTGTTTTTAATTATCACTTTAAGTTTACATTATCATGATCTTTGCAAGTTTCAATTAGGTTGGGTTTTCTCTCTCTTTTTTTTTTTTGGGGGGGGGGGGGGGTGGGATTGAGAAAAGAAAAAGTCCAATTACAATTTCGGTTTGAATTTCATATAGTTTGCCATCAGTGCTCAATTCATGCGGAAATCACACAACTAACACTCGTTGGCTTATCACTTTAAAAAAAAATTATTTTCAACAGAAAATAAGTTCAGTCTTCTTCTTATCGTGTCCACACACACTAGATATTGTGTTTCAGCCAGAACTGGACACACAGTCGTGAACCACATAACGACCGAGGATCGATATTGTGTTTTCCTTTCTTCCTTTACTTAACCCAATCCCCATTGCTTAGCGCTTGCACCGTCGATCGAGGACAGAATTCGGACAAGCAAACCGTCGATCGAGGATCCTTTGTTCCCTTTGTTCTCTTTTGTGTTTCGATCCTCGATCGTAATGCAAGACAAGAACACACATCCTCTATGGGTGATACGGATAAAAGAATAAACATGACAAAGGAAAGATATAGGGGCATTTCTTACATTATCACTTGAAACCGCTCGCTAACTAATCACTTGATAACGAAGAGGTCCTTGGGGCACGGGTAATTGGAAGTTATTGCATGAATAAACACCAATCATTCACTGGTTAGCTATGGCCCTGTGTGTTATTAATTACCTAAACAAAAGCTTATTAGCTATCGTCCCTGGCGCATTTCTAAAATACATTACCAGCACGTTGTCGTGAAAGTTGGTACCTTAATATTTCTACACAATACCCACACGGGGGGGTTTTGTGTACAAACCTTACCAGCTTGATCAGACGGTTATTTACGATCCCCATGACAGCGGCCAAGCCGCAAGCCTGGGAGATGACCTTTTCGGGCATGGACTGCTGACCGCAGTGCATGTACATGTACATGTACAATTTACATGCGGCTGTAGAAACTATGCACACATGCAAGATTTTACTTTGTCAAGCTTCAGGCATTGAGACTTCTCCCACCCGTGAAGTATACTGTTCATACAAGCATAATGCATTGTTTGTGTATACACTTTTAATCATCCATCGATAAATGATGATTCGTGCAAACATAACAAACTAAGACAAGGTGAAACGTAAAGTTTCAAATGTTCAAGAAACACATTTTGCTTTTTAAAATCCTTGTTAGAATTAATATAATATTATATAACAACCGTTTTTAGCAAGTAACACTTTTCTTGCTATCAGTTTGTAAACATGTTTAGAAGATATACGGCGCTCGTCTGTTTGTTGCCACTTCCTGACAAGGAAGTTAAGTACAAGCACAAATAGTGAATAATGATATCGCACTGTCATGTACATGTACTGCAATGTTTACAACTCGCACTTCATTTTGAGAAAACTGTAAGTTATAGGTTCGTTGAACATACATTGCGTGAGCTTCTCGTCGCAGTTTACTGCATATGAACAACCCCTGAATCGGTGTGTAGCAAGGTTTATTCATGATTAACACAATGACATATTAAAAGTCTTAAAAAATTTAAGTGGTGGAAAAATGACTAATTTAACAGATTTTACAGAGGAATCATATCCCTGCCTTCGAAAGTGTGAAGCTTCCGATCAGGTGCCATCACGACATGTGTGAGACTGGGGGCCGTTGAAGGAGATGTCTGTGGTTTTTGCTCCCTGACAACGACAGAGTAAACATGGTCCTCCCAGCCGTTCTCAGGTGATATAATCATGTTGTCCACCCTGTGTAGCACCACTTCCTCCCCGTCCTTATCGATGTAATTAGTGATGCCTATGGCACCCTCGAAGTAGTCCTCGAGCGCCTGTAGCGGGAGCTTTCCTTTCCGAAGAGGAAACCGAAGAGACTTTCCACCATCCTTGCTGACTTTTACAGTAGTGCTCATTTCAACAGCTTATTTTCACAAGACCTGCAGCACACAGGACTAGACAAATTTTGATACCACTCACTGCTTATATCACTCTTGTTGTTTTGAAATTACAGCAGTCAATCCCACTTCTGACACATGTGGAGGGGGGGTTTTATTGTGGAGGCTACAGAATGACTGAAACCTCTAAATCAGTGGGTTCAGATTGACTCTTTTATTCGGTACTGTAATTGGAAGTCGGAAGGCAACCGACCAGTGACGGAGGCGGGAGAATGGCATCAAATTTGACAGTAAACAATTAACAAGTAGGAAGGAAAGAGAAAATAAATGAAATCATTAGTACAATAAATACATGTAGTGTGTGTTCACCAAAATCTATCCAATAAAGTGAATACTTCGGCTGAAATAATGCAACTCTTTCACAAAAGAATTAATTAGTACAAATACTTCCAACGTTTTGTTTTGAATCATACACCTGTATCTGTAAGACCTGTATTAAACAATAATCCAGCAGTACAGTGGGTTTTTACCAATCAAAACAGCATATGGGATTGATCATCTTGTCTTAAAATCCTTAAGAATTATCAGATCTATATTAAAGCTTATTCTAAAAGTCATTAGCTTAACAGACAACTTGCACCAAATAATAAACCTTGGCAAGTTAATTAACACACTATTCCAATGCCAATATTTGACTAGTCTACCAATGACATAGAGGGCGCTATTGTAGCATAAACTATAGACTATGGATTACCATTAATTTGTCAAAATATGCCCACGTTACTCAGTCAACTTAGACTTAATACCGATGCCTGCACTGTAAAATACCTATTTCACAGATCGCATTAACTTACAGGGATCAATTCTCCACATACAATAAAGCTCAGACTCGTGTTCATAAATGCACATGTACATGTACTAGCAAAACGGCATGGTCCTTGGACGGCGCCATGACAGTGTCAACAACTTTACAACTTTAACTGAACTGTAATTGCTGAAAAATACATATAATCCTGAGCTTTAATGGGCTAATGAATAAATCTAAATGATACTTGTTATACCAGGTTTATTGTCCTTTAGTTTATATATTTGAATCAAACTTGCAAAAAGAAGGACATTTTTACCTGTAATTGGAAGTCGGAAGGCAACCGACCAGTGACGGAGGCGGGAGAATGGCATAACCAGACTCCGCCGCATGGTGGCGCCCTCCCAACTCACCGTTCTACCAAAGATACTAGAAGGGGAAGATAGGACAGTGGGTATCTCTTTATACGGTAACCTGGGAAACATGATGACGTCATCAAATTGGGCCATGGGGAAGGGCGCCGCTTACGGCAGGTAGGTAAACGCGCCCTTCGGCTTCACAGAATGTACACGTTAAACGTTGAATTCTATTTCATAACATTCGTACAAGTCTTCAGAGGATTAGCATTCCTTTCCACGTGATAGGTATGCGGACCACAAAAGCATTCAAAGCTTTCTATTGATATTTAAATGAGTCACTGAGGGGTGACCCGTGTATATAACCCCATGTAAGAGAGCACAGGCCATCTTTTTTCTTCGTGTGTACAATATTGCGGACAGTCATGATGGACTCCTTGGAGATTGACGCACCGTCAGACTTCGACATTCAACCCGGTCAGGGCCACGAGAATCGAGGCCAAACCGACCAAAGCTTAGAAGCGAAGCTTCAAGCTAACTCAGTGGAGATAAAGAAATTATCTTCCTCTGTTACGGGTATACATGATATGTTATCCACCCTACTAGACAAACCTGATGAAACAGCATTCGTCGGTCAAGACACAGACGAATTTGACGATGAGTTTTTTGGTCAGCAGGGTGCCTGCTATGACCCTCAACAAAACTTTGAGCTGACCAGTAACGTGGCAGCTAGTTCTCCCCCTAACACTGATTATGGAGACTTTGACAGGCTTCCTTGTGAAGGCTTGTACGAAACTACAGAGGCCTCGGGCCCGGAAGTTTTTTCAGGTTTGGCAGACAGAGCTATTAAAGCAGTTACATTGCCAATAAAAAAGGAAGCTTACACAACAATTACTGACAAATATGCTTTACCGTCTAATACGGCAGCAGTTACAGCTCCCAGAATCAATCCTGACCTATGGGCAACAATTCCGGCATCTGCCAGATCTAAAGATTCGGCCTCCCAGCAAATACAAAAACATGTCGTTAAGGGCATGTTGCCGTACCTTCATATTATTACGGAATTGCGAGAGTCTACAAAATCGGGTGCTCCGATTAAGGTCGACAAAATCAAAGAACTGGCCCTCGATGGCATTACTTTGGTAGGCAGTGCCTCATATCAAATGAGCATGAAACGCAGAGAAGAGTTAAAACCATGCCTAAACCCTATGTACAGAGGCTTGTGTTCACGCACTACTCCTGTTTCTGAACTATTGTTTGGAAAAGACCTAAATACTTCTATGAAGCAAGTGTCTGAAGCCTTTAAAGCCGGCAGGAAATTGACAACTTCTGATGGTAACAAACGAGGCACAAACCGACGTTTTGTACCTTACCCTTCTCACAAGCCCCGAGGTGCACCCCAAGCTCGCTTGAATGCTGTCCGAGATCGCCCTAATTACGGGCACTCATCATACTCTACCTACAATCCGAGCGGTAACCGCCGAGGACGCAACTGGGACAAGCATCCCAGACCTGCAGAGTCGAGCCACGCAGCATCGGAAGTAAAAAACTGGTACGTTCCAATAAATCCTTTGGCGATTGCCGGACAGTTAAAAAAACTTTCAAAGTAACTGGTCTCAGATTACCTCAGACAGATGGATATTGGAAACAATTTCAGGCTGTCGGATCGATTTTTTAAAAGATCCTATTCAGATTAACAAGCCGCAAAAAATATCTTCTTCCAATAAGAAAATGCATATTATTCACAAGGAAATCCAAGATCTCCTTATAAAGGGTGCCATTCGACCCATCCATCGATCCGAGTGCAAGTTCGTGTCAAACGTATTCCTCGTTCAGAAAAAATCTGGAGGCCTGAGACCGGTTATAAATCTGAAAAACCTGAATAGATATGTTCGATACGAACACTTCAAAATGGAAAATACGAAACTTGTAAAAGATATCATTCATTGCAATGATTTGCTTACATTAATTGACCTCAAAGACGCGTATTTTTCGATACCGATGTGCAAAGAACATCAATGTTACCTGACATTTTCATGGGAAAATAAATATTATGCATTTACTTGCTTACCCTTTGGGTTAAGTTCTGCCCCGCGCATTTTTACAAAGGTAATGAAACCAATCCTAGCCATAACTAGAAGTAAAGGAATTCGACTGGTAATCTTTCTGGACGATATCCTTATCATGGCTTCGTCAGTAGTCGAAAGTATCGAACATACCAAATTTGTTGGGGATGTACTTGAATCCTTGGGATTCGTTATTAATAGTAAGAAATCCTGCTTAATTCCTCAAACAAGCTTATCTTATCTTGGCTTTGAATTCGATTCGACTGCCATGACAATAGCAGTTCCAAAATCAAAGATTGACAAACTACAATCTGAAGGATCTCAATTGCTATCCAAAAAATGTGTTCCCATACGCCAACTGGCCAAAGTTATAGGCATGATAGTGTCAACATTTGACGCTTTTCCAAAAGGGAGATTACATTTTCGACATCTAGAGCGTACTAAAACTAATGCTCTAAACATAAATCATGGCAACTTTGATGCAAAGATTGCAGTTAGCCCCATTATCATTCAAGAAATTCAGTGGTGGTTGACTTTATCAAACAATGAAGTGAAATCCCACATTAAAATACCTCCAATTGATTGTGTTATTTACACAGATGCCAGCAGGACGGGCTGGGGAGCTATATGTGAAAAGGACAATTCCTTTTCCCAGGGTAAGTGGTCATCCACCCAACAAGTTCTCCACATAAATATTCTGGAGTTAACTGCAGTACATAATGCATTGTACTCTCTCTGTGGAAATCTTAACCAAGCCCATGTCCTGATAAAATCGGACAACAGCACAACGGTTTCATACATTTCAAAAATGGGAGGAACCGTTGTCCTCTTGAATGACATCACCTCATCCATATTTAAGTGGTGTATTAAAAGGAATATTCATTTATCTGCAACTCATGTCGCTGGTGTTAACAACACGGTGGCAGACTCACTTTCTCGAAAAGAACTTAACAAAGAATTGAGTCTACAACTGGACATTTTTGATAACATTGTTCGGAAAACAATACGACCAAATATTGATCTGTTTGCATCATACGCCAATCATAAATTGGAACGATATGTATCCTGGAAAGCAGATCCCCACGCATGGGAGACTGATGCATTTTCGTTGTCCTGGTCAAATATGATACCATATATATTTCCACCTTTCTGTTTGCTCTCTAGAATTCTAGACAAGATAACCAGAGACAAAACACCGATGAGCCTTCTAATCGCTCCTGTCTGGAAAGCCCAGCCCTGGTTTCCACTGATGCTACAGATGTTAATTGCCCGTCCATTCACTCTACCAACGGAGTGTCTGTCTTCCTCACACCAGTTACAACATCAAGTACCGAACCTACGCTTGGCCGCGTGGCTAATCTCAAACAACACTGGCAAACAAGAGGCTTTTCGGCAGAAGCTTCCAATATCCTTGCAAGTTCATGGAGGATGCGTACTGAAAAACAATACGAATCGGCATGGAACTGTTGGTCTAATTGGTGTGGTAAACAACAGGTTGATCCATTGTCTCCCGCTTTAGCAAACGTAATCAATTTCCTAGCTCACGAACATTCTCAAGGAAAGTCATATGCCACCATAAACACTTACAGATCGGCACTTTCGTCAATACTGCCAACGTTTGGAGGACATGTAGCTGGTCAACACCCCCTGGTAGTTAGGCTACTTAAAGGTGTATTTAATTTAACTCCACCGATGCCTAAGTATTCCAAAATGTGGAAAGTTTCTACAGTTTTAGATTATTTGAGTTCATTGGCCGAAAACAAAGAACTTTCACTTTTGAGTTTGAGCCAAAAACTGTTATCGTTGATGGCCCTTGTGTCTGCTCAACGCTTACAAACACTGACGTGTCTAGATTTAAGATATTTTAATTTCCTTGAGGACTCTTGTGTTATAACTGTTATGGACATTTTGAAAACTACCTGCCCCAAGAAGAGGGTAGGACATAACAAGATAGTTATTCCTCGTTTTGAAAAGAACACCAAGTTGTGTGTTCTCACCACTCTAAAGGACTATTTACAAAGGACAGAGAACCTTAGAGCGCAAAATAACGAAACAAAGTTGTTTGTATCAACAAGAAAACCGCATAAAAAAGTGACGTCCTCAACCCTAGCTAGGTGGTTAAAGACTGTTTTAAGTGAATCAGGAATAGATGCCACAATTTTTTCTGCACATAGCTTTCGTAGTGCATCCACGTCTACGGCATTCGCCCAAGGTGTAACCCTGCAAGAAATCTTAAAAACAGCGGATTGGACAAATGTCACTACTTTCGCTAAGTATTACCTTAAGCCAGAAGAAGAAACGTCATTTGGTAAAATGGTACTCGATTCCAATATGTGAACGAAGACGATACCTTAAATATAAACGGTTACGACATCGCATGTATGGCGTTTTTTCAGTCAATTGTGTATGTATATATATATATATATTTATTTGAAAGTATTCCTAGCTTTGAACATGCTAATCCTCTGAAGACTTGTACGAATGTTATGAAATAGAATTCCTAAATTATGTGAATATATGAAATATAATTGGAATTCTATGAAATAATAATGAAGTACAAGTCGAAGAGGATCCCTCCCTTTCTATTTTATAGACTGAAGTATATATACTTCAACCCAACCCAGAGTTACTATTTGGCCTAATTAATAACCACTCAGAAAAGATGGCCTGTGCTCT
This sequence comes from Crossaster papposus, assembly GCA_037893245.1. Lineage (NCBI taxonomy): Eukaryota > Metazoa > Echinodermata > Asteroidea > Velatida > Solasteridae > Crossaster > Crossaster papposus. The sequence goes on along the minus strand of JBAIAA010000119.1, from coordinate 1,992,307 downwards.
CTTACATGGGGTTATATACACGGGTCACCCCTCAGTGACTCATTTAAATATCAATAGAAAGCTTTGAATGCTTTTGTGGTCCGCATACCTATCACGTGGAAAGGAATGCTAATCCTCTTCGACTTGTACTTCATTATTATTTCATAGAATTCCAATTATATTTCATATATTCACATAATTTAGGAATTATATAGGACATCGGATGTAAAATGCGTGCGGGGTTTTCATTAACTGTAGACATTTTGTTTACGAGTACATCGAGAAATGAATTAGGAAAATAAAAGAATAAGTGAATAAAAGTAGCAGATTGAGATTTTGCAATGTTTATAAATCAGATAATACATTTTGTTATTGAGATGAAAGATGGGGTAAATCCAACCAGTTCAACTACTTTCATATTTTATGCATCCATTTTTAGTTGAAAATACTTGTTTAAATGTATACAAATGAAAAAACATTGTTTCACTACAATGAATAATCTCCTGTGGATTTATATTAACTGTTTAACTTGTATTTACTGATACTTCAGATAGTCAATGACGATGACAACCAAGTACAAATGTAATTTCATTTTGAAAACAAAATCCACTTTTTATTATATTACATTTTGTTATTACATGTATAGCAATCATCGAAAATATAATCAATAAATACTATAATAAATAATATCTTTTAATTTTCGTTTTTAAATCTGTTAGGCAAAACTGGCTGAAAACTATATATTCACAAGTAGTTAAAAAGCATATCCAAGAAAGATAAATCTTCAATAAAACACCAACAATGAATTTTTTTCTTAAGAATTTATTTCTCATTTCATACCTTGTTTACATCTCTTTTCCTCACTTTTTGTATCAATGTCTCTACTAGTACTTGGCAGTTTTCGCTTTAGAGATACACTTGGTGGTGGATTCGGGACAGCAAAAATAGTGGGGATGGCATTAAACACTAGTCTTCGGCAAAGGATTTGAGATTTCTCAAAATGTTCTGAACATATCCTGCAGTTTCTGTTGAGGTATTCTGCTGCCCTGCTACGCAGATCATCTCGTCGTGTTGCTTGCACCCATTTAGCTGATCTGGTGACCAAAAAATGCAGTACACACAAATCATTAATATTTGTATTAATTATAATGTTATATAATTAGAAGATTACAAAGGACCTGTTGTTTTGTTAGGATAAGTTGATAATAATGGTAAACAAATTTTTCAATTTTGGTACAACAAAGACCAAAAAGCTATTCATTATTAATTAATTAATTTAATTAGGCCAAGGCCCTATTTATTATTTATTTATTATTTTTAAATTAATTTATTTATTACATTCCTTTATCCAGGGTAGGCCGATGTCCAAATATTCAAGTTTAGGAGTAAAACGTTAGTTTAGGATACTCCTATTTTCCACTAGTTCACTGTTCAATTGGAAAATGTAATGTATCGATGGCTGTCAATGAATGTTTGAATCCTGAGGCAGTCTTTCTCTTTATACATGTATTATAAACTCTGAGGTGTTATTTTTTTTTTCAGTAGGCCTACTTTTCAAGAAAATGTGACTTTTCACCTTTTTAGCAGTAAGGAACAGTACAGTTTTCTCAAAATAAATACATGGAGGTGTCCAAGGCCTAGGCCTCCTACTCCATTACGATCAAAACTTCCATGTGACTGTTAATTTTTGTGCTGAAGCAAATTTCTATAAAAACTTGCCCCTGTATATAATTATAATACTAGGCCTAAATAAGTCAGTATGTGTGTGTTATTACAGTATTAACATTAGCGTTGTAAATGCATGAACTTTCCGCACAATTTACTGGTGCGAAATCGAATTTGAAAGTGCATTTTAAACTTTTATTTAAACTGCAAGCTTTGCCTTACCTCCCACTGTCTCTTGGAAAACGATAGAATGAGTATTGTGGTGTTTTCTTTGGATTATTGGTGCAATTAAGTGCGGAGCACCAAATCTTTGATTTTCTCTCCATTGTAAACTGTAGCTTACTTTACTATTGGTCGTAAGTTTTACCTACCTCCCGAAGGGGGCGCCCTTCCCCATCGTGACCTCTGAGCAATTACTTCCGGTTTCACGTTTTGAACGGCCGTGTCCTATCTTCCCCTTCTAGTATCTTTGGTTCTACTCACAGACATATAAACCTATAGACCGCCAGTACAGTCGTGTGCACAAAACCGTGATTTGCAAAGTATGGGCAAAACGGCGTGTAGGCTGCACGGCATGCGCGTGTAGCTATAAAAAGTCAAGCGCGTACAATTACGCGTCTATCATGCAACGCACTTTGCACGCGCGTTCATATAATTGTGTACAGTATATTTCGTTCGACGGGCAACGCACCGCGCTTTTTTACGTTCTGTGCGCATACCGGGCAACGCGCTTGACACAAAAATGGGCCTAAAACTTCTTTATTTTAGGGTATCAAGATTGACACTGGTTATGCTTAATCTACATGGTATATAGTATAGCCCTATGTAATTTTCTTTTAAATCGATAAATGGCTTCATATAATTATTTGACTGGAACAGTTCGGGTGTGTACAAATTCCCTATACCGAGGGCTAAATTTGCCCATAGTTGGTATTTTAGTCGGGCGCCGCGAAATCACGAAATCATCCTGTAGTTTTGAATAGGACCTGGAGGTCTATGTGTTTATATGTCTGTGGTTCTACTGTTACTGCATCAAAGATAGGGCCTTTACGAAACGGAGGCTAGAGGCTAGGCTTGGGCTAGATTTTTGCGGCGCCATTTTGAAGCCTCATACCAAACGACGGGCTAGGCTACGCGAAGTAAGCCCGGGGCTAGATTTCAGGCTGTATTCCGAAGCCCATCGCGAAAGCTGGCTAACGCCGGGCTTGATGACGTCACGGTGTAAAAACTTTCAGCGAATCGCCATCTTGAAAAACACTGTGTGCGGCATTTATTTTCTCTTTTGTGCTGACATTGAAGGATTTTGACGTCGATTGAACAACCCTTTAGCCACAGGAGCTGAGCCAGGCAAAGCGAAATTCCAGTGACTTGCCATGTTAATTTTGCCAATATTTTGGGCCACAACTCGGCGTTTTTGTCGGTGTGTTTGATTCCGCTGTCGTACGCTATATGCTGGGAACAGGGAAGTCCACTGCGTGAGTGTACGGTTAAACGTAGGAATAAGACTACAATTTAGTACAAACAAAAAAGGCAATTTTATGAGGATGAATTTGACGATGATACAAGTAGGAAAAATCATGATTTGGAATCATGCAAGTATTTACATGTACCAGCAAGCAAAACATCGTGGAAAGAGGGTTGGGCCTATGGTTTGAGGAAAAACCGACAACCGGCATGACACAAAAACACAAGATTGCAATAAACATGACTGTGCAAAAAGGGTAAGACACTGAGTCACATTTTCTTCAAAACCACTTATCAAAAATAAAAAATAATGGGTTCAAATCTGAAGAACAATGACTGCTTGAAGCTGGAAAAGTTTTCAAACGCAAAAGCAATTTTAGAATAGAACTTGTAAAAATGGGAGTGAAACTACAGTACATTTACACGATTGCCATCCAGACTAGGACCATGGTCTTTAAATAAACTGTTGTGTCAATTTTTGATTAGTTTGTGTTAACTGAACTTAACTTAAGTTAACTTTCTCTCTTTAAGAAACGTGGAAATTGGACTTTGGAGTGAATACGGCCAGCACTTCAGAATGTTGGTGACAGACAGGGCTATGCACCATGACATGACCACAGGTATGACCTGTAACAATTATCACTAGTTATAATGTAATTTTGCATCAGAATAAAGCAAATTAGATAACGGGCTCTGCCCTTTTCTTTAGCGATGTGCTCACTGTATGTCAGCTCTGTACACTGCTTTCCGTGAGAAGAAACAAATTCACAAATATAAACCCACCTGTACAATCTGGCAGATACCTCAGCAGGGTAAAAATTCCAGTCATTGTGGCATTTTTTAATTAACATATTAAAAATAATATTACATATTTTTTTACACCCCCCCCCCCTCCCCCCCAAAGAAACCAAAAAAAAAATGATATTTAAATATGTACATGTATATATACTGATTTATTAGCATCATTCGACTATAGTGATGAAACAAAATTTCCCTTGTAGTAGGCCAGCCAAACTTGAAAAAGTCCTCTAAAAAAAGTTTCCACGGCATTGTTTGTTAATAGTCGGCATCCATGCTAGATCTATTGTTCATGGGATCAGGAAGACGATTAGGGTGGATGCCACGCTTGATTTTGAATTTTAGGGTCATTTCGAGGTCAAAAAGGTCAAATAAGGTCAACATTTGTATTTTTGGATTTTGCACCAAACTTGACCCCAAGTTGTAGATCTATCAATACAATTTATTTTTATCATCATATCGACATATAAAAGCTGTGAAATTAAAAGTTAATCTTTTATCTTGTACACAAATGTATAGCAAAATGAAACTTAAAAGTGTGATTTTCTCAAAAAGTGCATATCTTAAGTATTGTAACGTAGATTTCTCTGGGGTCGACTACACACACAAGAAGGACTCCTGACACAAGTGTTCCTTTATTTCCGGTGATTCTCAGCCGTTTATTGTGGACTCTCGCCTACCAAAACTGGACAACAGGCTCACACAATCACGCGGTCTCTAGAACTGGTCAGAACCAGTTCGGCGCTTGCGCAATCCAAAGGCGGGTTTCCGGGGCGATCCCACCACCGTGGAATCGCTCCAGCGCCCTCTACCGCCCAACCGGCACGGGCGTTACACAGCCCCCCACGAAGACCTTGTTTGCCCCCAAACAAGACCATGGGCGCTGCTGCCGCACCCCGGCCAACCGCCCTCGGAAAACGCATAACGCCAACATTACACAATTTTTTACATTCCAACAATTTACATTACAACAATTTTCATTACAACAATTTTCATTACAACAATTTTCATTACAACAATTTGGGGTAAGCCCCTGGCCCCAGGACACACCCCTGGCCCACCACGACTACGCACGGTGGCACACCACGGCTACGCACGGTGGCACACCACGGCTACGCACGGTGGCACACCACGGCTACGCACGGTGGCACCACGGCTACGCACGGTGGCAAACCACGGCTACGCACGGCGGCAAACCACGGCTACGCACGGCGGCAAACCACGGCTACGCACGGCGGCAAACCACGGCTACGCACGGTGGCACACCACGGCTACGCACGGTGGCACCCGAACTAATGTTAAGACTTGACTGCAAATGTAACTGCGACTGGCTCCTCTGACTGCGACTGGTGCCTTCGACTGCGGCTGGCTCTTGCGACTGCGACTGTGGTTCCTGCGACTGCGACTGCGGCTGGCTCCCGCGACAGCGACTGGCTCCTGCGACTGCGACTGGCTCCTGTATCTGGTGCCTGCGACTGCGACTGGCTCTTGCGACTGCGACTGCGACTGCGCTTGGCTCCTGCGACTGCGACTGGCTCCTCCGACTGCGACTGGCTCCTGTGGCCGCGACTGTGACTGCCTCTTGCGACTGCGACTAAAAACTGTGACTGCGACTGGCTGCTCTGACTGCGACTGGTGCCTTCGACTGCGGCTGGCTCTTGCGACTGCGACTGTGGTTCCTGCGACTGCGACTGCGGCTGGCTCCCGCGACAGCGACTGGCTCCTGCGACTGCGACTGGCTCCTGTATCTGGTGCCTGCGACTGCGACTGGCTCTTGCGACTGCGACTGCGACTGCGCCTGGCTCCTGCGACTGCGACTGGCTCCTCCGACTGCGACTGGCTCCTGTGGCCGCGACTGTGACTGCCTTTTGCGACTGCGACTGATTCTTGCGACTGCGACTGATTCTTGCGACTGGCTTAGAGAGCGTGGGCGTCCCGGCGAGGCCCCGCCCCCGCTGCGCCGACGGGCACGGCTCGGGCTCGCTCCGAGTGTTGCGAGCCGTCTGCCGCGCCGCGGTCTACAGCATGGGCCGGGCCCCTCCGACTCCTCTTGCGACTGTCCCTTGTGACTGTCCCTGCGGCTCCGACTGGCTTAGAGAGCGTGGGCAACGTTGACGGATCCGCTCCATTGCACTGTGTGCGAAGCAGTTCTGCCCCCGTTGCGTCGACGAACACAACCCGCGGACGCTCCGAGTGAAACGACCCGAGTGAAACGACCCGCCGGCTGCGCCGTCGTCCACGGCCCTGGGCGGCCCTCCCGCCGTGGGGCGAGTTGGCTGCCGTGCTATCGTGTTTTTCTCAAAACATGAACACTTCACCTGGTCTTCTTAGTCCTCCTGCATGCCGACCGCTGCCACCAATGTAACGTAGATTTCTCTGGGGTCGACTACACACACAAGAAGGACTCCTGACACAAGTGTTCCTTTATTTCCGGTGATTCTCAGCCGTTTATTGTGGACTCTCGCCTACCAAAACTGGACAACAGGCTCACACAATCACGCGGTCTCTAGAACTGGTCAGAACCAGTTCGGCGCTTGCGCAATCCAAAGGCGGGTTTCCGGGGCGATCCCACCACCGTGGAATCGCTCCAGCGCCCTCTACCGCCCAACCGGCACGGGCGTTACAGTATATCGAAGTTGTTTGCACTCCCTATCCCAATAGTGCATATAATTGTTTCAAACAACTTTTTGTTGGAAGGTAAATATACCCAGGCAGTTTTTAATAAAAAAAAATTATAACACACATTTTATAATACACCATAATGGCGTAATGAAACAAGAAGTTATGTTATTCACGCAGTATATTTAAACGCGTAGTGGGTTTATAGTTTGACAAGTTGCTCAAAAACTGTATGTCTGATATCAAAATTGTTTGTACTCCCAATCGTTCCATGTAAAACATTGTTCAGACTCCAACACAGTCAACAAACTTGCAATGAGTTAAAATGTTGAACATTTGTACAATTTGGCTTTTTCATATGTTATACCAGGTTCCTACACGATAGGGGTATCGTGCAGTGATAAATTATAGCCTTTAAAAGCTACATGTGTAACATAATGTGGATTACCAAGTTTCAAAGCTAGCTCCAGACATGCTCCAGAGCAGACCAGGCACTGAGGCCACTTCTTTCACATAAGATGGACACCCTAAGTACTTCTGTTGCCTAGCAACTGCCAAGATCAGTGACCTTTGGGTGTCTGATTAGCACAGACATCTAGGGCCCCATTGCATGCCACGGTGTACTTACAGCCATTCTGTTGATCAGACATACTGGACCTGCTCTTGCTGACAAGTGTGTATGGCTAAATCTGAAGCCATCAACCCTCAGTTTCTTTGATGAATCACATCATCTGTTAGAGTGAGTAGACTTTCTTTTTTATCTCAAGTTGTTTTAATTTTAATTACATTTTAATTATACATGTATAGTAATTATGGACACACGTGTAGACTGTATGGTGTAAAACATCTAGTCCTTGCTTATGACACAATTTAGGAATTTATGAACTATTGCATCATTGATTGCACAGTAGCAATGATTTGTCATTGTTGATTAATATTGTACCATTGTATATTTTCCAAACACTCATGATATGTTGGCTTGTCTTTTTCATTTTTCTTTTGTAAAGTCTGAATATTGATTGCAGATTAATTGTAAATCACTGTTTGTGAGCTATGCCTTATAAAATATTGTTATTTACAATTGTTTGAAATGATCCTGAGTTTCTTGTACATTCACGAAGAAAGAAGTCCTCCGTGCTGGTTAAATCATCCTTTCTCCAAATCTCATAATTGTTTTGACAACCTTTTTTCGAAGCAGTAAGCTAGCTGTCAGATTTTCTGAGCAGTAACAATGTTCAAGAGCTCATCGAAGAATTCAACAACAAGCACTCTGGGAATCCAAACTTCCGACTGTGGTCTCATTACATGGAGATGGTGGAGATTCTGCTAGATTTTATCAGAGCTCAAAGGGACGGAAACTGGATCCTCCATCTGGAAGCTTTTTCAGCAATGCTACCATGGCTCACCATCTATGATCACAGCAACTATGCCCGGTGGGGACCTGTTTATCTTGCAGATATGAAACTCCTTGAGAAGACAGCCCCAGAAGTTTATGCAGAATTCAGTAATGGAAATTTTGTTGTGAAGAGAACAAAGCGGCGCTTCAACCAGGTTCCAGCTGATCAGGCAACTGAGTGGATGAATAGGACATGCAAAATGCAGAATGGCATAATTGGAATTACGAGAAATGATCAAGCCAGGGACAAATTTTGTATCACATGGTCCGAGCGATCACGCATCACACAAGACATAAGATTTCTCTTCAATCTGGAAGATGATGAGGAAGAAACCACTTTCATCCGCTCTGACAGTCTTCCATCTCGCACAAAGCGAGATGTTGATGATGTTAAGAAGCTTACCACACAGCTAACAAGATTTGTGATGTGTTCCGAGTAAACCCAACATTGGGTGAAGAAGAAGACGACACTGACGCTGATGATGATACTAGAGAGATACCACTGGTATCATTGGCAACCAAAGACACTGCACCAATTGATGTGGTAAGTGATCTTCTAACGGCTGAAAATCGTGGAAAGCAGTATTTGATGACCAACGTGAAGCAACGTCTGATTGAAGAAACTGTCGGTTTTCATGACGCCCTGAAGAAACATCGCTCCAAAACTTTTGCTGATCTATACAAAGCAAATGTTTCCACCAAACAAAATGTACAGAAGATTATCAAAGCCGACAGAAAGTTACTGCAACGATTGCTCAATGCTGCCACTGGAGGTCGACCATTGGAAATGGTGAATATTCTCCAGCATGAGCTGTCTCCCGTCCCACTGTCTCTCGCCAAGGCTGGAGGGGAGATGAATTCAACAGCAAAGGCAGATCTGATCCACATCTTAATGGCTGGGCTTACCACGCCCACAAATATACCGAATGCCAACATGAAGACATGTGTGCTGATAGATGGTCATGCACTTATCCAAGCTCTTGGAAAGCCTCATGGGTGTCAAACTTTTGGTGATTACGCTGGTGTTTTCATAAATAGTGTGACACAACACTTTGGAGGAGAATACAACAAGAGTTGACGTGGTATTTGATCGCTACATTGGAGAGAGCTCCATCAAGGCAGTGACTCGATCAAAGCGAATGGAAAAAAAAAAGCCAATTCGAAAGCTCATCGATGGATCCCAGGTCCCACTCCCACAGGTTTGGGGCCAATTCATTGCCTTGGATGAGAACAAAGCTGATCTCGCCAAGTTCTTGTCAAACGCCATCGTACAGAAGGGCAAGGATCTACTGCAAAGATACGAGATAGTAACAGGCGGTGGGTTCCTTGATGTTACAGATGCCAGGTCCACGAGGAGAGATGATGTAAAACTTCGAGGAAACCATGAAGAGGCTGACACCAGGTTGATACTTCATGCATGTGAGGCAGTCAATGAAGGATATCAAAGAGTGGTGGTCATCTGCAGGGATACAGACGTGATGCTACTTCTGGTGCACTTTTTATCTTCAAAAGCAACATAAGTTTGGATGATCTCTGGAACGGCAAAGAAGCGCAAATGTTATCCAATACATGCAGTATCTGAGAGACTCGCACAACCTGTGAGGGATAACCTGCTCAGCTTTCATGCCCTTACAGGATGTGATACAACCTCCTCCTTCCATGGCCATGGGAAGAAAATGTGCTGGAAAATCTTTGAGAAGCAACCACTACTCGTCAAGGGAATTGGTTGTGATGGAGAACTTGCCCCCATTGAGCAGTTTGTATGTCACCTATACGGTGCACCTGAGCAGCCAACCATCAACCATGCCAGACTCCAACTCTTTAGTAAGGCGAAGAAGGGTCTGGAAATGTTACCGCCAACAAGAGATGCACTGGAACTTCACACAGTACGCGCCAACTACCAGGCAAAGATTTGGTTTCAGGCAGACCAGGAACACATAGATGTCCCATCTCTTCTAGACACAGCAGCTTGGAAGAACGAGTCAGGTTACCTGGAAGCTGTCTGGACAAGACAAGGATAGGGGATCCCAGATGCATGTCTTGAGCTAGTTTCCTGTGGATGCAAATCAAAGTGCAGGACATCCCGATGCACTTGCTTCAAAAAGGACCTAAGATGCACTTATGCCTGCGGATGTGACGCAACTGACTGCAACAACCCAGCTGGCCAATAGACTCGTAAACTAATTTTCCATTCTGTTATTGTGAGCAAGCTTAGGTGGGCACATAATTATTCTGATGTACAAAGAAAAAAGTGATGCACCCTGCCACAACGAAATAATTGTCAAAGTGCCATGTCAAACTATAAAACCACTACACGTTTAAATTTACTTCGTTCAAATTTACTTGTTTTATTACATCCTAACATTATATGAAGATGTGGTATGGAATTTGTTGTTATATCAAAAACTGCCTGGGTACCTTTACCTTGGAAAAAAAAGTTGTTTGAAACAAATATATGCACCATTGAGATAGGGAGAGCAAACAACTTCGTTATTCTTAAGATATGTACTTTTTGAGAAATCACCCTTTTAAGTTTCATTTTGCTATATATTTGTGTACAAGATCAAAGTTTATCCGTTAATTTCATAGGTTTGGTGTATCAACATGAAGTTAACAATAACTTTTATGGGTAGATCTATCAATTGCGGTTAAAATTTGCACAAATTTTGAAAATACTGATTTTTGACCTTATTTGACCTTTTGACCTCAAAATGACCTTAAAATTCAAAATCAAGCGTGGCATCCACCCTAATCATCTTCCTGATCCCATGAACAATAGATCTAGCATGGATGCCGGCCATTAACAAACAATGCCGTCCAAAGTGTATTTTCACACTTTGGCTGGCCTACTATTGTATGAGAGCATTGTGAATGGAAAATCTTTGAAAATAGAGCACTGATGATTACGTTTTGTTGCAGCAAGATTGAAAACTAGACTGCTAACAAGCAGCCATTGTATTCATTTCTTTTATATTACTTTTTGATCATTTAAACATTTCACTTGTATATTCTTTTCAGAAATCAAGAGTCCTAAACTAGGCACCATTGAAGTCCTTCTGGCTGGCAGCTGTATGAGGCTACATATAATGGAGAGACATGCTACAATGGTACCACTGTTTGTTCAAGGGAGAAATGACACAAGCAATGGTTATGCCATCAATCTCCAGCAACTCTGAATCTCTCAAATCTTTGGAAATCTCAATTCAAAGATAGATCATATTTCTTGGGGTTTAAAAAAGCACCACAATATTACTTGCAAAGTTGTCCCATTGCTTTATTTTTCATAGCCTAATTTAATAGATTGAGCTTAAAAATGCAAGTTAACAGGAATATTTTAATACACAAATATACTACAAGGAATATCTTAGGGCATTCAACATAAATGTTTACAGTTTATCCAATATAAGGGCTGACATTGCAGCACAACTTCAAAGACTGTACTGGAGATTGGGGGGGGGGGGGGGGGGGGCACATGATCACCCCAAGATTTCTGTTAACTTGAATTCTACACTCTCAACAATTATACATTACAGTGTCATTCTTTTTCTCCACCTCTGAAAAAGCATCACCCCTAATGTCCTCTTGTTTAAGGAGTAAAGCAAACGGGCTGGAAACGACAGTCATTGCAAATACTACTTGAAACAGCAAATACTTTCAAAGTGAACTAAATTAGTTCACATTTTTTTTCCCAAAATGGTGTTTTTTGGTAAATTGTTATACTATACCAAAAATAAATGTTATCCACAGAAATCTTTGTATTTATTTAAATATAAAACGCTTTGAGGTACATTATAAAAACAAAATAATTATTTGCTCAGGGTTGACTTCACTTTCCAGCCAACCCATGCCAAGCAAGCCACCATCAGTTTTGGAGGTTAATATTTGGGATGTTATCTCCTGTGCCAAGCAAGCCACCATTTTTGTCAGAGCCTGGTATTTGGGATATTATCTCCCATGTCGAGCAAGCCACCATTAGGTTCAGAGCCTGGTATTTGAGAAAATATTTTCTCACATGCCGAGCAAGCCACCATCAGTGTCAGAGCCTGGTATTTGGGATAATATTATCTTCCATGTCGAGCAAGCCACCATCAGTGTAAGAGCCTGGTATTTGGGATAATATTTTCTCACATGTCGAACAAGCCACCATCAGTGTCAGAGCCTGGTATTTGGGATAATATTATCTGCCATCCCGAGCAAGCCACCATCAGTGTAAGAGCCTAGTATTTGGGATAATATTATCTCCCAACCCGAGCAAGCCACCATCAGTGTAAGAGCCTGGTATTTGGGATAATATTATCTCTCATCTCAAGCAAGCCACCATCAGTGTAAAAGCCTGGTATTTGGGATAATATTATCTCCCATCTCAAGCAAGCCACCATCAGTGTAAGAGCCTGGTATTTGGGATAATATTATCTCCCATGCCGAGCAAGCCACCGTCAGTGTCAGAACCTGGTATTTGGGATAATATTATCTGCCATGCCAAGCAAGCCACCGTCAGTGTCAGAGCCTGGTATTTGGGATAATATTATCTCCCATGCCGAACAAGCCACCGTCAGTGTCAGAGCCTGGTATTTGGGATAATATTATCTGCCATCCCGAGCAAGCTACCATCAGTGTAAGAGCCTGGTATTTGGGATAATATTATCTCCCCTGCCGAGCAAGCCACCGTCAGTGTCAGAGCCTGGTATTTGGGATAATATTATCTGCCATCCCGAGCAAGCTACCATCAGTGTCAGAGCCTGGTATTTGGGATAATATTATCTCCCATGCCGAGCAAGCCACCATCAGTGTCAGAGCCTGGTATTTGGGATAATATTATCTCCCATGCCGAGCAAGCCACCGTCAGTGTCAGAGCCTGGTATTTGGGATAATATTATCTGCCATCCCGAGCAAGCCACCATCAGTCTCAAAGCCTGGTATTTGGGATAATATTATCTCCCATGCCAAGCAAGCCACCATCAGTGTCAGAGCCTGGTATTTGGGATAATATTATCTCCCATGCCGAGCAAGCCACCGTCAGTGTCAGAGCCTGGTATTTGGGATAATATTATCTGCCATCCCGAGCAAGCTACCATCAGTCTCAAAGCCTGGTATTTGGGATAATATTATCTCCCATCCCCAGCAAGCCACCATCAGTGTCAGAGTTAGGTATTTAGATTTTCCCCCTGACCTTAGCTTTTCTGTGGGGGGGGGGGGGGGGGCCTTGATTAATTACACAAAATTTCATAGCATAGTCATACTATATAACAGGATAATAAACATTTCACAGGACGAGTGTCAAGCTTTTAAAGGTGAACACATTCTTTTAACAGTTAAAGTTAACAGTTGATGTAACCCATACAGTGATTACATATACATATTATCAATTTTTACCACCTTAATACAAGATAAATTTCCATGAAGGCCATACTAAGTTTTCACAGGCCAAATTGTTTCAGTTCATAACTAAACTTCATAAATATCGTTTAAAGTAACATTAAAGGGATCGTACACGTTTGGTAATTGGAACCCATTGTTTGTTTCAATCCTATATAGTTATAGATATATACCATAAAACTAAACTTTACAAATTTCATTTCAAAAGGTGGTAGCGATTTTGAGATATTGCCGAAAATCTGGAGCGGTTATGTTCACGCAGGAAAAATAATCTGCATTGGAATACACAGTCTGAGAAACGTCACTGCAGTAACGCTTCTCAGATTCAAATTTTTGGGGATAAAAAGTGATATATTTTTTCATAACCGCAGTACTTCGAAGTGAAAAGTTTCTAAAAATGCATTATACATGTACTATCCAAAGCTGCTGTACTTCTTACCAAGTAAGTTGTTATTGCCATTAATTTTTGGAGTAATTACCAAACGTATTAAAACTCGACTGAAATAACAACATAATAATTATTTTCCTATCTACTAGCCCTACTATCTACCTACCTGTATTTGTTTAAAGCCGTTACCGTAAACACACAATTTATTTTGTTTGGCCCAATTTTATCGAAAGCAGGCGCACTGTGTGAAAACATTACGCGACGCGCACAATCCAATCTTGAATACAGTAAACTTTGGCAAAAACTACTGGTAGGCCTGCATATTACTAAGTTGTTTCTGATGGGTTAGCGTCTTGGTTGCTTTCGTCTGCTGCCACTATCTTTGCTGGTAGCACCTTTGCGTTTTCGTTTTCCAAGGCGAACCTTTAAAATGAAAAATATGGAAAGAACCAATCAGAACATTAAGTTTCTACTTTCCACAAGTTTTGAAAAGGTCACTGTTGGATCAGTAATAAACTTTCATATGAGATATTCAACAAGAATGAATACACTGCAATTTTGCTTCATAAGTCAAGCTTATAGACAGACAGGGCTTCCTGTTAATTGGAACATGTTGCTGTGCGGGTATAATGAAATCCAGTGTCACTGTCAACACACCCTTCCCTCGGCAATCCACTGGTTCCAACACAAACCCTAATTCCTGGAGAGTACCATGCTGGGATTTTTAAATTAAATTGTTTAAACAATTCAAAACAACAAATTTAGATTAATTAAAACAATAAACAATGTCAGTCAGAACAAACCACATATATTGTTTACTTTAGCTGGACGAAGGTCATCATCAGATAGCTCATCTTCAGCAAAGATGCTAGTTGTTTGTTGGTCATTGCTTGTACTACATGTACCTTCCTGCTCTCTGCAGTTAGCCAATATATCGTACAGTGGAAATGAAATCTGTGTCTCATCTGCAGTGGCGTCATCTGCAGTGGCGTCATCTGCAGTGGCGTCATCTGCAGTGGCGTCATCTGCAGTGGCGTCATCTGCAGTGGCGTCATCTGCAGTGGCGTCATCTGCAGTGGCGTCATCTGCAGTGGCGTCATCAGCAGTGGCGTCATGTGCAACTAGATAATGAGTGATGTTCATAAGTATCCAGTATTCCAGATAAGAAAGACAACTATGAATAATTTGTAATCCTTTCAATACAATTGTGCAATACGTAAGTCATTTAATATTGTTATGAATTTGAATTATTAAATGATAATTGGATGCCTACGAGTACACTAGATAACTTGTAAAATTAGGATGCTTTATGATGACGTGTTCTGCTAACTTTTTCAAGGGAAAGAATAAAGTTCACTGTAAAATACCTTTGACATTTTATTTGATATCAAGGCGGGGTAATAGGGTGCCACAGTAATGATCTCAAGAGTCAAACATTTGTCTATGGGCCAGCCAAAAATGGGGCCTTTTGATATACTTTCCCTTCCCTCTATAAAAAAAATGTAAATGGGGGATGCTTGCCCTAACCCCCATTGATTGACGCCCATTGAGACCTTTACAAATACATTTATTTGGTTAGCAGCTTTATTTGTATTACCTGCATTGCATTCTCCATCAAGTTGTAAGAGAAAGTTGTTCCATTCCTCAACCTCCGGTGCCTCTAGGAATTCTCGTGCATTACGAATGCTATGCTTAAGTTTCTTAAGGTCCAGCTTGGCAAAGTCTTTCTGAACAGCACGTGGACCTTCAACTGGATGTGATATCAACATATTAGAAGGTGCCCCCTCAGCTACTACACATGGAGACCATGCCTCACCAGTTGAACTCCATTTCTTTGTGTGCATAACTGCTTCACCTAAAAAAAATTATAAACTTTTGTAATATGATATATGTCTTTATTTCTGGTTTTGAGACAGTTATTGTTTTCCTTTTTTATTAAAAAACCCGAAAAAAACAACAACATTTGCACAGTTGTCGTATAGAGTCGATCCATTTCATATCACACAAAATCAAAATGGTTCATAATAACAATAATAATCATCATTGGCTGAGAAGCTAATACATTGCGAAGGAAAGGGGTACAACATGGTCGAGTCAATGACATGTAGACAGCCACAATACAACCCTATATCTGACCACGGAGCACAGCCAGACATCAATTGAATTTTGCTTACAATTATTATACAATTATCTATGTTCATCAGCAACAAGACCATTTATGTAGCAGCTCGAGATCAGCGCAATTTGGTGTCTACCTTCACAGGTACCATTTATATACTTCTAATTGAGTCTTTTGACTGGCATGCATAAAAACTGAATTTGCCATTTTATTTGTAAAAATACTTACCAACTTCGTTCAAAGTGAATTTGAAAACATGAGGTTTGCTGTGCTGAGCCATTGAGTTCAGACATGGTTTAATCCAGTCCCGAAAATTTACGGTGTTCTGAAGACGTTCAGCAGTGGTGTTCGGTTTGTTGTAAGCCCCCGGTAGCAATTCCAGAAGGCGTGACATCGTATGCACACGATTTCGCCACATGTGCACTGAGAATCTGGAAAAAAGCTGGTCAATATCCTCATGGGTATGGCCCACCATCAGGAAGCTAGTCTTGACCTGAAAAAAATAAAACACATTTTAAGGATGGTTTTAGTTCATCAACCCAAACGGTCCACAATCGTCAAAAATCAATATGATTTTGCACACACCCTCGGGAGTCGAGGTTAAAAGTGTTCTTGTTCCATTTCTGCCATGTCTATACTGTATCAATACAAGCAAGTGTTGTCAAGTACGAACCAAACTTGAGTCAAGTTGAGTGGCTCGCATATTATAATTATGGAATGATACAATTCCATTTTTGTGCAGGCGTACTTATATGTTTATAATGAAATATTTAACGTGTGCCAAAGTTGACAGGATAAGAAAATATCTACAACATTGTTTTGCTGAAAATAAAGTATGGCTTGTCCCCGAGGATTGGTCACTAAGAAAACACTAACAATCTGTGGAGCATACAGCATTGCTCCCACAGAGAAAATGTTATAGTACCCAACAATCCCAGGAGAATAAAGCTGCTTTGACTTTTGAGACTCCCTACATTGTCCAAACATAACTCCGGCCCTAATTAGTTGTTATGATATGATAATTAAATACATTTAATCACATTTATAAGTAATTCTGATTGATAAGCTTATTATAAAATGTTGTTTGAAAAAGATTTCACATGAACTACAGTATATGTTCCAAATATTGCTACATTTTCAATAAATTTTAACTGTTCTTTTTGATAAATTGCAAGTTTCAATAGAAAAAACAGCATGCCAAATCTTGTTGATGAAATCATTATTATTCATGAACTGCTGGTTCATGTCTAAGATATTTACTCTAAATTTGTTTTGTGCATAAATTCCGAACTGTTATATTAAATTCCAAATTACCGACGACCAGTGTTTTGGATTCAATGCAAAACACAACATAACTCTTTATGTTCAAAACAACTTGATTTGTAGTAAATACATGTTGGTGTGGAACTTTTTACACCCGATTTTTGTTTTCCCAATACTTTGAGAACACTTCCGTTTTCGTAGAAACATTTACAATAAATGTAAAATGTCAATTTTTTCAAGTTCAAGTAGCACAAATTTCATGCTTTTGTTGGTACCCTGTTTGCATACACAATAGTTTGTACAAAAGCAATTTTGTTGAATATCAGAATAGCGAATCTTTTTTACTACTTATGATTTTTTTAAAACCATTATTTAATCTCACTTACCTTCTTAAATATTCCCATCTCAACCAGAAGTGCACACAATCCCAGCACATACATGTTCTTGTTTTCTCGACCACAGTTATCCAATTGGAGGTACAGTGTTGGGAGAAAGCGGGGGTATTTGACTAGTGTTTGAAGGAGGACATTGATGGTGTTGTTGCTGTCATGAGGAATCTCCTTTAGGTCTATGAATGCGTGCTGGCCTCTACCATGGACAATAACGCCTGTAATGTGGGTAGGGAGTTTCCACATGGAGCATAGGGACTTCGGAGTAACCAGGAATTTGGGGAGATGAGTGGATTTTTGGTCCATGCCATCGATGATAATGGACATGTACAGATTTGGAGATGATTTCGCTTTCTGTGAGTGTTTATAATATTTGCGTCTTTCGTTGCTGCAATAGAAAATAAATGGAAGTTGATAAGTGTCACAGGTATATTATATTACATATAGGTACCATAGGTCATTTTGATGGCTTCATATTTACATTTTTTTCCACTAGCTTGTGAATTAATGTAATGGGTGTACCACCAGAAAAGAAAAAACTTACAAATTCTTACTAAATTAGTTGCAAGCAGAGGTCGTTTTTATCCTCTCCTATTTGTCTAAAATGCCTAATAATAGGTTTCCAGTACATGTATGCATGTAGGCGGAATAGTCTGTCATATAAATGCACAGTTGCTTATACATGTTTATTTGTATTAGTTCTCTTGTACAGGTTAGAATGTTAAGTACTGTACATGGAGAATGATGTACACACATTCAATACATCACAATGTCAATTGTGTGATTGGTGATTTTTTTAAGGGCAGACAAGGCTAGACTAATGGAAATACAAAATAACTGATCTGGTTGGTGAAAAATAGGTATTTTGGGGGGAACTCACATTTTCTGACTCAAATTATTGATTAACCAGTTTACACGGCACTGAAAGTTCCTTTCGCCAAAAACGAATGCTACGCCACAAGTTACGCTGTGAGTGGTGCAAATATTTGGAATAATCTGCCCGAACAATTGCGAACATTGGACTCATTAAGCACATTTAAATCAGAGCTCCGACATGCCATCTGAGTGTTAGATATTATGCCAATTGCGCTGATCTACGGAGTTAGAACTTGGTTGCCACTATAATGTGGAGCCGGATAGGAATTTTCCCTTCTTATTTTTCACCTAAAAGGGTTTTTTATTTGGCGGGTTTTCGCCTATCTCGTAAATCAGAAGTTAATGTTTAGAATTCCTGTAATATCCTTGTATTTATAATATGTACTGTTATTGTATTTGATGATGTATGCAGGGCCCCAATGAAAACCAGTTTTAAACTGTTTGGGCACACCCTGGGTAAAGAAATGGAATAAATAAATAAAAATAAAATAATAGCTAAAGGCAAATTTGATAATTGTATTTCATCCAAAATTATAAATTTGGATATTACTTGTTCTTTGCAATGTTTTGTTCTTTTCAACTTTCTTTACAAAACAAAATAACAATTCTTCACTTACTTTTGGAGTCTTAAGTGGCGATCACGTTTCTCGTACAATGCCTTTCTCTTGTCTTTGTCCAGAGTCTTTTCAAGAGACGTCTTGTATAGTGTGCACTTGTCACACTTGGCAAATCTGTTCTCCTAAAAATTAAATCAGAATATCTGTATTCATACGGTGTGTAACAGAATAGTTTGTCACAGAAACTGTTCTTACAAATCTATGAAATTTGATGTACACATGTTATTCCTTTAGAACATATTGCAAAATCACTGTGGGTTATCTGTTATGCAAGACGTATGCATAAATGTTTATACATAGCGTATGTTTGTGAGTTTAATATGGACCATAGCCAAACAGAAAACATTTGTTTAAAAATTGTACATATGGTGTTTTTTCATTTAAAAAAAAAATATGTACTTTTAAACTTCAGGCAGAACAAAAAAGCACAAAAATCCCCTTAAACGAGAGCCCTAAAAATTCACTTTAACTACACCAAATGTAAACTTTTACTTGGTTGACGTGTAAAATACCTTGGGTATAGCAATGTGCCGAAAATCTCTTCTCCAGACCCGGAAAAACATTGCTTGCTTGCAGCCTTCTTGTCCCATGGCCTCCATGTCAGCTGTCATCATCTTATAAACATCTCCTTTGGTGAGGCAGGAGGGTAGATGAAGGTGGCCAGTATCCGGTAGTTTATCACCATGTTTATTGGCGTAACCCTCCAGCCAAGCCATTGACTGGGATGTCTTCTGATGAACAAGGCCCTTCTTGAGAGCATTCGGTCTGCAAAATTCTCTTGATCCAGCTACAATAAAAAAAAAGACATGTACAGTACAATGTATCAGGAATACATTTATTAAAGTTTTAGAACAGTATAAAGGAGATGTGGCAGACTTGTAAGTATAACATGCTGTGTGGCAGTAGTTCTCTGGGTAAACCAATAGGGAATGTGACATTAAAAATGCAACTTTTGGGGGGAGATGGGGGTGCGCGCACACGAGTCGTTTTGTGTACTTCTATATAATTTTTATTTTGTTCAAATCATAGGTCCCTGCATATACTTTCAAAAAATTGGGTAGCAACTAGCAAGTTGTAATTTTGTTGGAGTAGAGGGCACAATAATATTTGAAACTTGTGGGATCCTCATGCGAGTAACAATGTAATGGCTAAAATTATCATCATTATTTATTTTTAATCTTACAATACATATACCACAAGGGAACCTGACTAGGTAAATTTGCATACACTTTAAAGTGAATACAGAAAACTGCGACCTCTGTAATACTGTACAGTACAGGTACAGTATTCCGAAGTATAGAGAAAACAGGAATTTTTGTTTACCTTCAAATTTATTCCTGATCTGGTAAAACCTTGTCTTAGTAATACCAATCACTGTCCTCCATGCTGTGGAGCAAACCTCACTTGTTCCAATAAGGTACCTGAACTTGCAACATCCGTCCTCAATGTCATGGTGGTTATTGAAGTAATCCAGTATCCACTGGCGCTGCTTATGGCTTGTACGTAGACGAAATGTTTCTCGAGCAGTACTTGCAGCAGCAAAGGTCACATAATTAACACAGTAGTGCACACAACATCTTTTTTGCAAGGTTGTAGTAATGCAATTGACGATTGTTGATCCTATTGAATAAATGAATGTACACAATTTTAGTTCCAACAGTTACTCACTGAATATGAATCATTCTTAACCCCTTGCGGACAGCATATTATTGCCTGGCTTACATGCATACATTACTGTGATATCATACCAACTAACAAATCCACAATTTTATTTACACTTTTTTTGGGTTGTAAGAAATTATCAAAGTTTAGCAAACAATCAATGTCTACACTTAAAACTTGACTGCAATGAAAAATAAATCAATAAAACAAACTTATTTCCCTACCTACATACATGTACATGTACATGTACATGGATTTTTGTCAAGCTGTAACCATAAACACACCATTTATTTTGTTTCGCCGGATTTGTATTCTCCTTTCAGGATTTTATGATTTTTTTCAGCCGACTGGCTGTGCCTAAAAATTAAGTCATTAAAATAAAGACCTGAAATGTGCAATCTATCCATATTGTAGTTTCCTGTAGCGAAACTGCATTTAATTAAGCTAAATTGATCTCACCTCGACATAATGTTGTATCAACATCTTCATCAGAGCTGGTACTTCCATGCAAGTCTTCAAAGTGTACTCTTTTGGTATTTTTCTTGTTGACAGGCAACCTTGCATTGTTTTCTTTCTCTGAAAATATTAAATAAAGGCACAAAGCTGCTGTAAAGTATAAATTATAGTCATCTTTTCTCTTAACAATGAAGTTTGTTCTTGTTATTTGGGAACAGAGATGTTGTGTTTCAGTGTGTAGATTGCTTTCAGCATCGTACAGTGCAGCCCATGAGTGAATTTAGCAGCCATAATGTCTGCCCGACACTGTGAGGCCAGAAGACGTAAAAACCTTATGTTTGACGAAAAAATGTGTAAAGTAAAGAATAGGCCCCATTATCATTTGTTGTGATACGTGAAAAGGGGACCTATTGTACTTTTCACATTTTCCGTAAAAAAAAAAAAAAATTCACATCTTCTGGTCTCACAGTCATATATAGTGCCGGACTGTTTGATTGACAAATTAAGAACTTTCATATGAAGAACACTTTGAAACAACATAAATTTATAACAGACAGTTGACATCCACGACAGTACAACATAATGCAATGCACAAACTACTTGTAACATAATACTTGTAGCATTTAACATGCTCGCTCGCTTTGAAGGGATATGCAACCATATTTTATTTTGACATATCATTTACAGATTGTAGATGGAAAAACATTAGCGAATGAGACAATTGTGTCAAAATAAAACCTAAAACATAGCACCACACTAAGGTCATTACCCGAGTCATCAGCGCTAAATTCTGTCAAACAGTTTCCACCACCACTGTCGACTTCCGTTATATACTGGTTCTCAGAGGGGCTAATGTTGTCAACCGTTGCTCTATCTGTAGAAATTCATAATATAATATTGCCAAAATTGCTATTGAAAATACAAATGTATCCATAAAAAACTTAACAAGTAGCTACCAAACAAAGTAATTGTCTAATTGTCTAATTGTTACAAACAAAGTAATTAATAATCTATAAATGTAATGCATGCATTCTTTTCAATGGCAATGCTAAATAATACAAACCCTGACTGGTCTGACAAATGTTCAATGTTCAATGTACATTGTAAATGCTTACATGTTTTGCAAGCTAAATTTGAATTATAGTATTATCTGTGTACGGAATTCTTTCCATTACTGTTTATGTGTTAACTAAAGCTACTGAAAGTTTGCATTGACAAAAGCAATGGTCACTGACAATACTGTACGGTTTTTTTCTAATGGTTTGCGTGACTGCTGTTGACGAGCAGTTCATCCATTTGTTTTAAATGACCCTGGATTAGAAGCTGCATTTGTACTCATTTGAGCAGTGCGTTTATAACAAACTTGCTTCTGTTGACATTTCTTTTACATCGTTTACACAGAAACATGGCTACCCAGATTAACCATGTTACAGTATATGCTTCAAATCATGATCACCATCCTTAGAAAGCACAGTTATTTACCTGAGTCATCAGCACTGAATTCAGTCAAATAGTTTCCACCACTATCCTCAAACAATTCAGTTATTAAAGCAAGTCTCACTCCCAGATGATATTACCGTTTATCGGGAATATTTTACAGGCATATAAAAACTGAAGAAATCTAAAACTGCTTAAGAAGTGCCAATATAAAAAAACTAAATGTATCTTTTAAATGCTCCATTTAACTAATCTGTTGCATTGCATTTTGAATTAAAAAAAACCGTAAGAATAATTTGTATATACATGTATATACATTTACCATTCAATTTCAAAATGTGGTCCATCTATTTATACATTTTTATTTCGTCATTACACTGAGTCTACGCTGTTGCCCAAAGGCAGCATTCAGAGATCGAATTCGTCTTATATCAGTTAATTTCAAACTTATGCTAATTACATTTGTCAATTGTGTGCTTGACTCAAACACACACCAGACTAGTTTATTTAACATAAGTTTGAAATTGATTGATATCAGACGAAATCGATCTCTGAATGCTGCCTTTCCGCATTAAGCTTATATTAGAAAAACCTTGAAATTTGAAATTGAATGAAAATTGGTTTAAAGCAATTAACCGCAAATTAATTAGGCTTTACATTTTAGCACGAATATTTTATGATGTATATACTTACGACGTTAAGCAATCATTAAGCTAGAAAAAGATTCACAGTTTTAATTATTTGTATTTTAAATGTGTGCACGTTATTAATGATAATACTACGATGTATAACTCGTATTTTCACAAGTTACTAATGCGCGGGTAGGGACAACTCCCGAATTTGCGGGTGTTAGGTAAGGAATTCTAGCATCGGGGACCAGACACTGAGAAGGCCCCCGTCTCCTGCCCTTTTGAATATGCGAGGAACTCTTAAGTTACTGTTGGGTCTTATTATGTACTTCGGCAATGTGTTTTGCAGGGCTTTGTGCATGAAAACGGATGTTTTCAAGTTGATGCGCGGTGTAACCGCAGCATTAATTAAACTAATGCAATTGTTGTAGGAGTGGAAAGGCGTGTGCGTATGTGATACGACCGGCATTATTTGGAAAACTTGAAGATGGATATTACTCCAAATAGTTCTTATTAGCAAGGGTTTTCACAACATTTTAAGTTTTTCACCGAGCTGATCAATGTGTCATTGTTAATGTACCTTGCTAGATCAGATTTGTAGCTTGCACCAATTCAGTCATTTACCAATTAATTTAACAAAGTGGTCAATCTATTTAAACATTTAATTTCGTTATTACAGATCAAATTCGTCTACGCTGTTGCCCAAAGGCAGTATTCAGAGATCGAATTCAGATAAATTTCAAACTGATGCTAATTAAATTAGTCTGATGTGTAATAAGTTTGAAATTGATTGAAATAAGACGAATTCGATCTCTGAATGCCGCCTTTCCGCATTATTAATAAGCTTATAATTATTAGAAGAAATTGATCCGTATTAACGAATATTCCTGAGACAATGTTCAAAATGAGTGACCAAGATGTGAAATTGAATGGAAATTGGTTTAAAGAAATTAACCGCAACTTAAATATACTTTTATTTGTGGTGCACATACTTACGATTTTAAGCAATCATTAAGCTAGAGAAAGATTCACAGTTTTAATTAATTGTATTTTAAATGTCAGCACGTTGATAATCAATGCACGATAATAATAAATAAAAACATTCACAAAAGTTACAGTTTTCCACTGAGCTGATCAATGTGTCAGTTTTAATGTTCCTTGCTAGATCAGATTTGTAGCATGCATCAAAAGCAATTGATCTGACGTGTGTACCTTTGAATAGAAACACTTCAATTTTACAGTTCGATATAGTTTATTTATACTCTTATTGAATTGATGTTAAATATTTCCGTAACACACATTTGAAGCAATTATTCGTTTAGAATGAATGTTTCGTAATGCACATCCGATTTCAAGGGACGTTAAAGCTATAGAAAAAGATTTTTTTTATTAATTACACTTTAAATAACAAGTTGGTCAATATTGTCAAGCCAAGTAAGTTTTTTTATCTCTTTTTAAAATAAATAAACAAGATAAAGAACCTTCACCACTGTATGAACACGATTACTAGATGTCCAGTTTAGACTTTTAGAGAGTATCATGTCCAGACTTTTAGAATAATAATACAATATAATTAAAATTAAATTACTTTTGAAATTTGAAAGTTGTTCATGTTTAAAGTTGTATTAATAACCCGACTGGGAGTTATAAAAACATATTTCTGATGCTCTATCAGAAATAGTGACATTTATATTATGGCAATAGAGATATCTCTAGTGGAATTATATTTTTTTGCTATTTAATTGAAACTAGTGCAGTGCTAGTTCAATATGTGGCTGTTTGGAACGGGCAAATTGGTTGGCCTCCGTAGACTCGCGAATGTAAACGTGGTGATCAATGTATCATTGTTAATGTACCTTGCTAGATCAGATAGCATGCACCAATTTAGTCATTTACCAATTAATTTCAAAATGTGGTCAATCTATTTTAACATTTTATTTCGTTATTACAGATCAAATTCGTCTACGCTGTTGCCCAAAGGCAGCATTCAGAGATCGAATTCAGATACATTTCAAACTGATGCTAATTAAATTAGTCTAATGTGTGCTTGACTCAAACGCACATAAGTTAACATGAGTTTGAAATTGATTGAAATAAGACGAATTCGATCTCCGAGTGCCGCCTTTCCGCAGTATTAATAAGCTTATTGTTAGAAGAAGAATATGATCCGTATTGACTAATATTTCTGAGACAATGTTCAAAATGAGTGACCAAAACCTGAAATTGAATGGAAATTGGTTTGAAGCAATTAACCGCAACTTAAATATACTTTACATTTTAGCACGAATATTTTGTGATGCACATACTTACGATTTTAAGCAATCATTAAGATAGAGAAAAATTCTCAGTTCCAATTAATTGTATTTTAAATGTTGGCACGTTGATAATCAATGCACGATAATAACAAATAAAACAATTCACACAATTCACTAAGCTGATCAATGTGTAAGTTGTAATGTAGCTTGCTAGATCAGATGTGTAGCATATATCAAAAGCAATTGATCCTATGTGTGGACCTTTGAATAGAAACACACTTATGTTATAGTTTGATATAATTTATTTATAGTTATTGAATTGATGTTAAATATGTCCGTAACTCACACAATTGAAGTAATAATCGTTTCGTTTCGTGATGCACATCAGATTTCAAGGGACGTTAAAGCTATAGAAAAAAAAGTTTTTATCAAATAACAAGTTGGTCAATATTGTCAAGCCAAGTAAGGCTTTTGTATCTTTTTATTTGTGTATGTAATAAACAAGATCTTTAACCCTAACTAAGGTGTGTGCAAAATCATACGATTTTTAGAGGATTGAGGACTGTTAGGGATAAAGAAGCTTCACCACTGTAAGTTCGCGATTACTAAATATTAAGTTCAGTCATTTGTAGCACCATGTCCAGACCTTTAGAATAAGAATAACATTACAATTCAATCACCATGACTGTTGAAATCTGAAAGTCATTCATGTTAAATGTTGTATTAATGACCGACTGGAGGTTGTGTATAATAGATATATGATTATTTATATATCTCTGATAGATTATTTATATATCTCCCATATACATGTAACAGTGCGGCATTTCTACTATATCCAGCACGATATGGGACGTACACAAAAAATGTACTACCGAATTTTTAGGAAACATCTTACTTATTTGAAAGTTAATAATGATTGTAGGCATCAAGCAAAAAAAATGCGCTAGATATCCTGCAATTGTTCCTAACAATTACATTTTATAAAAACAAATTCACAACTGCCCGACGCCGGTTGAAAACGAACGCCGATTTCTTGCTTTTCTCAGCATCTATGTTTGTAAAACTTTGGACAGGTCAGTTAAAAACGATATTTACTATAAAATAAAACCCAAAAAAAGCAATTACCAATGGTGTATCCTACCTAACGCATCACCTAAAAGGAATTCCTGAGAAAAAAACATTCCGCGAAAACAACGACCACCACAAAGGGAGGTGGGAGTGGGGAAGGAGGAAGTGAGGGAGGGAGAGAAGTGAGGGAGGGAGAGAAGTGGGGGGGGGGGAGAAGTTGGGGAGGGGGAGAAGTGAGGGGAGGACGGAGAGGGGAGGGTACCCCCCCCCTTCCTTCCCCTTCCCTCCCCTCCATTCTTGCTTCAAATGATTTCCACACCGCGCGACCCTCCTCATCTTTTCAGTGTGTTTTCACTGGACCATTCAGCCCTTCAGACCCTCAACTTTAATAAAATGGATCTGGGAACGAGATGAGGAGACTTCAGAAGTTTCTATACACTGCAGAATACACTGCATAATACACTGCATGTCACTGGTTCACCTGACTCGTAAGTATAACCCTATCAATCCCAAGAGTGCATTAAGACTCAATAAAGCATACACTCTCTTTACCATTGTGACTTTACGTCACACAAATACAATCGGCTTTCATTCCCACTGCTCCCTTATCCCTTTCGCTACCATGGGCTCCATTTGGCACAAAACAGGGGCTCCTTTTGGGACCAAGCTCATACTTTATTTGGTGAAAATGTATCTAGCGCCCCCTATTGACAAAAAGTCTATCTCGCATCTGCGTGGATCGTAGTTTTGAAGCATTTCAGATTACATAATTATGTGAATATAAATAATTGTGCCCCCCCCCCCCCCCCACCCTCCCAATGCAAGGTTGATAAGCGTGGGAAAATTAGCCGGTTTGCCTGCACACCCAATTGTACGCAACCCTAAACGGGGGGGGGGGAGGGAGGGGGGGGGGGGGGGGGGGGGGGGGTGGAGAGCATTTAACTAGTTCCTAAATTTCAAACTGAACAAAGAAATCGGCAAGGCGGGACTTGAACCTGTTTGACGAATTATAAGTTACATATAGTCGTATCCTCATTGAGTGTTGCCAATTTTGGAGACCGCCAACATAGGGCGCCAGATAGCTCAGTTGGTATAGAGTGTACGTAGTACTGTACGGTAACCTGAAGGTAGCAGGTTCGAATCCCGCTCTGCTAGTTTCGTTGTTCACTTTGAAAAAAAAAAATTCCCTAATACATAGATTGGCGGGTCCATCCTGTTCCAATATTATGTTAAATTTTATGGGCAAGCCAATTTTCCTTTCTCGTCGCTGAAGTATGAGGGTGCTATTCAATGATTTTTTTCAAAAGGGGACTGGTATTGAAGGTATTGAGTGCATCATTTCTCCTGGTGGCGAAAGGGTTATGTCACATTGTGCGAACTCGTACGCATTAAACAAAAATGTAAAGAGCGCCCTCACTTTGAAGATCAGCCTCTGATTGGTGAGACCCCACGCGCGCGTCCTAAAAAACATTATAAATAAGAACCTCTGCCGAGGCCGGTTGAACAATGAAATACCCCCCCCCCCCCCCCCCCTCCCCTCAATCCACTCATTCATGATAATTCAAGCAATTACCAATGGTGCATCCAACCTAAATAGCTGGGACAGTTTAGGCATTCATATTGGTCGGGAGCCCGTCACGTGGCCGGTATTAAACGGATGATAAAGACATGGCTGGAAGTGTTTAAGACCAGCTGGCAACAAAGGTGATCCCTGCACATGGAAGTATTGGGACCCGTGAGTCCGTCGACTGCAATGACAACGTGGCCGTCAATCTGACGTCGATGTTGGCACAGGCCCTCTTTGATAACTGCTCATTCACCAGGAGCGGATGCAGGAATTTATGAATGTTGGGTCCTAGCCATGGGCGGCGGGTTTGGGGCTCTCCCCCGAAATTGTTTTACAGTAGAAGCTCTGAGGTGCATTCTGGCACACTATGAGCCTATTTTTCTTATATATTTTGTTCCTGTTGGTTGTTATTGTTTACACTTTAGGCTACCTTTAGATTTTAGGCTGCTGGTTATACGCAATACTGGTGGCCAAATGATTTAGCCACTAGTGTCCAACATACTAAATAAAACTTTAAAAAAAATAATAATAATACAAATATTAAAAAAATCCAGTCAAAAAATGTGGGGTCCGGACCCCGGGACCCCCCCCCCCCCCCCCCCCCCCCGGATCCGCGTATGTTCATTGGCAACGTCGTTGTGAATTTGGCCCCACGAGCATCACCGTCGCCAACTTAAAACACTGACACATGACACTTAGCAATAATTTGCCAATATTTATCGATGATTTGGTCCAAAAATGAGTGTAATTTGCCAATCATTCGTGAGTAAGTGTCTGGCGCGGCGAGCTTGCTGCTTTCCGATTAATTTGCGCGCGTGTACGTGTACGGTCACGCGATCGTGCATTACATACAACTGTTTAAGGTCCAGTTTAACGTAAATTACCGAAATTATCAAAGTAAATTTCATTGTTAACGTTCATAATTGTCAAGTTGAGTTTGTATTTAAATGTGAAAGTGTTGTTATATGATATCGTTATTGAGAAATACAATTTTCAGGGTTAAGTGACTTGAATTTACAAATTGCCAAATGTGTTTTCTTGTTCTTGCTGCACGACCCACTGAAGCGCCAATGGCACAACTTCGTC
Source organism: Crossaster papposus (assembly GCA_037893245.1). Lineage (NCBI taxonomy): Eukaryota > Metazoa > Echinodermata > Asteroidea > Velatida > Solasteridae > Crossaster > Crossaster papposus. Next base: position 1,963,198 of record JBAIAA010000119.1, on the reverse strand, counting down.
CCCAGGGCTTACTTTATTTCCAACCAACCCCCGTCCCCAGGGCTTACTATATTTCCAACCGTACCTCGTTTCGAATAGTAAGAGCGGGTAGTGTTGGGCGCGTACAGCTCTACACCCTGGAAACAAGGTTGGCAATGGCAGTAAAGGCCATTTAGTCTGGTTCATAGTAAATACGCTTTATTGCATGTATTGTGTAAAGCGACAGAGGCGGAGACATGTCATTTGACAGTGGCCCGTGAACATGGATAGGGAAAAGCACACAGATTGGCGAAACACCGAAATTTACTTACGACAATTTTCCGGGTTTTTTCGGGGCTTTTTTGGCTGAATTTTAGAAAAAAGGTATTTATGAATGGGAATAAAGTGTCCGTTCGGTCGGTATTAATCACTCTGTTTAAGACCGCTTGGAGTCTGGGTGCTGATAATTACCCGAGCCGAAGGTGTAAACGAACGCGGTTACCGTGAATGTAAAGTAGCCATGCCTGTAACGCTTTGTAAACAAAAATCGATAAATGTAATTAGGTCGCCGGCCTGTCTTATTTTAACAGTCCTTTTCCCTGTCCAAGTTGAGTTTTCAACAAACCTCTGTGAAAATAAACAAAGGTAATATATCTACTGTGGCATTGTGCAAAGTAATTATAATAAAGGAAACATTGTTTACGATATTCAAGAACGAATTGGCTTTGGTTAATTGTAAACGTGGACTTTATGGGAAGTCTGATTCTACAGAGTAAGGTACGAGAACGAATTGAAAATTGTTATCGCTGATCAATAAGACAAACAATGGAGATGTGGCTACAAACTTAAATGCGGAACGAAAACAGAGAAGTTATTCGAACTCTAAAGCTAACGATTTTCAACCTATAAATGTCACTTCACTGAACTCAGCAAAGGGAGCCACGATATAGCGTATATACACGTCCACCGCGTCAACGAAGCATGATTGGCAACGTCAACGTATATTCACGTCCACCGCGTGTATGCCATACATGCCAGTCGTGTACACCCGTCCTCCGCAGCGCTAGCGGGTAACTTTTGGCGTAAATACACGACCGCAACAAACAAGGAAACCTTTGCAGCGCATATACACGTCCCCCACGGAATTAAACTGCTGTGCCTGACGGATTTAACGCGTCATCCGTGGAGAGTAAACAATGTTTTCGGGCCTTGCTCGGGACGGGTTTATTCGTCATCCGTTTTGAATCTCTGAAAATCCACTTCTGTTGCACACCATGTTCCGTGGAAAATTACTTTTTAGAAAACCAGGAACACAAAAAAACTAAGCCAAAACCAAAGGGTGGTAGTACGAGCAGAATGGTTATTGTTGACTGTGATGAGGTGGTGCAGGCAACATCATCATCCAATCACCATTCGGCTTAACCACCAACATACATGTAGTGACAATGTACCCGCGAGGATGCGACTTTAAGCAAGTGCACGAGATTGAGTCTGTCATTCATAAAGCTGTCTGACCAAAGTGGTGTGTGAACGCATGATGGGGCTTCTGGCTTAATACCACAATAGACTGAGAAAACCGCCATTTTGTCTGACGTAATACTTCTAATTTACTCCCCGGGTTATGCAGATGGCAACTTTACAAACTTCGTCTTTTCTATTCGTCATCAGTTTTGTATTAAGTGGAACTATGGATCACAAATCCATGGTTTTGGGGTGCGCACCGTGCAATACAGGCTGGATAGAGTTTGGAAATCGCTGCCATCTCATCGTCAACAAGCTGAAACCTTTCCAGGATGCCGAGGCGTACTGCCAGGGCCTGTCCCGCCCTGGGAGACCGGCTCATCTCATGTCAATCAACAGCGAGAAGGAGAACGGCTTTCTCAAAGAATACGCCAAGATCGTTAATGGTCTGGGGACGTTGCTGTGGATCGGCCTCAAACGCTACGACAATTTCGAATGGTTGGATGGAAGCCAGGAGAACTACTTCAACTGGGGTCCGATTGATCCAAATGGTGGGTTAGACGCTCCTTGTGTCGGCGTGGTTATTCCTGACGGCGTTTGGTGGGATCTTTCTTGCAACATGGAAGAGCCATTTGTCTGCGAGATGCCGCACAGATTTACCACAGATAACGCACAATAACACGCTGTGTATCCGACGCCGATGACAAAGGAAACCGGCTTTGTAACGATAATTCAATGTTATCTTAAGGTGGTACACATTGTCTGTTATAGCTCCGAATGTATAGCTTAAACTGTCATTCGCATCGTTCAGATCATTGTACACCGAATGAGCAAAAAATATCACTTCTGGAGTCACCATCACCAGACTGATCAGAATACAAGTATAGCCGATTGGCCATGGTGAGACTTTTTGTTATATGAAAATAGGCACCTTGATTGTTATGTTTGCGATATCACCACTTATTATTGTAGCTTAGTGCACACCCTGAGAGTAACTCGCACCATAGGACGTTCCCGTCAGACATGACCTTATAGGAAAATTCCTTGTCCCAATTTCACGGCGCTGCTAAGCACACGACTTTCTGCTAACAGATCCTTCGTCTATTTCATGAATACCGTAAGCAGTTAGCACGGCAAAAGGCAGGCTTAACCTAGCGGGAAAACATGCTTAAATCAGTGACGTAACAATATAAATCTCCATGCGCGCGCAAATGTGAGCACAAAACGCCGTGAAACAGTATATAAATAATGGTTGAAAGATTAAATGATTTGAATGGATCGTTTCATCTTCCAAGGAATGAACATATTCTCACCAATGCACGAATGCAAAACATTCTTTTCTTTTTTACATAACACCCAAGTAGATCTTTGTAATTTATTGGAGGATAAAACTATAAGAATGTGCATAAAACCCAAGTAGATCCTTGTCATTTGATTGGAGGACTGTAGGTCACGCGGCATTTAATTACACAGGCATTACAAACAGTTAACAAAAACAACTATTTCTCATTTACAATTTCTCCGTCGAGAATTTGTTTAAAATCTATATTTTTTTCCAGTCAAATAGGCAGCCAATTTAATTTTCGTGCGATTTTGCCTCTCCAGTTTTTACCGTGTTTCAAATTACGAATTCGACCATTCAATTTGGTTTTTTGGGCATTGAAATTACTTAACAATGTGTTCAATTTAGCATTTTGTTGTTCTTTTTCGTGACGCCTAATCATCATCATTCAATTTGGCAAAGCTGGTTCGACTAGAGATTTTTGCAGGTTATTAAAAAAAAAAAAAAATTGTAAATAGGCAATCAATTTGGCTAAATGAAAATTCAAATAAACATGACACTAAATGGAGAAAACCAAATCACTCTGAATAAAATTCACATTACATTTTATGTTAATTGCGTTTTAATGAAGTGTATTAATAAAATGTTGATTGTAATGTAAACACGTATTTTAAGCTACTTTCTTCTCAATCGATTTAAAACAATACCTTGTAGATGGGAAAGTATTATTTTTTAGTGCATTGGAAAGAAAATCAAATGTGATATTGTATTGAATACAGTGGATTTGTAATGTCATGAATACTCATATCCAGTTTAATTAGCTTGCTAATTGAAACAGGTCAGTAAATAATCCAGTATTTTTGGTTCAATTGAAACAAACATTTCCTTTGATTTGCGATTAACCTTGAATTTGTTTACTTTGGATATTCAACTTTTGATGTCGCTTCACAATGTAATGTACTTTGTAATGTACCCATGTATAATTAAACTGAGTTTCAAAGCAAAGACGTCTTGCTTCAAACTGTGTATGTGTACGCACAAGACTGCTCTAGCCAAGTGCCTACTATACTAATACCTTCAAGACAAATGTTTTAATACTTCAATCTGAAAGTTCGATTGCAATATATAAATACATTGTAGTTTGATAGGTTTTGTTTGAATGTAAACTGAATGAAATAAATGTCGATGTAACTGATTCACGTACTTTCAGCTCCTCTAGTAGTAAGCGGTAAAATATGTCCCTTTTCGTCACAAACGTGGGAAACTTTCATAGGCACTGGCGCCCAGCAATGTCATCATTGGCCATTTTAATAATTAATGCTTTGTCAAACTTGAGGAATTTCCAAATTAAGGCTTCTTTTAGGATGGGGCTTCTTGTGGGACTGACTACACCAGAAAGCTTTGTGTAAATAGGTGCACGGGTTGCATTTCAAGAATGAATAATGATTTTCGAATAATCTGCGACCCAAGGGCAGAAATTCAATCGCCTGACCACAACCCGTTCAACCTCCTAATTTAAGGTTTGGAGAATTCATTCTGTTTTGCCATTAAAAAAACAAAACTGATAGTGATACATAGATGTCCACAAATCGCGTACTGGGCTCGGTCTTTCTTAACCAATTCGTGCCGGAGGATTTATATGTCCGCAAACATTTTCAGAGTTTCAAGACGGATGACGAATAAATACGTCCCGAGCAAGGCCTGAAAAATAGTTTACTATCCACGGATGACGCGTTAATCCGCCAGGCACAGCAGTTTAATTCCGTGGGGGACGTGTATATTACGCTGCAAAAGTGTCCTTGTTTGTTGCGGTTAACGTGTATTTACAACATAAAGTTACCCGCTAGCGCTGCGGAGGACGGGTATACACGACTGGCATGTATGGCATACACGCGGTGGGCGTGAATATACGTCGACGTTGCCAATCATGCTTTGTTGATGCGGTGGACGTGTATATACGCTATATCGTGGTTCCCTTTGCTGTGCTCAGTGAAGTGAAATGCATAGGTTGAAAATCGTTGGCTTTAGAGTTCAAATAACTTCTCTGTTTTCTTTCCGCATTGAAGTTTGTTGCCACATCTCCATTGTTTGACTTATTGATCATTGATACAATGTTTCAATTCGTTCATGTAGCTTACACTGTAGAATCAGACCACGTTCACAATTAACCAAAGCCAATTTGTTCTTAAATATCGTAAACAATGTTTCCTTTATTATAACTACTTTACACAATGCCACAGCAGACCTCAGTTCATGTTAACAGAGATTTGTTAAAAAACTCAACTTGGACAGGGAAAAGGACGGTTAAAATAAGACAGGCAGGCGACTTAATTACATTTATCATTTGTTAGGTACACAAATCGTTATAGACATGGCTACTTTACATTCACGGTCACCGCGTTCGTTTACACCTCTATTAATAAGGAAATAAATGTGTGTTCGAGAGGTTTTAATCAATCTGTTTGAGACCGCTTGGAGTCTCGCTGCTGATAATTACCCGAGCCGAAGGCGATGGTAATTATCAGCACCCAATATCCAAACGGTCTTAAACAGAGTGATTAATACCGACCGAGCACACATTTATTCCCATTCATAAACAACTTTTCAGCCAAAAAAGCCCCCCAAATTCCGGAAAATTGTCGTAAGTAAATTTCGGTGTTTCGCCATTCTGTTTGGCTTTTCCTATCCATGTTCACGGGCGACTGTAAAATCACATGTTTCCGCCTCTGTTGCTCTAGACAATACATGCAATAAAGCGTATTTACTTTGAACCAGACTAAATGGCCTTTGCTGCCATTGACAACCTCGTTCCCAGAGTGTCGAGCTGTACGCGCCCACACTACCCGCTCTTACTATTGGAGATGATGTACGGCTAGAAATCAAGTAAGCCCTGGGGATGGGGGTTGGTTGGAAATAAAGACCACAACAAAAGAGGGGAGAAGTGGGGGAGGGGAGAAAGGGGAGAGCTAGGGGAGATAGGGGGGGGGGAGAAAGGCGGAGGGAGGGGTAAAAGGTGGGGAAAAGAAAGGGGGAGGGGAGAAAGGAGAGGGGAAGGGAAGAAGTGGGGGGGGGGGGGGACGGGGAGGGGAAGACGGGGTTAAATCAGATCAGTATATTGTACTGTTCTCCACTGATGCCCAGCAAATTTACAAAAATAAACATACCAAATTGTGCATTACAGTTACATACTCAACAACCAGAACATGTAAAACACAATACTGATAACCATCAATTTACATGTTACAAATAAATCACATTGCACACAATGAACATAATACAATTACTATCCAGGGGCCAATTTCATAGAGCTGCTAAGCACAAAAATATGCTTAGCATAGAATTTGTCCTTGGCAAAACAAAGGTTGTTGACCCAATTTTCACGTGATCTTTATTGTTTTTGATTTTGGCTGGTAACCTGTTTATTATGAGCAAGACTGTTGTGCTAAGCAAAATTTGGTGCTTACCAGCTCTATAAAATTTGCCCAAGATAAAAGATTAAGATAAGAATGTAAGAGTCCATAGCATTCGCCTATAGCGAAGCCAAACCCACATAATATCATCTAAACATACACACACATTGACACAAGTGGATCCCAAGAACAAAATATGCCCAAATAAAATAACATGTATTCATAAACACCTGTTAACATACTGATCCAAATTAACCAAGTGCTGCATACCCCTCAGACATGTCAAAATACCCCAAATCAACCATTATTTGTGTGTACAATCCCTCAGCAACCCAACCCAACCCATACCAAAAATCCTTTAACTCGAGCCAAGCTCAACCCTCCAAATTTATATTTAGTTTTTTTAAATTTCATTGAGGCCCTACTAAAATTAGCATATAAGAGAATCTTGGAAACTACAGTCACTTTTGCTTGCAAGAACACTTGCCAGTGAGGAAATTGGATTGGGACACGCGGGCAGCTTGTCCTTGTAAGTCTGCTTTACAGAAATGTACAATTGCAAAGAAATGTGACACAAAGAAAAGAACCTGCAGCAAACCAAGTAGGCCTTCACTTCCAAGTTGTATCTCTATTTATTTAGTATGTATTTAGTTTTATTATTTATTTAGATTCTGATGATATGCCAAGGAGACTTACCGGTCCTCGCCAAGCTTCGCCGCCTAGCCATTTCGGTGCGGCGCGCGTGATGACATCGAGTCGTCGTGAAATATTAATGAAACACGTTCATGGACGATGAACATGTACACACGCGGTTCATCATAGTGCGAAATACGGTACCCTCTGGAGACGTGAACACAATGGGGACAATGGGAGTGAAAAGGTCTCAAAAGGGTAATTTCTATAGATGAATAGGTCTCCACTATAGGAATTTTACGAATTAGATTTTTGAATTGTACTTAAGTTAGTCAAAAACTAGGATGTGGGTTAGGGTTAGTGTTTGGGTTAGGGTATAATATGGTATATTGGGTCGACATTTTAACCCAGGAAAATAATTTTGGTTAAAATGGGAGTATTTTGAAAAAAAAGTGCTGGACTTTCTAACCATTTCGTACACGAGAACAAAGCCATGTCTCCACAGTAATACAAAAATGCGAATTGATGTGTACATGTATGTACAATCATGAAGGTAGTTCTACCTCCATGGCACAATGTACAATACACGCTGAGACTAGCCTGCATATACATGCCTAGCTGCAACAATGGCCTATTTTTAATTAAACTGAGCCTGTATTAATATTAAGCTTGCGCCCTTTGGGATTGTAAGAGCTTGCAACTCGCGCCCTTCAGGATTGTAAGAGCTTGCAACCGCAGTACTGCACTAGATCAAAGTAGTCCGGGAGCCAACCCAGGTTTAATCATAATTTTGAGTGCAAAAGGTTTGTAGCGTGGGATATGTAGGAATGACTGAGACAATAAACACCATTAATCATAACGTTGAGTGCAACTTGCATTTATGTGTAGATCAACAGTTTATCATAAACCGATCACTGATCACAAGCTTAAAAGGAAACATGTAATAAGTTTTTTTTATTTGCTTAAATCAATTAATTATAATGTTGACAACAACATTATGTGTGTGGTTGTGTTTATTTTCTGTGATAAATGGGGGAAAATAATTTTTGAAAATGTTGGTCAAATCACTCCGCCCCTCGAAGGGAAGCCTCATTAACATAAAACTTCGCGAGGGGTATGACGAAAATCGAGGCTGAGACTCGCCGCGCTGCTTCCCGGCCTATTGTATACTGACTGCACCCATTGCAACAAGTGTCCGTCTTTACATGGTTTTTCATTCTGAATCAGGGTAAAAAGTCAACAGTTTTTGGTCATGCCGACGAGGTGTGTAGCTGCTAGGTGTAGCAAAACTACTAATGATGGAGTAAGCCTTCATTTGTTTCTGGCTGATCTTAAATATCGGAGGATTTGGACAGCCAAAGTAAAGTGGTCCAGGCGGGCCTAGTGATTTTCGGCCCTCTACAGCGAACATTTTGAGCGGCCGTGCATGCTTCGACCTAGAGCGCCTAGATGGACACCATCTTTATCCTCTTTATCCTGAGTCCGTGTCTGAATAAGGAATACTGTGATTCGAATCAGACAAATCAGTATACTGTTTTCGTCGGATTCACCAACAACCGAGGAAGAACTTTCACGATCGTCCATGTGAAATTCGATTACCGTGCGCAAAGCGTACGCGATTCGTACACTGTGGGTGCATCAACACACAACAATGCGCGTACGTGGCCACGCGAACCCGTCTCGTACCTAGACGTCGGGTACCGACTATCGAGAATTTGTCCGGGTCCTGCCTCGGTTTACGTCACTTATTTTTAGTGGCCGCGAAATTTAAAAAGGGGGGTCAATTTTTGGACGGCAAATTACCACACTAAACGTACACTAGAGCCAGTTTTGATTTGTATTCACATTTAATACACATAAATCTATTAATTTAAAACAAAATTTGCGTAATGAAAATGTTAGACTGCATGTTTCCTTTAAGAACATGATATATACACTGTAGTGCAAATTATAATTAAGAAGGTCTTTAATTAGTGCTAATTACACGTGTATTCATAATTACAAGTGCAAGAAAAAACAGGTGTCAGTGTGTACCTTACACTGTGATAGAGCAAAATGTGTCAATTAAGAAAATTCCTACTTAAGAAAGAGTCAAAAGTCACCAGTATTCCGAATTATCGGAATAATGTCGAGTTTTTGTATGCATTCGATAACTTTGATGAATTAACAAACATCTTGTGAGAGTCACATATATGGCACGATGGGGATCTTGTATGTATCAAAGAAAGCCCCAATAGGCCTTTTCTGCACAACCATTACCACTGCTGTGTCTTGCAAATCGAGAAAGAGAAGGCTTGAAGTGGGCGTGGTACCACTTGAACCGTACAGGAAAGTTCCAGACGGCGATCGCGAAAGAAACAAGAACAACATAAGAACCACTGCCTGACGCCGGTTAAAAACGAACGTCGTTTTTCTAGCTTTTCTCAGCATTCATGATTTGTTTTAGACGGGTATGTGCGACATGGTGGTGTACGTCTCCTATCCAATCAAAAGCCGTGCAAAAAGGGCCCCGTCCAATCGTTGGCCAGATGACGACTGGTCGTTACATTAGGCTTTTGTTATTAGTAATGGAACATATGTTACATATCCAGCATGAATTAATTTATTTAAATTAAGGAAGCTTTTTATGCGGTTTGTTATAACAACAATGTACAGGGGACTAGCTAAGGTGCTCATCTAGACGTGAAATTTGTCTTCTTTGTTCAATTTCGTTTCAATTTGGAGTCAGCAGGAAATTTAAGCAACCTGGACCGGTTTTCTAAAAGCCGTGGTGGGTGGGGGAGGGGGGGGGGGGTGGCTTAATTAGACTTCATTGCCTGATGACTGCAACATCTATAGTTGACAAAATTTCAAATTATTTGATATAGGCCTACTAGTGATAACAAATAACCACTCAACTTGCCTTCAAAAGACAGCTCGCAAGCTAGACGGTGGGTGCAAAGGCTTAATATTCCTCGCCTCTTTCTTTTTGTAAATGTAAATGTAATGTAAATGAGCCAACTCCAACCGCTCATTGTGAGGTGGTAGGGCTACTTAAATTATTATGAGCGAACACTAATGGTCTTTTAATAATTTATCAACTCCGAGAGCTTGTTCAGCTTGTCAAAGAGACAAATGGATATCATACAGGGTAGGATATAGGTCTTGCACGAGTACGCTAAGTGCTCCATTCACAATTAACTATACATGAGAATCGTTTGAGGTACATGTATTTAAATATACATGTATATTAATTGTGAATGGAACACTTAGCGTACTCGTGCAAGACCTATATCCCATCCTGTATGATAACAAATAACTGTACTAAGTCTTCTGGTCGTGCATGGGATGAATCTTCTTTTTATGCGTATGTAGCGAAGTAGCATGAAAATATCAAGAAATACATAGACTATTTCTTGCTCCCAATTGTCAAACAACAAAGCACATAAGCACGCGATTCGGGTCATGTGCTTGGAAAACAAAACAACTAAATAACCTGACATTGGAGCAAGAAAGATACCCTATTGGTAACACTGGATATAGTATCCATGTACAGGCGCTTATCCAGAATGTTTGTAGACGGGGGGAACACCCAAAACTGAAAAATGCAAGCGCGAAGCGCGAAGCGCGAAGCCTTTCACTGCATGGGGTCCGGGGCCCGCTTAAGGGCCCCTGAAAATGTTAGGTTTAATATGCATTGCGGTGCAACCTGAGGCGATTCCTGGCCACTTTCCACCAAACTTTTAGTAAAAATGTAACATAAATATAATTATGGAGATACAATGGAGAATTATAGAGGTAATAATAGAGAATATATATATGTATACAAAAATATATATTACATATACATTTATTATGAATGTAGGGGACATCCCGAATTTGTAAATGCGAGCGCGGGGCGCGAAACCCTTATGGCTTTGGGTCCGGGGCCCGCTTAAGGGCCCCGGGAAATTTTAGATTCTATATGCTCTGTGGTGCAATCTGAGGCGATTCATGGCCACTTTTCTCCATTTTTTTTTACTAAAAAGGTAACATAAAATTATGTGGAGATAAAATGGAGAATTATAGAGATTATAATAGTGAATATATATATATATATAAATACATATTACATATACATTTATTGATGAATGTGGGGCACACCCCAAATTTGAAAATACGAGCGCGGGGCGCGAAGCCCTTACGGGGTGGGGTCCGTTTTTTTAAATTCTGTATGCTCTGTTGTGCAATCTGAGGCGATTCCTGGCCACTTATATGAATGTGGGGCTCACCAAAACTAGAAAATGTGAGTGCGAAGCGTGGGGTCCAGGGCCTACTTAAGGGCCCGGAAAAATGTTTGATTCTATATGCTTTGTATTGAAATCTGAGGTGATTCCTGGCCTCTTTCCTCTGATTTTGTTAGAAAAAGTACAAAATTATATGGAGATAAAATGGAGAATTATGGAGATTATAAGGGAGAATATATGGAATTATATAATATATATAAATTTATATATGAATATGGGGCACACCCAAAACTGGAACATGCGAGAATATATATAAATACACGATGTATTATAGCAAAACTGTTGCAAAAAGATGAGCTTTCGGACAATGTCCCAGCTTGGGTTGGACAAACCATATAGCTCCATGGACAAACTAACCAACTAATATTCATACACAAGGTCATTAACAGCATAAACATTCATCCAGATACACTGCAATAAAAGGGTAATCGGCAATGGAGGGGACATTACTGCCAATTCAATGACCACATGTCCACCAGGCGCGGGATTATTTATCGAACCTCGATGCCAGGTAGTCTGAGTATCATACGTTGGTTAACGGAGCCACCTCTGATACCAACGAGCGGCTACCATGCGAGTTCAGGTTGTCTTCTGCGGATAACACCAATGTCCGGCCTCGCTCTCCCGCTGCGAGTAGACACCCTGAGAGGGTTCCATGTGCATGGAGAAATTGAACGGGTGTGGGTCGCAAACTGGGGTTCCATGAATTGATAACCCTTTTTTGTCAGTATTATTTTATGCCCAAAATTAGACACAGCAGATACTCCGATCCGATCCGACTCCCTTCCTTCCTTTTCTCTCACCTCCCCCTCTTTTCCCCCACCCCCGTTTTTGTTAAAACTCAGTTTACCCTGGATCCGCGCATTGTATACGAACTGCCCACAAGATGAGGCAATTGAATCAGTTTGCGACGCAATTGCAATGGCCGACGCCAGACTACATGTATACGCAAAACCCAAGCCCACAACAGACCACGCATGCTGTCTCTTATCAAGCATCAAAACACCGTTGAATTCAATGGTAGGTTTTTTTCAGACAGAAAATTAGCGTGGCCATGGGTAGCGAATGCGCCGTCCGGAGATTTGTGACATGACTCTATTCAAATACGAAAAAGAACAATTATCCCTCACAATCCCTCAATTGTGAGCCAGATGACGGTCGACGATTTTTATAATTGTTAACGGAAACGGAAAAGCAAGATGCGGACCTGGTGCAAACACTTAATAAAATTCATCCAACGCTGAAGTTCACGTCTGAGATCTCCCACCGCCAAGTCACTTTTCTCGACCTCATTATCTACAAAGGCGAACGATTCATAAAATGAAGAGATACTGGATACTCGAGTAGCTACCTAAAAAACTGATACATTTCAGTACCTAGCTCGAGAATCAGCAGTAAATCGGTATTTCGCGGCTTGATCAAGGGCGAAGTGGCTAGATATATACAAACGTATATGTACCCGCACAAAAGACTTTGAGGAGAAGGTTGAATTCTTCAAGGACAAACTTCAAAAACGAAGACCTAGCCCTCCTTCCTTAAAGGGGCGAGAATCCCGCTGATTCTATTGCGTGAAAAACTGAAACAAATATCCCATTGGTGTTGGTCCTACCACACTACCTACAAGTTGCACACCAGGCCCTCCAACGGGCCCTTCTTAAACACTGGAACTTGATTAGTGAAAACGAATACTTAAATAGGCTATTTGATACCCAACCCATCTTGACATACAAACGGCACAAAAACATAAAAGATGAATTTTACTTGTTTGATCTAGTAAATACCTCAGAAACTTCTACTTGGTCCAGACGCGATCATGTGGGGTGTATTAACAGGTGATATAAAGACCACCCATCTAACAGGCCCTGCTAGTCTACTATAATAGCCAGCACGATATAAGACGAGGGAATCCCCCAATAGTCCCCCATACCTATACACTCTCTAGACTATTGTTACCTAACGCAACCCCCCCCCCCCCCCCCCCTAAACACCTAAAAAGGCTTCCTGAGAAACCACAATATTCTGCAAGCGCAATGACTACCACAAAAAAAGGGGGGGGGGCGGGGCAATATTTTAGGAAGGTGGGTGGGGGGGGGGGGGGGGGGATAGACCATTCGCACGTGACTATCTTCTAACTATCGCTTCTAACTATCGCAGATCCAGTATACGTATTTTGTAGAATGTACTTTTCATTGCATTTTATTTTGCTAGACACACGTTTTGGGGTTTTTTTTGCGGGGGGCGGGGGAGTTAAAGCCCACTAGACCTCCCGTGGAACCGCGCTTGGGGGAGGGGGGGGGGGGTGTTCCTCCGTCTCAGATCTTGCTTTATATGATCCACTACATACGGCAGAAGTAACCCCAGCCTCTTTTGTGTTGGTCATTGTATTCCCGGAAGCTCAACAATTACTTTCAGAAAGTGTTAGGTAACAATAAACACGAGTGTGGATATAATAGGAACAAAGCGTATGTGTGTTCGCTCGGCTTTTAACCAGTTCGCGCTGGGTGTATTTTCAAGTTACTGAAAGCACTGGCAGAATTAGTTTTCATAAAAAAGACATTCTGTCGCCTTGGGCATTTTTTCTCTCTGCAGTCAGGGGGTGATATTACGTCAACCGCTATACACGCCATAAAATTTGACGCGTTTGTTTTTGATTGAAATAGGGGACGTATGACAAAGGGAACAATGGGGTCCCCTATTCCGCAAAGGTCCCCGATTCAGACTCGTGTGCAAATCCTATGGCGATCATCCGAAAACGTTAGAGTACAAACAAAAGAGGGAAGACGGTCGGACAATGCCCCGTCCCCTATTGACGGCATTTACCCACTTGCGTGCGTGTGTATACGTTATGCGTGGATATACTACACACAGGGCCGGTGACAAATGTACGCGGTAATAGACATGTATTATTCGCAAGCCCAGCTAATGCCCCGCTTTCACTTACGCTACGAATATCCCGAATCGTGCCGAATCGGAAATTGTCGAAATTCGTGGCGATTTGGCAACAAATTAAAAAATTTCGTGAAGATTCGGGCGGAGGTACGAAGCTGTCACGACTTAATTACGAAAGACTTACGATAATTCGTGGCTAATCGGGTTGAAAATATGCCGAATATCAACAATGGGTTAAGAAACAGGTACGATTTCAAAGAATCGTGTAAGAATTGTACGAATAAGGTACGACTCACTTCCGAATATGCCGAATTCATGTACGAATCCACTACGACCTCGACGAATAAGTTACGACTTCTACGACTTATATACGAATCGGCAAAATCCGCCGATCGCTGGCCAACCCGTCATTTCCACAGTGGACGTTTAACGGAGAGCAGGTCTGGCTCTGGCCATGAAACTGAGTACCAACATAAACTGCTGGTAGCTGAGAACAGGATAATAAGGTAACCCCCAAGAAGACAAAGAAGACGCAAGCGCTGGTTGGTTCGACCATGGCTGACACCTGCTAGAAGGCAAGTAGAATATGGGCATTACAACAGACTGATGCAAGGACTAAGCGTGGAAGATGAGAACTCCTTCACCAACTATGTCAGAATGCCACCCCAGATGTTTAATGAGCTCCTCCAAAGGATCAACCCTGTCATCCAGAGGCAGCACACCCGCCCGAGATCACCCCTAGAAGCTGGACTAAAGCTGGCCCTGACCCTGAGACACCACTGGCTACAGGAAACTAGTACCAGACCCTCTACTACGACTTCAGATGTGGCAGGAGCAACGATGGAGTGATCGTCCCGGAGGTGTGCCAGGCCATTATTCAAGAGCTGAAGGAGGAGGTTATGCCACTACCCCGGACCCAGGGAGACTAGAAGGCATTTGCCCAGCAGTTCATAGACCGGTGGAATGTTCCTCATGCCCTGGGGGCCTTGGATGGCAAGCACCTGGCCCTCAAGAAACCACCCAAGTCCGGCAGCCTCTACTACAACTACACGGGCCTCTTCTCCGTGGTTCTGAACACAAGTTCATGTCGATTGGCACTGGTGGACAAGGTCATCTGATGGACAGATCTTTGTGGCCTCAGAACTGAAGGAATGCATTGATGACAATCAATGATTGATCAACTTACCTGACGAGGAACCTCTGCATAATTATGACAAAGACGCTGAAAGGCATGCCCCAAGTACTTTCCAAACTTGAGACGGTCCGGAAAGGGCACATCAGGAACAGGGAGGGGGGGGGGGGGGGGTGGATGATCTGGAGCAGCTTCTCCTGTCTCTCCTTCGAGCTGGCCATCTCCGCGACAACGTCATTTCCCTTTTCCTTTGCTACCTCTGGAGGTGCTGGCCGTAGTGATGGTGGAAATTAGGTTGGTGGTGAGCGGTGGCGTGGTCATAGTCGGTTCCTGCTGGTCCACGTCCTGGTCATTGTCCTCGGGATCTCTCAGGTCCGGCAGGGTGGTAGCAGCCTTGAGGCTTTGCACGTCAGGGACTGGAGACGGTTCCAGATTAAATGTTGCCTCTCAGTGAACTCCTGGCTTGCCCGGCCACTCTTGGTCCGCCTCAGCTTGCCAATCTGTGTCCTGATGCTTTCGAATGAGGTGGTCAGGGCCTCGACCTTTTTGCCTATCTTCTTGACCAGGTCCTCCCACGCACTGTTCTTCTTTGCGGCAAACATGTGGTCCGTCCGCCTCTTATTGTAGATGAAGTCGTGTTGTTCTAAAAACAAAAAAGGGCCACCTCGAATAATAATAATATTGTTGTTTACAAAATCAAAACCTTGAACACCATACCAAATAACTGCAAAATGACGATATATCAGAGTAATTTTTAATAAAGGAATATCACATATAAATATAACAGTTACCTCCTCTTGTTCTTCGTCATTAAGGTTTGACGGGGATGAAGTAGCTTCCCCGTCGGCAGCGTCGACGGCCTCCTCCACGACTTCGTTCGGCTGGTCTTTCTCCTCCTGCCGGCGCTCTTCCTCTGTCGGGGGAAGATCTTGGTCGGCCCCATCTGCTGGAGGGAGGTCGTCTGGTGGAGGTGTTAGTCCCCTCGGGCTGTCCTCGCCCTCTTCTCTGCCACGCTTGGTACCTTTGCGGCGTCCTTTGCCCTTGCTGGAAGCCCCGGGTTTAGTTCTTGAAATCCGCCGAGATGTGTACTGCAGCACTCCGGGAAGCGATAATTTGTTCTGCAGGTAGGTTGGTACATAGTGTACATTTATTAGCCAATCAGAACACAGATGGTGTTGACGTCATCGATAATGCTCAAGTTGTTTGGGCTTCTGACAGGGGTAAGGGGTTAGGGGTTAGGGTTAGGTTTTAGTGTTAGGGTTGTCCCAGATGACTCTAACATCATCGATGACGTCAACACCATCTGTGTTCTGATTGGCTAATGTACCAACCTACCTGCAGAAAAAATTATCGCCTCCGGGAACTGTTATGACCTGTTCAGTTCGGCGCCGCTTCTTATAGCCACGAAAATCGGACCTGATTCGTGGCCGATTCGTGACCGATTGGTACTTGATTCGTACTACATTCGGAACATTCGTGCCTGTTTCGGGATGTTTTCGGCGTGGGTCAACGAATTTGAGGGAGACACGAATGGCCAAGAATTGCCCAGAATGCAAACAAAATCGATTACGAAGCTGTTACGGACGATAAGAAAGGGTTACGAAGTGTTTACGATACATCTACGAAATTGAAATTCGTGAACCCTCCCACGAAAGTTTTTGCTAAACAAAAACTTTCGTGGCGGCTCGACGAACTCACGCGAACTGTACGAATGATTAGAAATCAACTTAGAATCATTTAAAAACTACAAGAAACGTTTGAGAACTACCTACGAACCGGACGAATTTCCGATTCGGAACGATTCGGGATATTCGTAGCGTAAGTGAAAGTGGGGCATAACAAGCACCCGTTCAAGAATTTGAAAGGAGACTAAGGATAGTTGAGAAGTTTGAATGTCATAAATTACTGGACGCAGCTGATAATCCTTGGCCGTATGAATTTAATGGAGACAATGGAACTAGGGTGTTGAATAGGCCTAATCACTGAAGCGTGACACCACGATATAGCTTATATACACGTCGGCGGGTCAACGGAACATGCTTGGCAACCTCGACGTACATTCACGTCCATCGCGTGTATACCATACAATGTCAGTCGTGTATATCTGTCCTCCGCAGCGCTAGCGGGTATAGACAAGGCAGACATTTTACCGTTTACAACTAGAGGAGCTGGAAGTACGTGGATCAGTTACATCGACTCTAGAAACTTTATTTCATTCAGTTTACATTCAAACAAAACTTATCAAACCACAATGTGTTTATATAATTGCAATCGTACATTTTAGATTGAAGTATTTAAACTTGGGCTAGACCGCTAGAGCATACATTCTTGTGCATACACATACACAGTTTGAAGCAAGACGTCTAAATTGCTTCGAAACTCAGTTTTATACATGAATAAATCACACTGTGAAGCGACATCAGAAGTTGAATATCCAAAGTAAAAAAGTCAAGATGAATCGCAAATCAAAGGAAATGTTTTTTTCAAATGAACCAAAAATACTGGATTATTTACTGACCTGTTTCAATTGGCAAGCTAATTAAACTATATATTAGTATACAAATCCACTGTATTCAATACCATATGACATTTGATTTTCTGTTGAATGTACTAAAAAATAATACTTGCCTATCTACAAAGTATTTTTGTTTTAATCAAATGAGAAGAAAGTAGCTTAAAATACGTTTAAAATACGTTTAAAATACGTTTAAAATACGTTTAAATACGTTTAAAATACGTTTAAAATACGTTTAAAATCGTTTAAAATACGTTTAAAATACGTTTAAAATACGTGTTTACATTACAATCCACATTATATTAATACACTTCATTAAAACGCAATTAACATAACAATAAATGTGAATTGTATTCAGAGTGAAATCATAGACAATTAAATCATAATTATAGGTTTTCCTGGTAAATTTCGGCAAATGAGCAGCCATTTTAACCACTGCGCCATTCTATTTCGCGCGAAATTGAATGCTGCTGAAAATGGTCATTCGATTTCATTTTATGACTGGTCAAAAGTACTGTTGCGTCATTCGATATAACCAAATAAACAGCAATTCAACAAAAAAGCATCTAAACTCGCCGGAGCTTTTTTGAGGCGCGTGTTCGGTCATTCAAATTCATTATTGGGCAGGCCTTTCCATCATTTGTGCAATCTATTAAACGCTCTGCGTGTTCAAGCCGAATAGTGAATACTGTACAACATTATATGAACGCACGTGCAAAGCTGGCGTTGCGCAATTGGCGCGTAGAACTTGTGCAGTAGCGGTTAAGGTTACGAGCAACCAATCACCGACGCGTCGTTTTGCCCATACTTTTTCAAATCACGGTCTTGCACACCACTGGCGGTCTAGAGGGCGCTCTACAGGGACGCTATAAACTTAGCTGCACTTTTGATAAATTAAGAGAAACACAGGATTGTGGCTATTCATTCAATTGGCACTAAAAATAAATAAATTCAGTGCACATTTAGAAAATAGTACGCCGATTTGTTACGGCTGAATTTACATTTAAGGAAAAAGAATCATCAATTAGTGTTAACTAGATAGCGGGATTGTGACATTCATACTATTTCGCGAAAAAAAAAATGCATCTTTTATAAATTATTGTGCACAAAATCCTATAATAGGTTTTTCCGGCCAATTTCACAAAATAGCGTTCAAATTGCCAACTTGAAGCGAATTAGCTCTCTGCTGTCGTTCCCGTGGTTCATATTAGATTTGTTTTCATAGCTGACATATTCATGTTTTACTCTTCCTACGTTAAAGTTTAGGCATTCGTTATAAGTGGCCATATAATTTAGCAGTCGGTTTGGTAAAGGCTTAGATTCACAATTATTTTCGTTTTTATTTTCGCTTATTCTATTTAGCACTTTCTGCATTCAAAATAAAGGGATACGACTTAGGCAAAATTTACTTCGGCAACATTAAACTTGGGTATCATTTCCCCGCGTTGTTTTTCTATTTGTTTACTTGTTAACTTTTGCTCTCTTATCTTCTGTTTTACATTGAGATCTGTATGGTGGCCCTGGAGGGACACGCATAACGTCAAAATTGACGTCAATATTGACGTCAAATTTCACGATTTTCTCCAAAAGTCGCGAATATCGACGTCAAATTTGACGTCGATATTCGCGTCAAATTTTCACGACTTTCCCCGAAAGTCGCGTATATTGACTTCAATATTCGCGACAAAATTCACGACTTGCTCTCAAAGTCGCGAATATTGACGTCAATATTGGACCATCCACGACAAAAGGGCTGTAAAGTCGACAGAGCATATTTAGAGGAAAAGACCATTAAAATATGGGAAAAACAATAAAAAACTAAGAATTTTCATATTCAGTATAACTTGTGGTAGCTAACCGTAAATACCAACTATGTCTTCTAATACATCATTTTAAAGCTTCTTTCTTGTAGATTTCATTTCACAACATATATCTCAAAACGTTCAGATACCTACTTTACAGCCCTTTCGTCGTGGACGGTCACATATTGACGTCAAATTTTGCGAATTGCCTCCAAAGTCGGGAATATTGACATCAAATTTGACGTCAAATTTCACGACTGGACATAAATTTTGATGCGAATTTGTTCCCAGCAAGCTAGGTTTTGGCTAGTTTTGCTCCATTTGTCCATTTCATTTGTCCGGGGCGCGCTGTCCGTCTATGCAGTTCATCAATCATCCATACTCCGAAAACGGGCTTATTGAGGGCGCCCTCGATTGTCACGAGAGATCAGTAGATTTGTTTTAAAGGTTTAAAGATATACCATTGGTGTTTGCATTATCATGAATGGGTGGATTTGGGGGGTTGTATTTTATAGTAAATATCGTTTAACTGACCTGTCTGAAGTTTTACAATTATGGATGGCGAGAAAATCACGAAAAACTGCGTTTGTTTTCAACCGCCGTCGGGCAGTTGAATATTCTTATGTTATTATTGTTTTTTCGCGATCGCCGTCCGGTGATCGCGAATTTTGTTTTACAAAATTATTTATCGGAATAATTACAGGATATCTAGCGCGATAATTTTGCTGGATACCTAGAATCATAATTTACTTTCAAATAAGTAAGATATTTCTTAATAATTCGGTAGTAAATATTTTCGATATCTGTAAATGGTGTATCCTACCTTTCAATAAGCCCGTTTTCGGAGTATGGATGATTGATGAACTGCATAGACGGACAGCGCGCCCCGGGCAAATAAAATGGACAAATGGAGCAAGACTAGCCAAAACCTAGCTTGCTGGATAAAATGTATGTCCGGTCTTGAAATTTGACGTCAATATTCGCGACTTTGGAGGCAAGTCGCGAAATTTGACGTCAATATTGACGTCAATATTTGCGACTTATATATGCGTAGTCCCTTCAGGGCCACCATACTAAACATTTCAAAATTGAAGCTAGAAAAACGAGTTAAAAATGTTGCAACGCTGGAAATGATCATGGAAATGTCCTATATGCACATTAGAAGGATTGCAGCAATCCGGCGCCTGCTCACAACGAATGCAGCACAGCAGCTCATACATGCCTTCATCACCACCAGACTCGACTTCTGCAACAGTCTCCTTGCTGGACTGCCTCAAAATACACTGCGTCGGTTACAATCAGTCCAAAATGCTGCTGCAAGATTACTTACAGGTACAAAAATGTCTTCTCATATCTCTCCCATCCTACACAATCTACACTGGCTACCAATTAGTTTCAGAATTCAGTACAAAATCAACCTCCTGACATTCAAAACACTTCATGGTTCAGCCCCTCCCTACCTTCAGAGCATGCTTCAGCACCGGCATGCCAGGCCAGGTCTGAGGTCATCAGGCAGCATGCTTTTTGTTCCCCGGACTCGCCTTGTCTCTTATGGTGATAGAGCTTTCTCTAATCTTGCCCCCCGCCTCTGGAACTCTCTGCCTCAAAGTCTAAGAGATACACATGACATTTCTCACTTCCAAAACTCCCTTAAAACACATCTTTTCAGACTGGCCTTTGAACACATCTGAGATTTCTTTTATTGACCTGGACCGGCGCCTTTGAATGTGTATACAGAGAAAGTGCGCCTTACAAATGCTGTGTTTTATTATTATTATTATTATGTGCGTGGAAATAGATCGTACCATTATTCACGGGGGCGGGTGTGTGTGGGTACACGAACACGTACATGACGTCACCTTTCTAGCTGCGCACACGTTTCTGCCCATACTCCATGTGTTTAGCCCATATATGAAATGGAAGTTTATTTTTTCAATTCCAAGGAAATTGTTTACATTTCAATCATTTTTATTCGATACTCCTTTTATTCTATGTTTAAATTAAGGGGCTATTTGCATAGGATCATACCTTCTTCAACAATGAAGTGTTCCAGGTGGATACACGGCCTTCACACACGCGGTGTGGGTCAATGGGGCCCCGGGAGTCACGTATATTTGTATACGCTATGTCAATGCATTATTGACACAAGGCGACGATTTAAACCGCTCAACTGATGAACATTATTCATCGAAAGGAATTCATATCGGCCGGGGGCGGCGGAATCCGCCACCTAAAGGCAGAAATTCAATCGCCTGACCACACCCTGTCGAAGCTCCTAATTTAAGGTTTGGAGAATCCATTCTGTTTTGCCATTAAAAAAACAAAACTAAGTGATACATAGATGTCCACAAATCACATTCTAGGCTCGGTCTTTCTTAACCAATTCGCGCCGGAGGATGTATATATCCGCAGACATTTTAAAACGAATGACGAATAAACACGTCCCGAGCAAGGACTAAAAAATAGTTTACTATCCACGGGGGGCGTGTATATACGCTTCAAAAGTTTCCTTGTTTGTTGCGGAACGTGTATTTACGCTAAAAGTTACCCGCTAGCGCTGCGGAGAACGGGTATACACGACTGACATGTATGGCATACACGCGGTGGACGTGCATATAGGTTGACGTTGCCAATCATGCTTCGTTGACGCGGTGGACGTGTATATACGCTATATCGTGGTTCCCTTTGCTGTGCTCAGTGAAGTTTGTTGCCACATCTTCATTGTTTGTCTTATTGATCAGTGATAACATTTTTCTATTCGTTCTCGTACCTTACACTATAGAATCAGACTTCCCATAAAGTCCACGTTCACAATTAACCAAAGCCAATTCGTTCTTGAATATCGTAAACAATGTTTCCTTTATTATAACCACTTTACACAATGCCACAGTAGATATATAACCTCAGTTCATTTTCACAGAGGTTTGTTGAAAACTCAACTTGGACAGGGAAAAGGACTGTTAAAATAAGACAGGCAGGCGACTTAATTAAATTTATCGCATTTTGTACACAAAGCGTTACAGGCATGGCTACTTTACATTCACGGTCACCGCGTTCGTTTACACCTCTATTAATAATAATTTAAAGGTAGTATACACCATTGGTAATTGCTTGAATGATCATGAATGAGTGAATAGGGGGGGGGGGTGTAATTTATTGTTCAACTGGCGTCGGCAGTGGCTCTTATTTATAATGTTCTGGGTTTTTTTTCTTTGCGATCGCCGTCCGGAATTATGAAATTTAATTTTTCAGAACAAATACAGGATATCTAGCGCAATCATTTTGCTGGATGCCTACAATCATTCTTTACTTTCAAATACTACAAGAAATTACTGTTTGCTTTTCGATGTAATTCTTTAAACCTTCTTCTATTTAATACGAGCTCCGCGCTCGCATTTTACAGTTTCGGGTGTGACCCCCGTCTAAAACAATCCTGGATATACGCCTGCACTCTTTTAACAATCAACGGTCATTTTAGAATCGTTTGTAAAGGAAAATAATTCCTTCAAGATTATGAGAAAGAAATATTGTGTCCCAAAAGACATTTAAGTATCTTATATAAGTTTGTATCCAATGACCGACACAAAATTATTTAATAAATTTTCTTCTTTGTACGAGTGCTTCGATTCCACGAGTCCACATGTATTTTAGATTTTCGAAAGTGATAGGTCAAGTTTTGGTACGATATTTCTCTTCCACGTCATGCAATTGTTTAGTTTCCATAATGTGGCCCAACCACAGTCGCCATAATTACTTTTGAGTAAATACACCTTTTAACAGTGTCATACACTAGAGAAATTAAGGGAAGCAGTCAACCCTTTCACCCAAATAACAACTTTACATTATAAGGTGTCAACCTGGGCGATAGAGCAAATACCTAACAAAATGCCCTTGAGACTCATTCGAGGGATTCGGTCACATAATGCTAGCAGCAATGTTTCAGGGGTGATTTTATTAAGAAATCATTGTACCAAAAATAATTGTAAAAACGATATTTTATTTGAGGGGTCCGGAAGCACGCCACCAGTCAACTTTCAGGCTCTACCTCAGTTCATTTTCACAAAGGTTTGTTGAATACTCAACTTGAACAGGGAAAGGAGTGAAATATGACGGGCAGGCCACCTAAATAATTAAATGTATCGAATTGTATACAAAGCGTTATGCACGGCTGCTTTACATTTACAGTCACCGCGTTTGTTAATATAAAGCTCATTTATTGGTTCATCAAAATAACGAGAGAAACTGGCAACTGATCAGTACGAAACTAGCGAGACAGGTGGACAGATACAACTGGAAACAAACGTACAATTTGCTGTTAACTGTGCAATCATATTTGGATCACAAATCAATGTCCTCTCATAATGTCCTCTCAGTTTGTTAATTTGGTCACAGTCACAGAGAATAAGTGCATGGTGTTTGTGGTCCATGCGCGTCTAATTAAGTCTTACTCAAGGCGGTCCTTCTTTGGTTGTTAATTTGCCAAACTAAAACGTGGTGGGTGACTATGAAAGGAACGAAGGAAGTTGGGAGATGAATCTACCTTTAGAGACTCTCTGGTTCAGCACGGTCGCCTGGGTTTATGTCTGGGCTTGCCAGCCTGGTCAGGAGACTTTCTCCGGTTCTTGCTACCAACTTCTTAATCAGACGATGACATGGGATGACGGTAAGGCAGCCTGCTCCGGCATCGGCGGTAGCTTGACAGCTCCCAACTCCTCGGCCGAGAATCAGTTCATCTGGGACATGTTGACCAGCAATGTTCCGGATGGTCGTTGTTGGATCGGCTGCAAGAGGGATACACTATCAGGCAACTGGGTGCGAGCTGCAGACAGCGCCTTGTGCACCTACTTCAACTGGTATCCAGGAGAGCCAAAAGCCAGTATATGCCCATTTATGAGACGTCGGGATGAGAGGTGGGATGACTGGGAATGCACAGAACTTCGTTATCCGATCTGTAAAATTCCCCCGCCGTCACCGACGAACCTGCCGACTACGTCCTGCCCTCGAGCTTACGCATACAGCCTCTCCCAATCCCCCTGCCTGACCGGTCGCGTCATCAAGGAGTTACCGGTCAAGGGTTTCATCGCGTGTGGCTTGGAGTGCCTGAAAGAGCCTCGATGCCGCTCCTTCAATCTGCGACAGGTAAGCGAAAAGGTGCTAATCTGCCAGTTGAATGACATCACTCACCATGAAGCAGACAAAGAAAGCCTCGATCAAGATCCCTCTTGCCAGCATTATCATTCATTTAATATTTAAAGGGACTAGGCCCAATATAGGTGTTACACTAAAATACACTCGCATATAATAAACCTTATAGGAGTGGTTTTTGAAACAAACTTTGGAGCCTAAAATTATAGTCTACAGAGAAGCACACAAACAATTCAGTTATTGAAGCAAGTCTCACTCCCAGATGACATCACTCTTTCTTAGGAATATTTTAGAAGCATTCAGAGATAGAATTCGTATTATATCAATTTATATTATTAAACTTATGCTAATTCAATTTGTCTATTGTGTGCTTGACTTAAACACACATCAGACTAGTTTATTTAACATAAGTTTGAAATTGATTGATATGAGACAAATTCGATCTCTGACTGAAGCCTTTCCGCATTAAGCTTATATTAGAAAAACTTTGATTCGTATTGACGAATATTCCTGTGAGTAACCACAATTTGAAATTGAATGGAAATTGGTTTAAAGCAATTAACCGCAACTTAATTAGGCTTTACATTTCAGTACGAATATTTTGTGGTGCACATACTTACGACGTTAAGCAATCATTAAGCTAGAGAAAGATTCACAGTTTTAATTAATTGTATTTTAAATGTGTGCACGTTTTTAATGATAAAAGATATATAATACGATTTTATAACGCGTATTTTCACAAGTTACAAATGCGCGGGTAAAGACAACTCCAGAAGTTGCGGGTGTTAGGTAAGGAATTCTAGCATTACATCGGGAACCAGACACTGAGAAGGCCTCCGTTCACTGCCCTCTTGAATGTGCGAAGAACTCTTAAGTTACTGTTGGATCATATTATGTACTTCGGCAATGTGTTTTGCAGGGCTTTGTGCATGAAAACGGATGTTTTCAAGTTGATGCGCGGTGTAACTGCAGTATTAAACTAAAGGCCCTGTCACACTTTTGCGTATCCTAATTCCTTATGAGTTGCGCATTGACATTTTTTTCATACGCACAATATGCACCTCATATGCATCTCAATCGTTTTGTGTAAGTTTTATGTACGTAGGCATGCGCACAGTACGGCCCAGTACGCCGGATAGTTTTGGGCAAGCACAAAACTACGCAGCGTACGCTCTTACGCCGGTCATAAGTTATAAATACGCAGCGCATCGGTCCCGCATCGGTCGAGCGCGGTACAAATACGCTATGTGTTTGTGTGGGATAAGCGGTTCATACGCGGTAATACGCTGATGTTAACGCTATGGAATTTGCACTGGTACTAACAACAGCGGGAAGCCGCCGCCTTTTTATAACGCGTGGCGAGCGGCGGACATGCGACGGAAATACGCTCGGCATTCGTCGGAAGTGCGTCAGGCATGCGGTCGGGATAAGTAGGGTGCGTCTGGAATACGCTCGGCATGCGCACTGCATACGCAGCTATTCGCAGCAGTAAAATAGTGTTGCGCACTACATACGCAACTCATACGCTCCTCATACGCCATGGATGCGCTGAATTCGTTACTTATACGCTAGGTGTGCGTCGCATATAAGTCAAAGTAATCGAAACATTTTGAAATTTTGAGCGTACGGCTGCGTATTGAATTTGTGTAATAAGGAACTCATAAGTACTTGATATACGCAAAGGTGTGACAGGGCCTTAATGTAATTGTTGTAGAAGTGGAAAGTCGTGTGCGTATGTGATACGACCGGCAATATTTTGAAAACTTGAAGATAGATATTGCTCTTAATAATTATTATTAGCAAGGGTTTTCACAAGTGTTACACTAAGCTGATCAATGTGTCATTGTTAATGTACCTTGCTAGATCAGATTTGTAGTATGCACCAATTTAGTCATTTACCAATTAATTTCAAAAAGTGGTCAATCTATCTAAACATTTAATTTTGTTATTACAGATCAAATTCTGTTGCCCAAATGCAGCAATCAGAGATCGAATTCAGATACATTTCAAACTGATGCTAATTAAATTAGTCTGATGTGTGATAAGTTTTAAATTGATTGAAATAAGACAAATTCGATCTCTCAATGCCGCCTTTCCGCATTATTAATAAGCTTATAATTATTAGAAGAATTTGATCCGTATTGACGAATATTCATGAGACAATGTTCAAAATGAGTGACCAAGATGTCAAATTAAATGGAAATTGGTTTAAAGCAATTAACCGCAACTTAAATATACTTTTATTTGTGATGCACATACTTACGATTTTAAGCAATCATTAAGCTAGAGAAAGATTCAAAGTTTTAATTATTGGATTTTAAATGTTGCCACGTTGATAATCAATGCACGATAATAATAAATTCACAAAATTTACAAAATTTACAGTTTTTGACTGAGCTGACCAATTTGTCAGTTTTAATGTACCTTACTAGGTCAGATTTGTATGCATCAAAAGCAATTGATCTTACATGTAGAACTTTAAATAGAAACACACCAATTTTATAGTTAGATATCATTTATTTATAGTTATTGAATTGACGTTTAAAATGTCCGTAACTCACACAATTGAAGCCAATAATCGTTTAGCATGAAAGTTTCGTGATGTACATCCGATTTAAAGCGACGTTAAAGCTATAGAAAAAAAGGTTTTATCAATTGCACTTTGAATAACTTGTTGGTCAATATTGTCAAGCCAAGTAAGTTTTTTTAATTCTTTTTTTTAAGTAAATAAACAAGATAAAGAACTTCACCACTGTATGGACACTATTACTAAATGTCCAGTTTAGTCTTTTAGGTGGTATCATGTCCAGACTTTTAGAATAATAATACAATTGAAATTTAAATTACTATTGACATTTGAAAGTCGTTCAAGTTTAAAGTTGTATTAATAACCCGACTGGGAGTTATAAAAACATATTTCTGATGCTCTATCAGAACAAGTGACATTTATATTATAGTAATACTAAAGATATCTCTATTAGATTGATTGTTTATTTCTATTTAATTGAAACTAGTGCATTGCTAGTTCAAAATGTGCCTGTTTGGAACGAGCAAATTGCTTGGCCTCCGTAAACCCGCAAAAGTAAACGTGGCGATATAGAGTGCAGTACCCGTATAAACAGTGCGGCATTTCTACTAGGCCTATATCCAGCACGATATTACACTGAGCTGATCAATGTGTCATTGTTAATGTACCTTGCTAGATCAGATTTGTAGCATGCACTAATTTAGTCATTTACCAATTAATTTATAAATGTAGTCAATCTATTTAAACATTTAATTTTGTTATTAAAGATCAAATTCGTCTACGCTGTTGCCCAAAGGCAGCATTCAGAGATCGAATTCAGATACATTTCAAACTGATGCTAATTAAATTAGTCTGATGCGTGCTTGACTCAAACACACATAAGTTAACATAAGTTAGAAATTGATTGAAATAAAGCGAATTCGATCTCTGAATGGCATTGAAGGTATTGAGTGCATTATTTCTCCTGGTGGCGAAAGGGTTATGTCACATTGTCTGAACTCGTACTCATTCAACTGAAATGTAAAAAGCGCCCCCTTACTTTGGAGATCGGCCTCTGATCGGTGAGACCCCACTCGCGCGCCCTAAAAAACAAGTCATCTTGGCGGATCCTTCAGACAAATATTCAAATATTCGCGGTTAGCGGTTCCGATATATCTGATGAATCTTCCTCATCATCCGCCTCAGAAGAAAACGATGATTCGGAAGACACCGAACACTGTGACTCAACTCGACTTAACCTTCTTGACCTATACCGTTTTCACACTACTCTGGGTAATTAATCACCCGGGTAGTTGGCCATACCCAGGTAGAAACTAACCCGGAGAATCGGTTTCACACTACATGTACAAAGTTAAACCCGCAATTCAGCTTAACCGCTTTAGTGCGCACTAGGTAATTTGGTAATCGCATTCATACTAAGCAAACGACAACCCGGAGTATGTGCATTGCTTGACCTCTGTCCTCCAACAATCATTTGCGCTCAAAACAGCTTGACAAAAAAATGACGCCCGACATGGAATTGGAAACAGTAGCATTGATCGTACTACAGTATCTATATCAGCCGTGCGAAGCTAACGCTCACCATAAATATCTGCCAAATTAAATATCTGCCAAAGTCCTTAACCGATTTTAGCCAAATTTGGACAGGATTTTCCTTGACCCGAGTCATATAATGTAGTGACCAGCATGTGTGGTCACTAGTGGTCACTAGTGGTCATTTTCTTCAAAATTACAAAATGCTACTTCTTTTACATTCTTGGTCTAATTATTGTCTAACTTAGTCAGTTACATCTCTAGACCAAGCCTCATAAAAATTGTTCACAGAATTTAGCCAGTGGTCACCCGATGGTCATAGGGGTCATTTCCCCCAAAAATAGGACATGCTACGGACGCGGACGGATCCGAGTTGAAGAAAACCCGGCGAGCATTCACACTACTAAAAGTAACCCGGAGAATTGTCTCAAGGCCGTCGCTAACCCCGATATTGGTGGGTTAACCCACTTCGCGAGTAGGGTTAGAAATTACCTAGGTTAAGTGGGGTTTCGAGGCAGTTAACCCGGATAATTTCTAAACCCGAGAAGTTTAGTGTAAACGCTCTAAATTACCCGGGTATTCTCGGGGTTGAATATTTCGTTAACCCCGAGATAACCCGGGTAACTGCATAGTGTGAAACCGGTACTTAATGACTCGACTCAAGTCACAAAATGACTCCACTCGACTCGAGTCCCAAAAATCAGTGACTCGTTACAACTCTGCCTTATATATACCATTAAACAGAGAACATATCCTTTCCACCGACAGTCGGTTTGTTTTTTTAGATATTCCTAGTTTTGCGAAAATATTAATTTAAAATGAGTATACATTTTTTAGAGACACCCTGTATTAAGTAGATTAGGGTTCAAAGAATTACATCGAACGGCATTATTTTTATTATTTTAAAATAAAAAATGATTGTTATACACGCATCCAGCAAAATGATTGCGCTAGATATCCTGTAATTGTTCCGAAAAAAAATAATTTCTTAATTCCGGACGGCGATCGAAAAAAAGAAAGAAGAACAATATAAATAAGAACCACTGCCGAGGCCAGTTGAAAATCCCCCCCCCCCCATAATCCACCCATTCATAGTAACCATGCCTGTAACGCTTTGTAAGCAAACATCGATAAATTTCATTAAGTCGCCTGTCTGTCTTATTTTAACGGTCCTTTTCCCTGTCCAAGTTGAGTTTTCCACAAACCTTTGTATAAACGAACCTAGGTAATAATATCGACTGGGGATTGTGTAAAGTAGTTATAATAAAGGAAACATTGTTTGCAATATTCAAGAACGAATTGGCTTTGGTTAATTGTGAACTTGGACTTTATGGGAAGTCTGATTCTACAGTGTAAGGTACGAAAACGAATTGGAAAATGTTATCACTGATCAATAAGACAACCAATGGAGATGTTTCAACCTATGCATTTCACTTCATTGAGCACAGCAAAGGGAACAACGATATAGCGTATATACACGTCCACCGCGTTAACGAAGCATGATTGGCAACGTCAACGTATATCCACGTCCACCACGTGTATGCCATACATGCCAGTCGTGTATACCCGTCCTCCGCAGCGCTAGCGGGGAACGTTTGGCGTAAACACACGTTAACGGATTAACGCGTCAACCGTGGATAGTAAACACATTTTTCGGGCATTCGCACCGTTCAGATCATTGTACACCGAATGAACAAAACAATACCACTTCTCGATTCACCATCACCAGACTGATCAGAATACAAGTATAGCCAATAGGCCATGGTGAGATTTTTATAAAGAAAATAGGTACGTTGATTATTATATGTTTGCGATATTATCACTTATTATTGTAGCTTAGTGCACACCCTGAGAATAACTCGCACCATAGGACGTTACCGTTGGACATGGCTTTATAAACATTCCTGGGCCTAATTTTACGGCGCTACTAAGCACACAATTTCTGCTAACAGAGCCTTCGTCTATTTCTTGCAAACACACTTCATCTTTAACTAAAAAACCTAATAGTCTCACAGAAAAAATAAAGAACAAAATCCACATAACCCAGCGTTACGCGTCTTTCAATTTAATGTCCTTCCCGTGTGACCGAGAACCGTTCTAATAATTACAAAAAGAAGGTAAGCCGCATGTATGATTACGAACCCTTCCCAATAAAAAACTAAAAACTCCACATAACCCAGCGTAATGCACGTCCTTCAATTTAATGTCCTTCCCGTGTGACCGAGAATCGTTCTAATAATAAAAAAGGTAAGCCGCATGTATGATTACGAACCCTTCCCAATAGAAACAAAAAAATCCACATAACCCAGCGTAATACACGTCCTTCAATTTAATGTCCTTCCTATGTGACCGAGAATTGTTCAAATAATTACAAAAAAAGGTAAGCCACATGTATGATTACGCCCCTTCCCAATAAAAACAAAAAATGACATAACCCAGCGTTACACGTCCTTCATTTTAATGTCCTTCCCATGTGACCAAGAATCGTTCTAATAATTAAAAAAAAAACGTAAGCCGCATGTATGATTACGCCCCTTTCCAATAAAAAGTAATAATACGGAGGACCGACCGTTGCGAAGGACCGACTCAATCCATATCCAAATACATAGACTATTTCTTGATCCCAATTGTCAAACAACAAAGCACATACACACGCGATTCCAATCATGTGCTTGAAAAACGAAACAGCCTGACATTGGAGCAAAAAAGCCTATTGATAATACTGTATATAGTATCCATGTACACGAACTGCCCACAAAATGAGGCAATTTGATCAGTTTGTGACGCACTTACAATGGCCGACGACAGACTATACGCAATAACTAAGCCTACAACAGACCACGCACGCTGTCTCCTCGAACTCATCATGCATCGAAACACATTTGAATTTAATGGAAAGTTTTTTCAGACATGAAATTGATGTGGCCATGGGCAGCGAATGCAGTCCGGAGATTTGTGACATAACCCTATTCAAATACAAACAAGAAACAATTCTCCCCCACAATCCCTCAATTTTGAGCTACATGAGATATAGAGACGATTTTCTTAAAATCTTGAACGGAAACGAAAAGCAGGCTGCTGACCTCGTGCAATCACTTCATACAATTCATCCAACGCTAAAGTTCACGTCTGAGATCTCACACCGCCAAGTCACTTTTCTTGACCTCATTATCTACAAAGGCGAACGATTCATAAAATGAAGAGACATTGGATACTTGAGTAGCTACCCAAAAAATCAATACGTTTCAGTACCTAGCTCGAGATTCAGCACACCCTAAGTCGGTATTTGGCGGCTTAATCAAGGGCGAAGTAACTAGATACAAACGTATATGTACCCACTTAAAAGACTTTGAGGAGAGGGTTGAATTCTTCAAGGACAAATTTCAAAAGCGCGGATACACAAACGAAGACCTAGCCCTTCTTCCTCAAAGGGGCGAGACTCCCGCGGCCTCTGAACAAAACAAAAACAATATATCCCACTGGTGTTCGTCCTACTATACTACCCACAAGTCGCACACCAAGCCCTCAAACAGGCCCTCCTTAAACACTGGCACTTGATTAGTGAAAACGAATACTTAAATAGGCTATTTGATACCCAGCCCATCTTGGCATACAAACGGCACAAAAACTTAAAAGATGAACTTGTTCGATCTAGGACTAAAGCATCTCCACAATCCAACCAAGAGAACAAAATCTGGATGAGGAGAATGTGCAAATCCTATTGAAACTATTGGAAGAACAAAACAATAATCAAAGAAATGGATCTCAAGACTAAAACAAAATAAATAAGTCAATATATCCTCCTGTCGATCATTACCCTAAAAAGACGGTTATTGTCCTTGCCATCTGTCATATAAACTGACACACAAATAAAAACAAGGAAAAAGGAAAGTAAACTGAAAAGATGGTGACTGATGAAGGGCATGAGAATTGCACAGACAATATGCTCTGCTCCCCTTCCTAAAAAGAAAAAAAAAGAGGGGACGGCATATTATCACTGGTAATAATCAATCACTTAGTAAACTAAAAACACAGGGAATGTCTAACCCAATTGGCCTGCAGACGTTTGGTGTATTTGCCCGTCCACGAATTCCAACCACTGACTGTCATCTAGCAGAGATAATGTGGCTAGAACTGACCCCCCAGATGCGTGTCTCACACACACAAAAAGAAAAAAAATTGTTAGGAATTACGCTGTGGAGAGGCCAGTCAAACAACCACTCTCTGGCTTACCCACCAGACCAGGCACAAATACAATCCATAAGAAAAAAAACTGAAATTAAGAATTACGCCCTGGGCAGTATAGTTATACGCAACCAGAATATTGGCGTACAAGCAAATCGTAAATATACAAATTTATCTCTGCAGACCAGCCACAAACATAAAATCCTATGATACCTCACACAGCAGAACCGTTTCAGTATCTCCAAAAAAAATTACGAAAACGATGAGAAACAGTTCTGGCTTGTGAAAACTTCCATAAACACCCTCCCCTTCCTAGGATTGATCAAACAAACACACACAAAATAAACTGATCGTTCCTTGAAGTATGCCTGCATAAACCGGTTTCTCCTTGATATTTTCTTGCAAAAACACTTCATCTTTAACTAAAAATTATAATAGTCTCACAGAAAAGGAAAAACAATCCACATAACCCATCGTTACACGTCCTTTAATTTAATGTCCTTACCATGTGACCGAGAATCGTACTAATAATTTTAAAAAACGTGAGCCGCATGTATGATTACGCTTCTTCCCAATAAACACCCTTTCATTCTAAGTTTAAATGGAGGGTTGTCAAATTGTACCTTTTCATTCTAAGATTGAATGGGTGGTCGTCAAGTCGCATCCTTCTATTCTAAGATTGAATTGAATTTTACTATTATTTGTATGTATAATGAACCGGATATACAAATTTGCAAGTTGGTCATCAATTCCAAACATGATACGTCCATGAAATCCACCAATAATCACAAAAGTCCATCACCAATCGCAATAGTTAATCACCGCTCGCAAAAGTTGATCACCGATCGCGAACGAAAGACCATCACCGATTACAAAAGTACATCACCGATCGTGAAAGTGCATCACCGATTCGATGATCACATTAAATGCCTCTTTGGCGTTATTGGTTCGTCAACGAGAGCAACTGGCAAACTGGTCAGTACGAAATTAGCGAGACAGGTGGACAGATACAACTGGAAACAAACGTATCATTTGCTGTTAACTGTGCAATAACATTAGGATCACAAATCAACTTCATGTTCTCTCGGTTTGTTAATTTGGTCACAGTCACAGAGAATAAGTGCATGGTGTTTGTGGTCCATGCGCGTCTTAAGTCATACTCAAGGCGTTCCTTCTTTGGTTGTTAATTTGCCAAACTAAAACGTGGTGAGTGAAATCAGAAAGAAAGTTGGGAGATGAATCTAGCTTTAGAGACTCTCTGGTTTAGCACGGTCGCCTGTGTTTATGTCTGGGCTTGCCAGCCTGGTCAGGAGACTTTCTCCGGTTCTTGCTACCAACTTCTTAGCCAGACGATGACATGGGATGACGGTAAGGCAGCTTGCTATGACATCGGCGGTAGCTTGACAGCTCCTCGGCCGAGAATCAGTTCATCTGGAACATGTTCACTAGCAATGTTCTGAAGGGTAATTGTTGGATCGACTGCAAGAGGGATAAATCATCAGGCAACTGGGTTCGAGCTGCAGACGGCGCTCTGTGCACCTACTTCAACTGGTATCCAGGAGAGCCAAAGGCCAGTTTATGCCCATTTATGAGACGTCGAGATGAGAGGTGGGATGACTGGGAATGCACAGAACTTCGTTATCCGATCTGTAAAATTCCCCCGCCGTCGCCGACTACGTCCTGCCCTCGAGCTTACGCATACAGCCTCTCCCAATCCCCCTGCCTGACCGGTCGCGCCATCAAGAAGTTATCGGTCAAGGGTTTCATCGCGTGTGGCTTGGCGTGCCTGAAGGAGCCTCGATGCCGCTCCTTCAATCTGCGACAGGTAAGCGAAGAGGTGCTAATCTGCCAGCTGAATGACATCACTCACCATGAAGCAGACAAAGAAAGCCTCGATCAAGATCCCTCTTGCCAGCATTATCATTCATTTAATATTTAGATGGACTAGGCCCAATATAGGTGTTACACTAAAATACACTCCCATAATAATAAACCATTCATGGTAGTGGTTTTTTAAACAAACTTTGAAGCCTAAAATTATAGTCTACAGATAAACACACAAACAATTCAGTTATTAAAGCAAGTCTCACTCCCAGATGACATCACATGAATATTTTACAGGCATATAAAAAATAAAGAAATTTAAAACTGCTTTAGAAGTGCCAATATAAAGAAATAAAATGTATCTTTTAAATGCTCCATTTAACTAATCTGTTGCATTGCATTTTGAATAACACAAAAAAACACCGTAAGGCTATATGGAGAATAATTTGTATACACATGCACTTGAAAAGGTACCACGCTTTCACACGCTTTTATCAAACTAATTTAGTCATTTACATCTAATTTCCAAATTTGGTCAATCTATTTATACATTTTACTTTGTCATTAGAGATCAAATTCGTCTACGATGTTGCCCAAAGGCAGCATTCAGAGACCGAATTTGTCTTATATCAGTTAATTTAAGACTTATGCTAATTAAACTAGTCCGATGTGTGCTTGACTCAAACACACACCAGACTAGTTTAATTAACGTAAGTTTAAAATTGACTGATATAAGACGAATTCGATTACTGAATGCTGCCTTTCCGCATTAAGCGTATTAGAAGAATTTGATCTGAATTGACAAATATTTCTGAGACACTGTTTGAAATGAGTAACCAATGGAAATTGAATGGAAGTTGGTTTAAAGCAATTTCACCGCAACTTAATTAGGCTTTACATTTGAGCACGAATATTTTGTCACATACTAACGATTTTAAGCAATCATTTAGCAAGAGAAAGATTCAAAGTTGTAATTAATTGTATTTCAAATGTGTGCACGTTATTAATGATAATAGATATATAATACGATTTATAACGCGTATGTTCACAAGTTACAAATGCGCGGGTAAGGACAACTCCAGAAGTTGCGGGTGTTAGGTAAGGAATTCTAGCATCGGGAACCAGACACTGAGAAGGCCTCCGTTCACTGCCCTCTTGAATGTGCGAGGAACTCTTAAGTTACTGTTGGGTCTTATTATGTACTTCGGCAATGTGTTTTGCAGGGCTTTGTGCATGAAAACGGATGTTTTCAAGTTGATGCGCGGTGTAACTGCAGTATTAAACTAATATAATTGTTGTAAGAGTGGAGAGGCGCGTGCGTATGTGATACGACTGGCAATATTGAAAACTTAAAGATAGATATTACTCTTAATAATAATTATTAGCAAGGGTTTTCACAACATTTAAAGTTTTACACTGAGTTAATGTACCTTGCTAAATTAGATTTGTAGCTTGCACCAATTTAGTAATTTACCAATTAATTCCAAAATGTGGTCAATCTATTTAAACATTTAATTTCGCTATTAGAAATAGTGACATGTATATTCTAGTAATATAGATATATCTATTAGAATGATAGTTTATTTCTATTTAATTGAAACTAGTGCAATTGCTAGTTCAAAATGTGCCTGTTTAGAACGGGAAAATTGCTTGGCCTCCGTATAGACCCGCGAATGTAAACGTGGTGATATAGAGTGCAGTACCCGTATAACAGTGCGGCATTTCTACTATATCCAGCACGATATTACACTGAGCTGATCTATGTGTCATTTTTAATGTACCTTGCTAGATCAGATTTGTAGCATGCACCAATTTAGTCATTTACCAATTAATTTCAATTAATTTGGTCGTCTATTTAAACATTTCATTTCGTCATACAGATCAAATTCGTCTACGCTGTTGCCCAAAGGCATCATTCAGAGATCAAATTCAGATACATTTCAAACTGATGCTAATTAAATTAGTCTGATGTGTGCTTGATTCAAACACACATAAGTTAACATAAGTTAGAAATTGATTGAAATCAAACGAATTCGATCTCTGAATGCCGCCTTTCCGCATTATTAATAAGCTAATAATTATTAGACGAATTTGATTCGTATTAACAAATATGCCTGAGACAATGTTCAAAATGAGTGACCAAAATGTGAAATTGAGTGGAAATTAGTTTGAAGCAATTGAACTATTTTAAGCAATCATTAAGCTAGATAAATATTCACAGTTTTATTTAACTGTATTTTAAATGTTAGCACGTTGATAATCAATGCACGATAATAATAAATAAAACAATAACAGCATTTAGTGTTTCACTGAGCTGATAAATTGTTCAGTTTTAATGTACCTTGCTAAGTTCAGATTTGTACCATGCATCAAAAGCAAGTGATCATACGTGTGTACCTTTGAATAGAAACAAACTTATTTTATAGTTTGATATAACTTATTTATAGTTATTGAATTGATGTTAAATATGTCGTTTCGTGATGCACATCATAATCAAGAGACGTTAAAGCTATAGAAAAAAATGGTTGTTATCAATTGCACTTTGAATAACAAGTTGGTCAATATTGTCAAGCCAAGTAAGGCTTTTGTATCTTTTTTGTTTGTTTATGTAATAAACAAGATTTGTAACCCTAACTAAGGTGTGCAAAATCATATTGATTTTGGGGGATTGAGGACTGTTAGGGATAAAGAAGCTTCACCACTGTATGGACACGAATACTAAATGTTCAGTTCAGTCATTTGTAGCATCATGTCCAGACTTTTAGAATACAAATACGTTAAAATTTAATTATCATAACTGTTGAAATCTGAAAGTCGTTCATGTTTAATGTTGTATTAATGACTGACTGGGAGTTGTATGATTATTTCTATATTTCTGATAGCCCTATCAGAAATAGTGACATTTATACTATAATAGAGATATCTCTATTAGAATGATAGTTATTTCTATTTATTTGAAACTAGTGCAGTGCTAGTTCAAAATGTGCCTGTTCGGAACGGGCAAATTGCTTGGCCTCCGTAGACCCGCGAGCTCCGTAGACCCGATCGTGAAGGAACAAGAACAACTGCCTGACGCCGGTCGAAAACGAACGCCGTTTTTCTTGCTTTTCTCAGCATCCATAATTGTAAAATTTTGGACAAGTCAGTTAAACGATATTTACTATAAAACACAACACCCCAAAATCCACCCTTTTAAGATAACTTAAGCGATTACCAATGGTTTATCCTACCATTAAGTCCTTCATATCTTACGCATCACCTACGGAGGGGGCGAAGTGGGGGCAGGAAGAAATGGGGGAGGGGGACAAATGGGGGAGGGGGACAAATGGGGAAGGGGGAGAAGTGGGGGAAGGGGAGAAGTGGGGGAGGGGAGGTTACCACCCCTCTTCCTTCCCCCTTCCCTTCCCTTCATTCTTGCTTCCACAACGCGCGACCCTCCCCATCTTTTCAGTGTGTTTTCACTGGACCATGCAGCCCTTCAGACTATCAGCTTTTAAAAAAATGGATCTGGGAACGAGATGAGGAGACTTCATAAGTTTCTATACACTGCAGAATACACTGCATGTCACTGGTACACCTGACTCGTAAGTATAACCCTATCAATCCCAAGAATGCCATATGGACTCAATAAAGCATACAATAAAGCATACACTCTCTTTGCCATTGTGACTTTACGTCACACAAATACAATCGGCTTCCATTTCCACTGCTCCCTTATTCCTTTTATTTGATGAAAATGTAATTAGCGCCCCCTATTGACAACAAATCTATCTCGCATCTGCATGAACCGTAGTTTTGAAGCATTTCAGATTGCATAATTATGTGAATATAAATAATTGTCCCCCCACCCCAATGCAAGGTTGATAGGCGTGGGAGAATTAGCCGGTTTGCCTGCACACCCAATTGTACACAACCCTAAAGGGGGGGGGGGGGGGGGCATTCAGCTAGTTCCTAAATTTCAAACTGAACAAAGAAATTGGCAAGGCGGGACTTGAACCTGTTTGACGAATTATAAGTTACAAAGTCGTATCCTCATTGAGTGTTGCCAATTTGGAAGACCGCCAACATAGGGCGCAAGATAGCTCAGTTGGTATAGAGCATCGGATAGTACTGTACGGTAACCTGAAGGTCGCAGGTTCGAATCCTGATCTGCCAGTTTCGTTGTTCACTTGGAAAATAATAATTCCTTAATACATAGATTGGCGGGTCCATCCTGTTCCAATATTGGGTTAAATTTTATGGGCAAGCAAATTTTTCCTTCTTCTCGCCGAAGTATGAGGGCGCTATACAATGATATTTTTCCCAAGGGGACTGGTATTGAAGGTCTTGAGTGCATTATTTTTCTCGTGGCGAAAGGGTTATGTCACATTGTCCTAACTCGTACTCATTAAACTGAAATGTAAAGAGCGCCCTCACTTTGGAGATCGGCCTCTGATTGGTGAGACCCCACGCGCGTGTCCTAAAAAACAAGTCATCATGGCGGATCCTTCAGACATTCTTGACAAAATATTCGCGGTTAGCGGTTCTGATATATCTGATGGGATTTCTGATGAGATTCCTTTCTCTTCGCCGAAGTAGAGGGCGCTATACAATGACATTTTTCTAAAGGGGACTGGTATTGAAGGTATTGAGTGCATTATTTCTCCTAGTGGCGAGAGGCTTATGTCAGTGTCCTAACTCGTACTCATTAAACTGAAATGTAAAGAGCGCCCTCACTTTGGAGATCGGCCTCTGATTGGTGAGGCCCCACGCGGACGTCCTAAAAAACAAGTCATTATGGCGGATCCTTCAGACATTCTTGACGAAATATTCGCGATTAGCGGTTCTGATATATCTGATGAGACTTCCTCATCATCCGATGATTTGGAAGAGTTTGTCGCTACCTCCTCCAAGTCATCTGACAAGCCAAACTTCAGCTACAGAGGTTACTAAACCAAGTCAACGTGAACTTAGTTACACAGAAATCCGTTAAACAGTAGGCCCTAGTACCACCGTTTGTGAGCCTACACAGCTATGCTATGCGCTGGTCGAGGTCAGAAGGTGCGATATAGAGCTGACGAGACTACCCCTGACAAACTCTCTAAAGTTTGCGCCCTGCTGAACATCCTATTGCCCTTGTTTCGTCGATTATATAAACCCAGACGAAACTATGATAACATTTAAACGGCGACTGGGTTTCAAACAATACATGCCACGAAAGGCCGCCAAATGTTGATAAAAACGCTTCTCATTATGTGAACCCCAATACGGGTACACCTGTAGTTGGCAGGTCTTTGCCGGGTCAAAGACCACATCAGACCAGATCAGCCCACCGTCAATCGCGTATGCTGTGACGAACTGTCCACGTAACCTTTTAGCATCAGGCGAAGTAGTCATCGACCTCTCGAAAGGGCTAGAAGTGAACATAAAGGACATATCGTTTTTATGGATAATTGGTACACTAGCCCGGCTCTCGTTCACAAGTTTTCGCAGCTAGGATTTAGTTCTCGTGGAACAGTACGCTACACAACACGAGGGATTCCTGAGAGTGCATTTAAAATACCAAGAAGTTTCTCATACGGAAAGAGAACGGAGACCCCCGCCCAGTTTTACTCGAAAGCTGGGCAACTCTGCGTTGTTTGGCAGGATAGAAAGCGTGTAACACTTCTGACGAATTATGGCGACTGCAGTATGGACACGAAAGAAATTCGCTGCAAAAACAGTCCCACCGGACTTTGCGAAATTCACAAACCTTCTGTCGTTCAGGATTATAATAGGTTTATGGGTGGGTCAGATTTAGCCGCCCAATTATTGCCTGGGTTTTCTCAAACATTCTAGACATTTGTTTGGTAAACGCTATCATCATATAGGCCTACAACAGCATCGATACAAACAAACAAATAACTAGCTTGGAGTTCCGGGTGAAGGTCATCGAGGGACTTCTTCATTCGAGTCCAGCACACTTTGCCAATGAAGCATCACGTTTTTTGAGTCCTACAATATCCTGGGAGAAGTGTGGACAGCACAAATCGCAACTGTGTCAATTGTGGTACGAAAGCCAAGTGGAAACAGACTTGTACTACAGGTATGTGTAAACACTCCGGCCGACCTTTGAAGAATTTTTTTTTGTAGTCGCAGCTACAATTTGTAACAACCCCCATGTCTTCATACAATTAAAATGATTGTAGGAACAGTAGGAACATTTCATATCTGACCTCTCGAGACCTTTGTACAAAGTTAGTGCTTTGTGGAATGAAAATAATGTTAAGATGTAGAGACATTATATTTGACGTCTGATGAAGAGGTAATTGAACCTATGTAAACCTTAGTTGTCGCTATATTTTATTATGTATTCACCAAAACGCCCTTTTGTTATGACCCAAGCCCCAATAGTTCCAAAGAAAAGCATTGCACCTATTATTATATAATGATATACATTCAGAGCCAACACATTTCTTTTAGGTGACCTCTGACCTTAATTTTCCCTTTTTTACTGGCAGACACAACATGATGTGATTGGAATAGAAATCTGTGAGTCTGTTTTGCAACGTTCAAATGTCAACCCTGGTGTACATTCTGTTATATTCGTATATCACGTTTTTAACCTTTTTACCAAGCCCAGTGGACACTAATTTTGCTTGTCCGACTGTGTCTCTTATATTATGTTGCGCCTATATACTTCTTCCCTTAAAATTATAGTAATCTTGAGTGAATCGTCCGGCATCCGTCCCTTAAGGGTACAAATACCTCACCCATAATACCATCATTAATCATGTACAAGGCGTATTGTTTTTAAGAGCTGCTTTACTTGTCACGATTTGCTAAACAGTTGTATACACACACAAAATGAAGTGTATCAGGCTTGCGATCCCAGGGCGGAGACTTTCGAAGCATAGTCTGCATGTTTAACATCGTTTCCTTTGCTGAGCTCAGTGCAGTGAATGTATAGGTTGAAAATCGTTAGCTTTAGAGTTGGAATAACTTCTCTGTTTTCTTTCTGCATTTAAGTGTGTTGTAGTCACATCTCCATTGTTTCTCTTGTGACGAAAATGCCCCCAAAACCCAGTTTTATGTTAGCCAAACCTTACTGCATTCTCACCTTTTCTTCTAGCATCCAAGCATTTCCGTCTGGTAAATCCTAGTTCTCTTTTATTCCACAAACTTGACGTCTTTTTGAGTATTTTAAATCCATGACTGCGTGTTCCCGCACGTGTGTGTAAACTGTGCTAAAAATAGACTTACTTACAAATCCAACATGGCGGCTATTCGATTTTGTAAAAACATTGGCCATTGGCCGAAAGTTCTTACATTATTTGTGGATGACTGAGACTTTTAAAAAGTGATTCAATACATTAAAAAGTTGTTATGAATAGTTATTTAGCTTCTTTAAATGAGAACTTGGTAATTTCGAAGCGATTAGGAAAGTTAGGAAACTTTTCATGACCACTTTGAACTTTCGTCTGAAAAGTGATTGGGTAATGAATATTCATAATTGTGATGTCACTGCATTTTCTTAATGAACTTAGGGCTTGTTTACGTTTATTGAGGGTCTGTAAACATTACAGGAAATTAGCATTCTGGCTTATTGTGTAAAGTGTATTCACATTTAAGGGCAGCTTAAGGATACAGAAACTTATGAAGATTAATTTCTAGCCTTTTATCTAATATTTTATTGTATAATTGTGAGAATTTAGGGAATATTTGTGGCATTGTAATTCACGTTGCTGTAAACTTTACAATTGTGGGTGTGGCCTAATTAGTTGTGTGTAATATTCGGCGCGAAGTTCAAAGCGTAAGGGGCAAATTTGGTTCATTCTGGGTTCTTTGGTTGACTTTACTGCCGATTTCTGAGGTTATAATAATTGATATCGCTTTAGGGAGGAATTTTCTTGGGGAGCTGAGGCTGAGATAGTTTGACAGTAAGTCAACCTTACTACTTGAGTTGGGGAGCCAAGTATTGGGGAGCTAAATATTGGGGAGCCAAGCTGCATTGATTTAATTAGGGAGCCAATTCGACTTGAGTTGGGGAGCCAAGTATTGGGGAGCTAAATATTGGGGAGCCAAGTTGAGTTGGGGAGCCAAACTTTGGGGAGCCAAACTTTGGGGAGCCAAGTTTTGGGAAGCCAAGTTTGGGGAAGCCAAGTTTGGGGGAGCCAAGTTTGGGGGAGCCAAGTTTGGGGGAGCCAAGCTTTGGGGAGCCAAGCTTTGGGGAGCCAAGCTTTGGGGAGCCAAGTTTTGGGGAGCCGAGTTTTAGGGAGCCAAACTTTGGGGAGCCCGAGTCGTGGAGCCGATAAATAGACAGTTTAATTGTTGTGAATTTACATCACATCAGCTCTAGTATATCGATTACTGACTGGAGGAGTCAGATGAAGTTAGGCTGACGAGTCTGATTTTTCTTGAGGAGTTAATCGGTAAGGCCTGGGGCCTTGGATTTATTTGTAAGAGGCCAGGGGCCTAACACGAGAAGTGTAATTTGTCGAGTAGGAAAGAGGCTTAAACGAGGCCTAGTGCTTGCTTCGATTTGATCGACGGGGATAAACGATACCCTGTCCAACTCGATTACTCTGTGTGCGACCTCCCATTCCCTTCCTCCCAATCTCCTCCCCTAATTAATATACTTAAATATTGTAGTATTTAATGTATACTCTGGTCACAGTCGTCAGTAATCTAGTATAAACTTACGAGAATAGTGGAACTCACTGGATTAGTAAATATAGTTTCTTTGGAGTGCAGACTGGATTGTAAATAATTTTCGAGGTGATAAATATTTACAGCACCTGATTTAGTCAACATTATATTTGTTTTACTGTGATTGGAGTCGCTGATTTTGAATTAAATAATGGTTACAGTTTTGTTCTGAATTCCTGTTTTCCCAACCT
Organism: Crossaster papposus; assembly: GCA_037893245.1. Classification (NCBI taxonomy): domain Eukaryota; kingdom Metazoa; phylum Echinodermata; class Asteroidea; order Velatida; family Solasteridae; genus Crossaster; species Crossaster papposus. The sequence goes on along the minus strand of JBAIAA010000119.1, from coordinate 1,919,779 downwards.
TATTTAATTAAGTCCATAAATCTCTCGTGGAGTGCTTTCCCCTTGGTAAATTTCGTCTTATATTTTGACCCGGATTCACGCCAGCTTTCGAATATTGCTAAACCGGAGAGGCGAAACTCCGGAAGTTCAGGCCTTAACTATTTCGCCTGGTGGCAGCGCTATCTAAAGGTTTCATTGCGGATTATTATTACCCCCCCCCCCCCCCCCCCCACCCCCCCCCCCCTCCCCCACGAGGCAGAGATAAGGATAATATTCGTTTGTCTAATCATAAATCTCCCGTCCCATTTTCGCCACAGTCTTATTGATCAGTGATAACATTTTCCAATTCGTTCTCGAACCTTACTCTGTAGAATCAAACTTGCCATAAAGTCCACGTTCACAATAAACCAAATCCAAATCGTTCATGAATATTGTAAACAATGTTTCCTTTAATATAACTACTTTACACAATCCCACAGTCGATATATTACCTTTGTTCGTTTTCACAAAGGTTTGTTGAATACTCAACTTTGACAGGGAAAAGAATTGTTTGAAAAAAGACAAACAAACGACTGAAATAATTAACTTTATTGATATTTTATTAACGCTAGCAGCAATTTTCAGGGGTGATTTTCCTAAGAAATCAATACACGCTAATATTTCTATGTTCGGAAGCGCGCCACCAAGGTCAACTTTGAGGCTCTATTTCCCCAGTTCATTTTCACAAAGGTTTGTTGAATACTAAACTTGAACAGGGAAAGGAGTGAAATAAGACGAGCAGGCGACTTAAATAATGTGTCGATTTTAGTTTACGAAGCGTTATAATATAGGCACGGCCGCTTTACTTTCACAGTCACCGCGTTTGTTAATATAAAGCTCATTTATTGGTTCGTCAAAATAACGATAGTAAATGGCAAATTGGTCAGTACGAAACTAGTGAGACAGGTGGACAGATACAACTGGAAACAAACGTATAATTTGCTGTTAACTGTGCAATAAACTTTGGATCACGAATCAACTTCATGTCCCCTCGGTTTGTTATTTTGGTCGCAGTCACATAGAATAAGTGCATGGTGTATGTGGTCCGTGCGCGTCTTTAGTAATACTTGGCGTTCTTTCTTTGGTTGTTTGCCAAATTAAAATGTGGTGAGTGAAATCAGAAAGAAAGTTGGGAGATGAATCTACCTTTAGAGACTCTCTGGTTCAGCACGGTCGCCTGGGTTTATGTCTGGGCTTGCCAGCCTGGTCAGGAAACTTTCTCCGGTTCTTGCTACCAACTGCTGACTCAGAAGATGACATGGGATGACGGTAAGGCAGCCTGCTCTGACATCGGCGGTAGCTTGACAGCTCCCAACTCCTCGGCCGAGAATCAGTTCATCTGGAACATGTTGACCAGCAATGTTCCGAAGCGTCGTTGTTGGATCGGCTGCAAGAAGGATACACCATCAGGCAACTGGGTGCGAGCTGCAGACGGCGCTCTGTGCATCTACTTCAACTGGGATACAGGGGAGCCAAAAGCCAGTATATGCCCATATATGAGACGTCAGAATGGTATGTGGGTGGACTTGGAATGCACGAGACTGTATTATCCGATCTGTAAAATTCCCCCGCCGTCACCGACGACCCTGCCGACTACGTCCTGCCCTCGAGCTTACGCATACAGCCTCTCCCAATCCCACTGTCTGACCGGTCGCGTCATCAAGGAGTTATCGGTTAAGGTTTTCATCGCGTGTGGCTTGGCGTGCCTGAAAGAGCCTCGATGCCGCTCCTTCAATCTGCGACAGGTAAGCGAAGAGGTGCTAATCTGCCAGCTGAATGACATCACTCACCATGAAGCAGACAAAGAAAGCCTCGATCAAGATCCCTCTTGCCAGCATTATCAGTTATTTAATATTTAGATGGACTAGGCCCAATATAGGTGTTACACTAAAATACACTCCCATATAATAAACCCTTCTGGTAGTGGTTTTTGAAACAAACTTTGGGGCCGAAAATAATAGTCTACTCTTCAGAGAAGCACACAAACAATTCAGTTATTAAAGCAAGTCTCACTCCCAGATGACATCAACGTTTCTCAGTAATATTTTACAGGCATATAAAAACTGAAGGAATCTAAAACTAATTTAAAAGTGCCAATTTAAAAAAAAAATCATCTTTTAACTGCTCCATTTAACTAATAGGTTGCATTGTATTTTGAATTAAAAAAAACCCGTAAGAATAATTTATATATACTGTACATGTATTCGAAACAATACCACGCTTTCACACGCTTTTACCAAACCAATTTAGTCATTTACCATTCAATTTCAAAATGTGGTCCATCTATTTAAACATTTCATGTCGTCATTACAGATGAAATTAGTCTACGCTGTTGCCCAAAGGCAGCATTCAGAGATCGAATTCGTATTATATCAGTTAGTTTCAAACGTATGCTAATTAAATTTGCCTAATGTGTGCTTGACTTAAACACACACCAGACTAGTTTATTTAACATAAGTTTGAAATTGATTGATATAAGACAAATTCGAACTCTGAATGCCTCCTTTCCGCATTTAGCTTATAGAATAACTTGATCTGTATTGACGAATATTCATAAGACAATGTTTAAATGAGTGATCAAAATTTGAAATTGAACGAAGAATGGTTTAAAGCAATTAACCGCAACTTAATTAATAACAATTAACATTTTTATAGCGCCCCCAAAACCATAAAATGCTCCTAGGCGCTGTACAAGTAAAAAGACGATATTAGTTTAATTAAAACGTAAACGTGATTATTAGTACATACAAACTACATTAAGCCCATAACTACAAACAAAATAACCATTCGTCGGTGGGGTATAAAACCATTAATTATAGATTTAAAAAAACTTGCTTAAAAAATGTGTTTTTAAACCTAATTAAAAAATGTCGACACTAGTATAGACTCTCTAAGGAAAATTCCAAGCTGGTTCCACAGGCGGGGACCAGCCACGGAAAACATTATCTCACCTGGCATTAGGACAAATTAATCGAGACGTGTTTTGCGCTGAACGAGTAAATCTAGTTGGAACTGTAATACTTAGCATGTCACACAAGTAATTAGGAGCACATCCATGGAGAGACACTTAAACACCAAGAGACACACTTTAAAGATAACCCTGTACTGACGAATATTCGTGCTGAAATGTAGGCTTTACATTTCAGCACGAATATTCTGTGATGAACATACTTACGATTTTCAGCAATCATTTAGCCAGAGAAAGATTCACAGTTTCAATTTTTGTATTTTAAATGTGTGCACGTTATTAATGATAATATATATATATGTAATACGATTTATAACGCGTATTTTCACAAGTTACAAATGCGCGGGTAAGGACAACTCCAGAAGTTGCGGGTGTTAGGTAAGGAATTCTAGCATCGGGGACCAGACACTGAGAAGGCCCCCGTCCCCTGCTCTCTTGAATGTGCGAGGAACTCTTAAGTTACTGTTGGATCCTATTATGTACTTCGGGATTTTCGGCAATGTGTTTTGCAGGGCTTTGTGCATGAAAACGGATGTTTACAAGTTGATTAATTAAACTAATGTAATTGTTGTAGGAGTGGAGAGGGGTGTCCATATGTGATACGACCGGCATTATTTGGAAAACTTGAAGATAGATATTACTCTTAATAATTATTATTAGCAAGGGTTTTCACAACATTTGTAGTTTTTCACTGAGCTGATCAATGTGTCATTGTTAATGTACCTTGCTAGATCAGATTTGTAGCATGCACCAATTTAGTCATTTACCAATTAATTTCAAAATGTGGTCAATCTATTTAAACATTTAATTTCGTCATTACAGATCAAATTCGTATACGCTGTTGCTCAAAGGCAGTTTCAAACTGATGCTAATAAATTAGTCTGATGTGTGCTTTATTCAAACACACATAAGTTAACATAAGTTTGAAATTGATTGAAATAAGACGAATTCGATCTCTGAATGCCGCCTTTCCGCATTATTAATAAGCTTATAATTATTAGACGAATTTGATCCGTATTTACGAATATTCCTGAGACAATGTTCAAAATGAGTGACCAAAATGTGAAATTGAATGAAAATTGGTTTAAAGCAATTAACCGCAACTTAAGTATACTTTACATTTTAGTACGAATATTTGTGATGCACATACTTACGATTTTAAGTAATCATTAAGCTAGAAAAAGATTTACAGTTTGAATTAATTGTATTTTAAATGTTGGAACGTTGATAATCAATGCACGATAATAATAAATAAACAAATTCACAAAACCGATCAATGTGTCAGTTTTAATGTACCTTGCTAGATCAGATTTGTAGTATGCATCAGAAGCAATTGATCCTAAGTGTGTACCTTTGAATAAAAACAAACTTATCTATAGTTGGATATAATTTATTAATAGTTATTGAATTGATGTTAAATATGTCGTTTCGTGATGCACATCATAATCAAGAGACGTTAAAGCTTGAATAGCAAGTTGGTCAATATTGTCAAGCCAAGTAAGGCTTTTGTATCTTTTTTGTTTGTTTATGTAATAAACAAGATCTTTAACCCTAACTAAGGTGTGTGCAAAATCATATTGATTTTTGAGGATAGAGGACTGTTAGGGATAAAGAAGCTTCACCACTGTATGGACACGATTACTAAATGTTAAGTTCAGTCATTTGTAGCATCATGTCCAGACTTTTAGAATAAAAATACATTAACATTTAATTATCATAATTGTTGAAATCTGAAAGTCGTTCATGTTTAATGTTGCATTATTGACTGACTGGGAGTTGTGTGATTATTTCTATATTTCTGATAGCTCTATCAGAAATAGTGACATTTATATTCTAATAGAGATACATCTATTAGAATATTAGTTATTTCTATTTAATTGAAACTAGTAAAGTGCTAGTTCAAAATGTGCCTGTTCGGAACGGGCAAATGGCTTGGCCTCCGTAGACCCGCGAGCTCCGTAGACCGTAGGCGGTCGTGAAGGAACAAGACCGACTGCCTGGCGCCGGTCGAAAACGAACGCCGTTCGTCTTGCTTTTCTCAGCATCCATGATTGCAAAACTCTGAACAGCTCAGTTAAACGATATTTACTATAAAATACAACACCCCAAATACCACTCATTCATGATAATTCAAGCAATTACCAATGGTGTATCCTTCCTTTAAGTCCTTCATACCTTACGCATCACCTAAGGAGGGGGAGAAGTGGGGGAGGGGAAGAAGTGGGGGATGGGAAGAAGTGGGGGAGGGGAGAAGTGGGGACGGGGAAAAGTGGGGAGGGGGAGTATTGGGGGAGGGGAGAAGTGGGGGAGGGGGAGAAGTGGGGGAGGGGAGAAGTGGGGGAGGGAGAAGTGGGAGGGGAGGGAAGGTTACCACTCCCCTTCCTTCCCCCCTTCCCTCCATTCTTGCTTCAAATGATTTCCACACCGCGCGACCCTCCCCATCTTTTCAGTGTGTTTTCACGGGACCATTCAGCCCTTCAGACTATCAGCTTTAATACAATGGATCTGGGAACGAGATGAGGAGACTTTCAACACACTGCAGAATACACTGCACAATACACTGCATGTCACTGGTTCATCTGACTGGTAAGTATAACCCCAGCAATCCCAAAAGTGCCATATGGACGCAATGAAGCATACATTCTCTTTACCATTGTGACTTTACGTCACACAAATACAATCGGCTTTCATTCCCTCTGCTCTCTTATCCCTTTCGCTACCATGGGCTCCATTTGGCACAAAACCGGGGCTCTTTTTGGCACCAAGCTCATACTAGATTTGGTAAAAATGTAAAGAGCGCCCTCACTTTGGAGATCGGCCTTTGATTGGTGAGACCCCACGCGCGTGTCCTAAAAAACAAGTCACCATGGCGGATCCTTCAGACATTCTTGACGAAATATTCGCGATTAGCGGTTCTAATATATCTGATGAGACTTCCTCATCATCCGATGATTTGGAAGAGTTGGTCGCTACCTCCTCCAATTCATCTGACAAGCCGAACTTCAGGTAGAGAGGTTACTAAACCATGTCAATGTGAACTTAGTTACACAGAAATCCGTTAAACAGTAGGCCCTAGTACCACCGTCTGTGAGCCTACACAGCTATGCTATGCGCTGGTCGAGGTTAGAAGGTGCGAAGCCCTGTGTATCTATCAACCATGACCCACCTTGCCAACAATATAGAGCTGACGAGACTACCCCTGACATACTGTCTAAAGTTTGCGCCCTGATGAACATCCTATTGCCCTTGTTTCGTCGATTATATAAACCCAGACGAAACCTCTCACCAGGCGAGACTATGATAACATTTAAACTGCGACTGGGTTTCAAACAATACATGCCACGAAAGGCTGCCAAATGTGGATAAAAACGCTTCTCATTATGTGAACCCCAATTCGGGTACACCTGTAGTTGGCAGGTCTTTGCTGGGTCCAAGACCACATCAGACCAATTCAGCCCACGGTCAATCGCGTATGCTGCGACGAACTGTCCACGTAACCTGTCAGCATCAGGCCAAGTAGTCATCGACCTTTCGAAAGGGCTAGAAGTGAACATAAAGGACATATCGTTTTTATGGATAATTGGTACACTAGCCCGGCTCTCGTTCACAAGTTGTCGCAGCTGGGGTTTAGTTCTCGTGGAACAGTACGCTACACAACACGAGGGATTCCTGAGAGTGCATTTAAAATACCAAGAAGTTTCTCATACGAAAAGGGGATGATGACCCCCGCCCAGTTTTACACGAAAGCCGGAAAACTCTGCGTTGTTTGGCAGGATAGAAAGCGTGTAAAGGCCGGTTCATACTTAACGCGAAAGCGAATGCGATACGAATTTGACGTCACAAAACATTTGCTGCGAACATTCGCCCAAGTTGAAATGTGTTCAACTTTTGCGATTTCACATCGCGAAAACTACCCCTGACGTCACAAAATCGCGTTCGCGTTTGCTTTTGCGCCGAGTATGAACCGGCCTTAACACTTCTGACGAATTATGGCGACTGCCGTATGGACACGAAAGAAATTTGCTGCAAAAACAGTCCCACCGTACTTTGCGAAATTCACAAACCTTCTGTCGTTCAGGATTATAACAGGTTTATGGGTGGGTCAGATTTAGCCGCCCAATTATTGCACGGGTTTTCTTAAACATTCTAGACATTTGTTTGGTAAACGCTACCATCATATACAACAGCATCCCTACAAACAAACAAATAGCTAGCTTGGAGTTCCAGGTGAAGGTCATCGAGGGACTTCTTCGATCTAGCCCAGCACACTTTGCCAATGAAGCGTCACGTCTTTCGAGTCAACATTATCCTTGGAGAAGTGTGGCCAGCAAAAATCGCAACTGTGTCGTTTGTAGTACAAAAGCTAAGCGGAAACAGACTCATACTACAGGTATGTGTAAACAGTGTGTGTACTGCCATGCTGTTTGGAGTTTCACAGTGTGTAATCAACATTTAGGAGTTTCTAGATTTTGGTCCAGGTCCAGTCCCCCCCCCAAAAAAAAAAAACCAATTACAAAAATTTAAAAAAAATATTTAAAAAATGCGCACACCGGCGACCTTTGAAGAAAAAAACACAACTTTTGTTGTAGTCGCAGCTACAGTTTGTTATAACCCCCTCCCCCCCCCCCCCCCCACTAAGTCTTCATACAATTAAAATGATAATCAAAAGTAGGAACATTTCATGTCTGACCTCTCGAGAACTTACGGGGTTATGATCTTTGCACATAGTATTTATTCTTGTAAATGCCATTTTTTTCATGACCCAGGTCCAAAAGTTTGTGGAATGAAAATAATTTTCAGATGTATAGAGACATTATATTTGACGTCTGATGAAGAGGTAATTGAACCTATGTATACCTTAGTTGTCGCTATTTTATTACGTATATATTCACCAAAACGCCCTTTTGTTATGACCCAAGCCCCAATAGTTCCAAAGAAAGGCATTGCACCTATTATCATAATGATATAAATTCAGAGCCAACACATTTCTTTTAGGTGACCTCTGACCTTAATTTTCCTTTTTTTTACTGGCAGACACAACATGATGTGATTGGAATAGAAATCTGTGAGTCTGTTTTGCAACGTTCAAATGTCAACTCTGGTGTACATTCTGTTGTATTCGTATAGACTTAAGCCCTGTCCGCACTGGACTTAATTTGGGCAAACTAACCGAGCCAATGGGTAACTTGCCCATTTCAAGTCCAGTGCGGACAGCCTGGGTAACTTTCCTCACAGGTAACTTACCCACGCCGCGTGGGTAGTTTAACCGAGCAAAAGGTGCCCAGGAAGATTGACCAGGAAGATTTAACCGAGCCAGACAATCCAGTGCGGACGCGACGTCTTGGTTAAATCTTCCATCACCCATTATATCACACTAATAATGTTGAGAGCTAGCGTCGGGAACAGACGATCCGGTCGTCAAGTCGCGGTCATAGGTCACGCAGCGCGCCCTCTTTATTGTTTTGGAGCCAGCTCGGTTAGTTTACCCATCGTCTCGGCAATTCTACCCGCGTCAATTAAATCCAAGTGCGGACGGTGGGAAGATCAACCCATCGGAATGTTACCCGGCGTCATGGTCAAATTACCCAAAATGTTTATCCAGTGCGAACACGGCTTTAGGTAACCACGTTGTTAACCTTTTTACCAAGCCCAGTGGACACTGTTAGAGAGTTATGCTTGTCCGACTGTGTCTCTTATATTCTGTTGCGCCTATATACTTCTTCCCTTAAAATTCTAGTAATCTTGAGTGAATCGTCCGGCATCCGTCCCTTAAGGGTAAAAATACCTCACCCATATATACCATCATTACTAATGTACAAGGCGTATTGTTTTTAAGAGCTGCTTTACTTCTCAAGATTTGCTAAACAGTTGTATACAACAACAAATGAAGTGTATCGGGCTTGCGATCCCAGGGCAGTGACTTTCAAAGCACAGTCTGCATGTTTAACATATCGTTTCCTTTGCTGAGCTCAGTGAAGTGAAATTTATAGGTTGAAAATCGTTAGCTTTAGAGTTCGAATAACTTCTCTGTTTTCTTTCTTTTCTTTGTACACACACAGAATGAAGTGTATCAGGTTTGCGATCCCAGGGCGGTGACTTTCAAAGCACAGTCTGCATGTTTAACATATCGTTTCCTTTGCTGAGCTCAGTGAAGTGAAGGTTATAGGTTGAAAATCGTTAGCTTTAGAGTTCGAATAACTTTTCTGTTTTCTTTCTGCATTTAAGTTTGTAGCCACATCTCCATTGTTTGTCTTGTGACGAAAATGCCCCCAAAACCCAGTTTTATGTTAGTCAAACCTTACTACATTCTCACCTTTTCTGCTAGCATCCTAGTCTTGATCCAAGACCAAGCTAGCCGTTTATTTGTTCCGCGGCTCGCCGTCCGTATATATGCGGGCTTATTGAGGGCGCCCTTAATTATCGCCAGATTCGTTCCCCTATCTTGGTCTTGGCGCAAGTGTCCGTGAACCCGGAAAATTCCGAGGACATTCCAAGCATAGCTCAAATAGCTACTCGTTCCCGCATGCGCGCTAAGTCGTTTTTGTTTAATGTAGTGTACGATTATTATAGTTCCCAGACCAAATATTTCTGACTATTTGTGATTTTTCATTTATTATGATATGAAGCACGATATGTGGCAGAAAAACACCCCCCCCCCCCCCCCCCCCCCTCTTTTGTGTTGACCATTGTGTTTCCGGAATCTCAGGAATTCTTTTTAGGTTTCAAGGGGGACCCGGTTAGGTAACAATAGTGTTGAGTGTGTGTAAGGTATAGGGATAGGAGGGGGGTACCCCTCTGCCACATATCGTGCTGGGTATATTTATTTAGCCGCCAATGTCACGTCACCAAAAACTGGAGGAATGTCAAGGTTTTTATAAAATAAAACTCGCATTGGCAAAAGTCAACACCAGACGAAATGCCTAATAATATCACAGTCATTGTAGTCATTGTGCTATTTTTTGGTATGAGCCGTTAAAATTTGAATTGTTGCGTCGTCATAGCTACGCTGCTTGTATTTCGTCATTATCTATTTTTTGTCGCCGGCGGCTACCTGACATACAATTTAGACGACTAGGCCTAAACAAATTTTCAGGTCGGGGAACCAGACTACTATTATTATACACGCTGTGTGTTTCCCATAAATTGCACACGTACGGCACCATTGCACAAATGTGGTTTCTTACACGTCTGCAAAAGGCATACACTCGTACTCGAAAATTGTTCGTCTTTTGCGGACGTGTAAGAAACTACATTATTTTGTGCAATGGCGCCGTGTGCCCTTGGTAATCTTCGTCATATATTTTGACCCGGATTCACGCCAGCTATCGAGAATTGCTAAACCGGAGAAGCGAAACTCCGGAGGGTTAGGCCTTAACTATTTCGCCTGGTGGCAGCGCTATCTAAAGGTTTTATTGTGGATTAATATTACTCCCCCTCCCCCGTCCCCCACGAGGCAGAGATAATAATAAGGATAATTAACGTTTTTATAATCTCAAATCTCCAGTCCCATTTTCGCCACAGTCTTATTGATCAGTGATAACATTTTTCAATTCATTCTCGTAGCTTACACTGTAGAATCAGACTTCCCATAAAGTCCACGTTCTCAATTAACCAAAGCCAATTCGTTCTTGAAAATATCGCAAACAATGTTTTCTTTATTATAACTACTTTACACAATCCCACAGTCGATATATTACCTCAGTTAATTTTCACAGAGGTTTGTTGAAAACTCAACCTGGACAGAGAAAAGGACTCTTCCAAAAAAGACAAACAAACGACTGAAATAATTAAATTTATTGATTTTGTATTAACGCTATATAGCAGCATTTTTTCAGCGGTGATTTTCTTAAGAAATCAATACACGCTAATTTTTCTATTGAAGGGGTTCGGAAGCGCGCCACCAAGGTCAACTTTCAGGCTCTATTTCCCCAGTTCATTTTTACAAAGGTTTGTTGAATACTAAACTAGAACAGGGAAAACTACTGAGTGAAATAAGACAGGCGACTTAAATAATTTATCGATATTAGATTACGAAGCGTTATAGGCACGGCCGCTTTACTTTCACGGACACTGCGTTTGTTATTATAAAGCTCATTTATTGGTTCGTCAAAATAACGAGAGCAACTGGCAAACTGGTCAGTACAAAAACTAGCGAAACAGGTGGACAGATACAACTAGAAACAAACGTATCATTTGCTGTTAACTGTGCACTAATCATGGGCGTCAATCCTGGGGGGGACAGGGGGACACGTCCCCCCCATATTTTGAAGGGTGGGGGACACAATATCAAATGTCCCCCCCATGTTTTTGAACTCGTGTATCTCATAATAGGGCAATATGTACTGTAGCGGAAACTGTCAAGAATAGCGGAGCAGTGGCGTAAGTGTGACGAATTTACACGGAGTCCATCCAAGTCCAACAACGGCTGCGGAGGCAACAGAACCTGACGTTAACGCCCTATACTGCGGGTTTGGCCGCCCTGTGGGGGTGTATGTGCGCGCGCGAACTCGATCTTTACGTGTAGTTCGTACGTGTACATGTCAATACCGCAAATGGAGGGCTTTAATGTAAGTACACACTCACATACTGAGGACACCTTGCAAACCGAGCGCGTCCTCGGTATGAAATATCGTGAAAAATGGCACTTTCGTGGCCGTTTTTGACTGTTGGTTAAATATCAAAGCGTTTGGGAGGAGTCCTCGGTTGACGCATAAGACCTGACGTGAGGCAGTATGCACATTTTTTTCCCCGTCAAAAAAAACGCAAACGGGATTACTCTGAATGGCATAGCGCCCTCCGTTGGTTGCGCGTGTGAAAATGACGTAAATGTAAACATGTATGTACAATTACATGTGTACATACATGACAACATACTCGTTTAGACATGTCTTAACTATTATAACGTTGTTTTGGCCTAAGTGCATATTGTAGTTTATGCGAAGACGTGGTCATTTGCAGCTAGCTAGGTGTACCATGGAGCTGGAATAAATGGTAAGTAGAGATATTGTATTTGGAAGCTTGCATGTTACTCGCTATGTATGACTATGAGTATGACTGAGTATGAATGTAGCAGAGTATGACATACCCGTCATCTGGGGTGACTTTGATAGTTTTTGGCACTTCTGATATCTTTTGAGTAGGATAAATGGGGTTTTCACCCTTGATTCTTTCAACTAATAACAATGTGCCTCTTGGCTATCAATAGACCAAATCATTTCTTCATCAGATTGTGTTTTCATATTTTTTTTTAAACCACAACAAAATATCAAAGTCACCCCGTTGTCGGGGTGACATTGATAACCAATGAATAAAGCCTATGTTATCAAATTAACCCTCTTATTGGGGTGACTTTGATAATTTTAATTCGTTTTAAAAAAACACAAGCTACAAAACTATTCAAACAATACAAATATTTGGGTTTTCTGATAACTTTAATGGTTTGATAGCCCCTCGACCCAGCCTTCCGTTTATAGACCCGTGGCATGATTGTTACGGTACATCAGAGCTCAATCAGTATCTGCGAAGACAGAAAAGACAAATACTATCATAAAAACACAACTACACAGAGTTTTGGACACTTTGTTGTTCAATTTTGACATTCGGGGTGATTTATCAAAGTCACACTGAGTATCAAAGTCACCCCAGATGACGGTATATGACGTGCTCATTTACGTTGTAATGTAATTTTTAGTTAAATGGCCTCGATCTCTTACTCTAGTCTATAGGATGATATGGGAAGTGAATATGCCTAATTTCAGAATAATATAGAAGTTATAACCAAATTTAACTGCTTTATTTTGCCAACGCAAGCATGAGTTGTTGAGCACCGTGCGAACAAGAAATAGTTAATTGTAGTTATTGTATAAATAATAAAACAAATAAGTAGCCACAATTATTAATATTTAATTGTATAAGCCAATTTGGTATTCCAACTGCACATGCGCACATTTTCCCTTGACGATTTTTCTTTCGATATAAACATTTCATCGATTGCGTGCAAAAGCATAGCGGGGTACCAGCAAATTTCAAGAGATCGTCGTGTTTTAAAGTTACTAAGTAACATATTTTTGTTTACGTTTTGGTGTTTTCAGCCGCTTTGTGTGGCCAAACTTTTGTTCGAACAAATATTATTTATTTTTTTCGATTTCACAAGAAAATGTAAAAAATGCGGATTTGGTTACCGCGTCCCCCATAGCCTTGTGTGCATTTGTCTGCCGTGTTTGTATCACTTGACCTCCTTGAGAAAAATTGTTGAATCTTGTTGTGCACATGCGCAGTCGGAACTCCAAAGTGGCTTATTATCAGTTTAATGGTATATTGTTGTTGTATTGTTGTGTAGTCTAGGTGTGGCTGACAGAACTACCATAACAAACATGAAACGAAGTAGTCGTCTTGATGGAACCTTGACAAATCACCAGCATCATGAAGGGGAGAACGTAATCGCACTGTGGCCTCCAGATTCATCATGGTATCCTGCCGTAATAATCTCCTTCACCAAAGGTAAGTGCGGAGCCTCTAAAAGGACATATGACGAAAACAAATGGAATGCCCTCGTAATTTGTGGGTTCACGTTAACGTGAACCCACATTAGGGTTGTGGGTTCCGTAGGTAAGAAATGTAATCCATAATGTAGAATCCCATTTGTTACACATAAATTAAGACAGCTGTATACCCTCTTACATCCCCCCATGACATGTACCACATGTAAATAAACAATGCCATTTTTCCTAAACTTGATTCCTCCCCCCCCCCCCCCTTTCAGAACCAAAAATATATATGATCTGTAAACAACAAATACTTTTCAACATTCCACTCCCAATTGCATGTAATCTCTTTAAAGTTTAATTAGTTGAATTTGTGGCTTTCTTATCAGGAAAGTACTGCGTCCGATACACTGATGGTGTGACACGCTGCCTATTTGAGCACCAGGTGAGAAAATTACCATAGAATGCATTAATTAAAAACAGACAGGTTAGGAAGAATACCAATGAAATGCGTAATTCTTCCAAATAGGCACTTGGGGAGACAAACTAGCGTAATTTTTTAGGTAATAAGGAGACAGTGGCACTTAGGGAGACATTTTAGTGTCTCCCTAAGTGCCTTAGAAGTCTTAGAAGTCATATAATGAATGCACATGACACAAATTCTCATTTGAATTACATATCTTTTTATGAAGAGGATAAATACCGGTATGTCGTCAGTTAAGTTGCACATCAAGGGCGAATGTTGTTGCTTGTGATGGTGTTAAAATAGATAGTATATTTTATAGATAACACAAAGAAATTGTTATTTGTTTAAAATTAAATGTGATTTTGATTTGATTTCTATGCCAGGTGGCCCATCCGAGTTTCTTGAATCCGCACTTAAATGGTTCAGACAGTCTACAAAGCAGTTCCATTTGGGATGATGGCCCACAGGCTGATTCTGGTACAGAACCTGCCGTTTGTACTGCTCCATATGAGGTAATTCACACACACTCAACTTGTTTTCAGAACCCAAATATTCACTCTGGGTGCCCAGAAGCCAGAAACAAATTTATAAATCAAGTGTTTTTTTTGCAAGCACCCCCCCCCCCTTTCACCCCCCCCCCCCCCCCCCACCCCACACCCCACCCCTCCCACCCCTACTCCCAACTCCCTCTCCTTCAGAGGGGCAACTAGTCCGAGGCAATTAGGCATATGCGTCTACCCCGAAAGAAAATAACAGTGGTGTTTTGGGTTTTTTCCACTCGTTCTAAATCATAAACGTTTTCTGCATCCGGCAACATAGAAAGTAGTAAGATTTTGATTCATTAGTGAACTTGTTTTCTGAACCCTATCAAATATTCACTGTGGGTGCCCAGAAGCCAGAAACAAATTTGTAAATAAAGTGTTTTTGGCAAGCACCATCCCCCCCCTTCCCCCCCCCCCCCCCCCCCCCCCCCCCACACACCCACCCCTCCCCCACACACCCACCCCTCCCCTCGCCCTCCCACCCCTCCCCAAAGAAATTGTTATTTGTTTAAAATTAAATGTGATTTTGATTTGATTTCTATGCCAGGTGGCCCATCCGAGTTTCTTGAATCCGCACTTGAATGGTTCAGACAGTCTACAAAGCAGTTCCATTTGGGATGATGGCCCACAGGCTGATTCTGGTAGAGGACCTGCCGTTTGTACTGCTCCATATGAGGTAATTCACACACACTCAACTTGTTTTCAGAACCCAAATATTCACTCTGGGTGCCCAGAAGCCAGAAACAAATTTATAAATCAAGTGTTTTTTTTGCAAGCACCCCCCCCCCTTTCACCCCCCCCCCACCCCACCCCACACCCCACCCCTCCCACCCCTACTCCCAACTCCCTCTCCTTTAGAGGGTCAACTAGTCCGAGGCAATTAGGCATATGCGTCTACCCCGAAAGAAAATAACAGTGGTGTTTTGGTTTTTTTCCACTCGTTCTAAATCATAAACGTTTTCTGCATCCGGCAACATAGAAAGT
Organism: Crossaster papposus; assembly: GCA_037893245.1. NCBI lineage: Eukaryota > Metazoa > Echinodermata > Asteroidea > Velatida > Solasteridae > Crossaster > Crossaster papposus. The sequence goes on along the minus strand of JBAIAA010000119.1, from coordinate 1,904,317 downwards.
AGTAAGATTTTGATTCATTAGTGAACTTGTTTTCTGAACCCTATCAAATATTCACTGTGGGTGCCCAGAAGCCAGAAACAAATTTGTAAATAAAGTGTTTTTGGCAAGCACCATCCCCCCCCCCCCTTCACCCCCCCCCCCCCCCCCCCCCCCCCCACACACACACCCACCCCTCCCCCACACACCCACCCCTCCCCTCGCCCTCCCACCCCTCCCCAAAGAAATTGTTATTTGTTTAAAATTAAATGTGATTTTGATTTGATTTCTATGCCAGGTGGCCCATCCGAGTTTCTTGAATCCGCACTTAAATGGTTCAGACAGTCTACAAAGCAGTTCCATTTGGGATGATGGCCCACAGGCTGATTCTGGTAGAGGACCTGCCGTTTGTACTGCTCCATATGAAGCCTCAAGTGCCGAGTCACAGAGATCATCAACCGAGGCTACTGAGACCGGTCACATAACGGTCATGGAGACCAGCAATGAAAGTGGGCACAGGAAATGGGACAAGAAACACTTTTGCTTTTTCTGTGAAGTACCTCAATCTAAGTTGCCCCGTCATCTCCAGTCATGTCACAAAGAAGAGAGCGAAGTTGTAGAGATTGCGTCTGAGACCAACCCAAGTGCCCGTAAGATACTTCTGTGGAAAATCCGCAATGTTGGTAATCATAGGCACAATTGCCAAGTCCTTCGGAAAGGCCGGGGTGCACTTATTGTAGGATATAGGCCTAATCATAAGGTATCTCCACATGCATACGGACCGTGCATATATTGTTATGGATATTATGTGCGAAGTGATCTCTGGCGTCACCAGTGCCCACTGAAACCTGCACTCCCTGCACACTCGCATGGTAGCACTACCACAACTCCTCTGCGTAGATGTGTTGCTCACAAGAGTGATTTGTTAAAGCCTCCACCTGTCGGTGTGTCTTTCCAGTTGAACCAGGTTCTTATTCCGATGAAGAGAGATGAGGTGACTCTGCTGGCCAAGAATGACACTTTGATTGTGGAAGTAGCCAAGCGGGAATACGCGAAACTCGGGCACGATGTAGATCAACATGGCTACATCCGAAACAAGATACGGGAATTGGGTCGTCTTGTCATACAACTCCGCAAGAATACACACCAACCAAATGCATCACTTGAATTATTTGTCCACCCCCACTACCTGAATGATATCATCAAGGCTATTCACGGTATTGCTGGCTTTAATGAAGACAAGCAGTTGTATGATGTTCCGTCTCTAGCTTTAAAGATTGGACATTCCATCAAGAAGTGTGCACTCATACTTAAAGGAAATGCTCTAGAGTCTGGCCAAATGCAAAAAGCCCAACACGCTGAAGAATTTCTGCAGTTGTGCGAACTGACCTGGCGAGACCGTGTATCCACCCATGCACACAGAACACTGTACCAAGGAAAGCGCAACCAACCTCAAATTCTGCCGACAAATGCTGATGTTGTGAAAATGTCGGCGTTCCTCCATGAAGCTGGCAACAGAGAAGTGGAACTTGTCCAGGATGCTCGGGGCGAACAAATTGGACCAGCTTGGAAGAGATTGAATGAAGTCGCACTGTGCCACCTTATTATGTTCAACCGCAGAAGGCAAGGGGAGGTATCAAAAATGAAACTAGAAGACTTTCAGAAGCACACAACAGCTAGTGTGAACGGGGAATGCCTGCTGACTGATCTTGAACGGCATCTGTGCAAGATGTTCAGAGTTGTCGAAATAGTTGGCAAGAGGGGTCGAACTGTTCCTGTGCTTCTCAGCAATGAGGTGGTGGCGTGGTTGAGTGCTCTGATTGCGAAGAGAAATGAAGCTGGAGTCGCCCACGACAACACCTACTTGTTTGCACGATGTTCTTATGGAGGTACAGGTCATATAAGAGGATGTGACTGTATAAGATTGTACGCAGACATGGCGGGCCTTGACAATGCTGCCAGCATCCGGTCTACAAAACTTCGTAAGCACGTGGCAACCGCATCGCAAATTCTTGCCTTGAAGGAACATCAACTTGAAACACTTGCAAACTTCATGGGTCATGATTTGCGTGTCCATCGTGAATACTACCAGTTGCCAGATACTGTGCAGAGGGTCACCAAACTTTCTAGACTTTTTCTCAGCTTGGAGAGGGGAAACTTGCCTTCCCAGCAGGGCAAATCCCTGGATGAACTGCATGTCACTGGTGGTAAGGACACAGTTGTTTTAAATTATTTACTCAACAGCAAAAGAAAGACATTAATTATTGCTTTTGTTGAAAAATATTTGATCAGTAATTACTATTCACTAATACATCTTCAACAGCGAAAGAAATGCAAGAAATAACATTTTGTTATCAGTTCACAATATATGATAACAAATGGTATACGTGTTTGTGTGCATTTCTTTTGCTATTGCTCCTGCATTACAGAACAAGAAAGAGAAATAGAGAAAAATTAGAAAGAAACAGACCACAGAAATTTGACAAGAGTTGAGTCCACTTTTCTGAATTTACATGCAGGACAACAACCAACTGTCGGGTATGTGTGCATTAATCTAACAAAAACTGCTCTTTGTGACTTGCAGAAGGCTTCACTAGTGACGAGGACAGCGATAACAGCAGTGACAATTCCTGTGATGTGCCCAGTGAAAACAGTAAGTTTAGGCTTTTATGTGTCTGTATTTTAACCAGTTCGCGCCGGATGACGTATATAAACGCAAAAATTTTCCAAAATTCAAAACGAATGACGCATAAACCTGCCAAGTTCAAGTTCGGAAATGTATGTCAGCAGCGCGCAAGGCCGGAAATGCGTGGGTGTGCTTCCCGGCACTATCAGCCTGAACCCGCTTCAGATCGAGTTTCGTAAAAAATAATCCCGCCCGTGGGCTTGGCGATGTTAAAATAATCCCGGCGCAAACTGGTTAAGTCGGGCTGTCTTTAAAAAAACAATTGTCTGTCTGTCCATTTGTTTGTTCATCTGGCTATCGGGCTGTCTGAATTAAAAGTGCCTAAATATCTGTGTTTGATATCGACTTGTTTCCTATTTGACATTAGGTACTCGACAGGCTCCTATCAGTGTTCCATCTGGAAGTCTGGCATCTCTGAACAACTCGAGACGAGTGAAACGTCGTCCCTGGACTGCCGAGGAGAAGGGAGACGTTACGAAGGGTTTGCAGAAATTCTTTCTGCTGAAGAAGCTTCCTGGCAAACGAGACATCGAAACATCCTGTCTTGTGGCACTGCAGACACGAAGCTGGAGGAACATCAAAGACTTTTGTCGGAACAAAATGAAGCTTCATCAAAGCTAAGCAGGGTGTTTCGTCAGTTGACATACATGTACGGATGCGTCAGAGTACTTGACTATTTAGAATTTGCAATCGCAATGATGACTTTAGAATGCACATCAATATGAAACCAATGGACAACCAGCAATTTAGTGTAGTGTCCTCACTTTGATAGGTGTAATTCACACACACTCAAGTGTCCTCCATTGGATAGAATGACAAGTATGCCCTCAGTGTGGTAGTGTCTACATGTATGCGTGTACGTGTACATGTACATGTACTGTACACGTACATACATGTACGTGAACACATACTGTTCGCGTGAAAACAGGCGTTATCTCGTCTAGACGTAATCCCACTTTTGTCCTAAATTTATATTATTTGTTGCTGTAACATAGCCCCTGAAATCGATAATTCAGTAAATGATGTTTTGCAGCCATATTCATACTGTATCATGTAGGCTGTGTGTGGACTTCGGTTGTGGTTGAAATCTGTGTTTTTGGTAAAGTTGTAGCCTAGTTTGAGAAAGTTTTGTGTTTACAAAAGTTCAGTGAAGTGCGTGTGCCATTGGCTGTGCTTGATCGATCGTGTTCAACTTAAATTAACTCTTGCAAACCTTCGCAAAGCTGACAATCAATCAAATCGCAGTATAAGTATTAACTAATATCTTGGGGGCGCACTTTTAGGGCTTTTTTAATCTCTGGGTTCGGATTTGTCTTCGTCTTAGGATCAAGGGGATTTTAGGCTACTGCGAGAACTCCAGCCACATTCTGGTGCATGTTGTGCTTCAGAAACATTCAATCAGTTGATATGAACCTGTACAAAAGTCGGATATTTCTATTTCCTTCATTTGTATTTACTTCTCAGTGATTCCGAAGTCGCAGGCGAACCGAAGCCGAAGACGCGAAACAAAGGTTTAAGTACGCGTAGCAGACGACCAAATGCGCGGCGCAAGAGATCTTTGCCCGAACATTTCCCTTGCATTTTAATAGTGGTTGTTCATTCATTTTACCATAACAATAACAAATAACTTCGTGGAAATTTCTACTGTTATCAGTTGGCCGTCAATCAAAGTTCAAAGACTTGGGATTTATTATTTGAATTAATTCGACGGTGGAATAAAACAAATAGGGCCTACCGGCACCTCCGATTGAATCTGGGCTTAATACCTTCAAGATACTTGATAAATACTTTTCAAGATACTTCTCCGTAACTTATTTGAAAAAGTAAACGGATAAAACCTTATCTCATTAATTTTACAGGACACCGACAAAAATGCAGATGGGAATTATTCCAGGTTTTCTTGTGTTTCTAAACTACATTCATAATCCTTTGCACCATTTCGTTTGCGGAAATAGTTTTCTAATAATAGTTTCCAAGGATAACATCTTTTGCGAATTATTTTCACCAGAAAAGTAAGAATTAAAATTACCAAGCTAGTATTAAAGGTAGTTTACACCATTGGTAATTGCTTGAATTATCACGAATGGGTAGATTTGGGGGTTGTATTTCATAGTAAATATCGTTTAACTGACTTTTCCGAAGTTTTACAATCATGGATGCCGATAAAAGCACGAAAAACAGCGTTTGTTTTCAACCGGGGTCGAGCCGTTATTCTTATGTTATATTAGTTTTTTCGCGATCGCCGTTTCTTTATAAAATTCAATTGTTTTGTAATAATTACAGGATATCTAGCGCAATCCTTTTGCTGAATGTCTAGAATCATTATTTACTTTCAATTGAGTAAGATATTTCTTAATAATTCGGTAGTAAATATTTTCGATATCTGCAAATGGTGTATATATCCTACCTTTAAATGCACTTTAATTCCTAAACAAATTATCTATGTTTAAATTTTCGACTTGACAATTAGACTAGGAGCACGGACCAAAACAAAAAGTGGGTGCTCAACTCTCACTACATCTAAGGTTCGATTGCTTTATCTGGTGGAATAGACCTAGTAGCACATCTCTAGGTAGTATGTGGACTCAAATTGTGGTATAAATTTAGCGCTGCTATCAAAAAATATTACAAAAAAAATTGATAAAAAATTATAAAAAAAACAAATTTAAGATAAGTTTGACACAATGAAAGCATATAAACATCACTTTTGTTCATGCAAATGATGCTGTTTAATGAGTTCATGACTCAAATGTTCCTCATTGGCTAAAAAATAATAATTATGGTCTAAGGAGACAAAGGGGCGTGGCCACGCCCCTTTAAAAGATAACCTTTAAAAAAATAAAAAATAAAAAAAGAAATCTATTATTTCACATTTTAGTATTTACTTTATAAAAATGAAATGTAAAAAATATTTAAATGATAGTTGTGATAATTTATATAAGATATTAAGATATATAAAAAATAAAATGCTTCATTTTTTTTTTTTTTATATGAATATATGACTAGACTGTTTACTAACAATTGGTGCCAAATTAAGAACAATGCCAACTTTTTACCCTCAAAAACCAAGTTTTTCTTAAAAAGTGATACCACAATTTGAAGCCACATACTACCTAGCAGTGTTCAGTAGGGTATGTTCTTCCATATTGTGAAGTCAAACCTTGGATGTAGTAGGTGTTGAGCAAAATTCTTATTTACAGGGCTTTCACAACTTTGCTCCTAGTCTAAATTTGTTATCGAGTAAATAGGTATGTGTTAGAGTTAGGGGACCACTGCGCCCCGATGTAAACCACGGGGTTTTCTCGAGAACGGTAAAACATGAGGTTGGTTTCCTTTCAACCAGACATTTGAAATAGGATAAGTAAACAATCCAAAACATGAGATTTTCGAGGATTCCAAGAGTGCCCCTTTATATTAGGTCTTTGCAGGAAGACGCTCGCCGTCTGGGCTTGTCATAATTATGCTGGCCGCATGATATGCTGGCCGTGCCAACATCTCTTGTGCACTCGCGTTGACGTTTGTATAATGTGCAGGCTAAACCCCTCTAATAATTCTTGACTTCAGTAATGTCCTCCCCACATTTGAAATGGGATTGACGCCCCTGGCACTAATATTTGGATCACAAATCAACTTCATGTCCTCTCGGTTTGTTACTTTGGTCACAGTCACAGAGAATAAGTGCATGGTGTCTGTGGTCGGTGCGCGTCTTTAGTCATACCGGGCGTTCTTTCTTTGGTTGTTTGCCAAACTAAAATGTGGTGAGTGAAATCAGAAAGGAAGTTGGGAGATGAATCTACCTTTAGAGACTCTCTGGTTCAGCACGGTCGCCTGGGTTTATGTCTGGGCTTGCCAGCTTGGTCAGGAGACTTTCCTCGGTTCTTGCTACCAACTTCTTAACCAGAGGATGACATGGGATGACGGTATGGCAGCCTGCTCCGGCATCGGCGGTAGCTTGACAGCTCCCAACTCTTCGGCCGAGAATCAGTTCATCTGGGACATGTTAACCAGCAAGGTTCAAGGTAGTCGTTGTTGGATCGGCTGCAAGAAGGATGCACCATCAGGCAACTGGGTGCGAGCTGCAGACGGCGCTCTATGCACCTACTTCAACTGGAATCAAGAAGAGCGAAATGCCAGTATATGCCCATTTATGAGACGTCGGGATGGTACGTGGGATGACTTGAAATGCACGAGACTGTATTATCCGATCTGTAAAATTCCCCCGCCGTCGCCGACGACCCTGCCGGCTACGTCCTGCCCTCGAGCTTACGCATACAGCCTCTCCCAATCCCACTGCCCGACCGGTCGCGTCATCAAGGAGTTACCGGTCAAGGGTTTAATCGCGTGTGGCTTGGCGTGCCTGAAAGAGCCTCGATGCCGCTCCTTCAATCTGCGACAGGTAAGCGAAGAGGTGCTAATCTGCCAGCTGAATGACATCACTCACCATGAAGCAGACAAAGAAAGCCTCGATCAAGATCCCTTTTGCCATTATTATCAATAATTTAATATTTAGATGGACTAGGCCAAATATAGGTGTTACACTAAAATACACTCCCATATTAATAAACCCTTCTGGTAGTGGTTTTTGAAACAAACTTTGGAGCCTAAAATTATAGACTACAGAGAAGCACACAAACAATTCAGTTATTAAAGCAATTTTCAGGAATATTTTACTGGCATAAAAACTAAAAAAATCTAAAACTGCTTTAGAAGTTCCAATATAAAGAAATACATTTTAAATGCTCCATTTAACTAATCTGTTGCATTGCATTTTGAATTTAAAAAACCCGTAAGGCTATACGAAGAATAATTTACCAAACCAATTTAGTCATTTACCATTTAATTTCAAAATGTGGTCCATCTATCTAAACATTTAATTTCGTCATTACAGATCAAATTAGTCTGCGCTGTTGCCCAAAGGCAGCATTCAGAAATCGAATTCGTCTTATATCATTTAATTTCAAACTTATGCTAATTAAATTTGTCTATTTTGTGCTTGACTCAAACACACACCAGACTAGTTTATTTAACATAAGTTTGAAAGTGATTGATATAAGACAAATTCGATCTTTGAATGCAGCCTTTCCGCATTAAGCTTATATTAGAAAAACCTTGATCCGTATTGACGAATATTCCTAAGATAATGTTTGAAATGAGCAACAAAAATTATTTGAAATTGAATGGAAATTGGTTTAAAGCAACTAACCGCAACTTAATTAGGCTTTACATTTCAGCACGAATATTTTGTGATGCACATACTTACGATTTTAATCAACCATTAAGATAGAGAAAGATTCACATTTTTAATTAATTGTATTTTAAACGTGTGCACGTTTTTAATGATAAAAGATATATAATACGATTTTATAACGAGTATTTTCACAAGTTACAAATGCGCGGGTAAGGACAACTCCAGAAGTTGCAGGTGTTGGGCAAGGAATTCTAGCATCGGGGACCAGACACTGAGAAGGCCCCCGTCCCCTGCTCTCTTGAATGTGCGGGGAACTCTTAAGTTACTGTTGGATCCCATTATGTACTTCGGGATTTTCGGCAATGTGTTTTGCAGGGCTTTGTGCATGAAAACGGATGTTTTCAAATTGATGCGCGGTGTAACTGCAGTATTAATTAAACTAATGTAATTGTTGTAGGAGTAGAGAGGCGTTTGTTTATGATGTAAATGGAGGACACATACCTGGCGACACGAAGGTGAATTGGGGTTAGGGTTAGAATCGAGGACGACCTCGATTGAGAATCGTGTACAAAACCAATGAGAGCCGTCGAAAAAAGTACAAACAAAGGAAATTTTCGAGAGGAACAAAGGAAACTCCTCGATTTACACCATAAACAAACGTGCATTTGTATTGACCGGCAATCGTGGTCGTCGGACAAAATAATTGGGAGTCAAACAATGGGTCCACGATTGACAAAACGTCCACGATCTTTTCTCGTGTACAAATCCTATGGCGATCATCCGAAAACGTTAGAGTATAAACAAAAGAGGGAAGACGGTCGGACAATGCCCCGTCCACGATTGAAGGTCTTTATCAAGATGTGTGCGTGTGCGTATGTGATACGACCATCAGCATTATTTGGAAAACTTGAAGATGGATATTACTCTTAATAATTATTATTATCAAGGGTTTTCACAACATTTTGTCACTGAGCTAATCAATGTGTCATTGTTAATGTACCTTGCTAGATCAGATTTGTAGCTTGCACCAATTTAGTCATTTACCAATTAATTTCAAAATGTGGTCATTCTATTTAAACATGTTATTTCGTTATTACTAATCAAATTCGTCTACGCTGTTGCCCAAAGGCAGCATTCAGAGATCGAATTCAGATAAAAGCCAAACTGATAAGTTAAAGGTAGTACACCATTGGTAATTGCTTGAATTTTCATGAATGGGTGGATTTGGGGGGTTGTATTTTATAGTAAATATCGTTTAACTAACCTGTCCGAAGTTTTACAATCATGAATGCCGAGAATAGCACGAAAAACAGCGTTTGTTTTCAACCTGCGTCGAGCAGTTATTCCTATGTTATTTGTGTTTTTTCACGCTCGCCGTCTGGCGATCGCGAATTTTTCTTTATAAAATTATATTTTTCAGAATAATTAAAAGATATCTAGCGCAATCATTTTGCTGGATGCCCAGAATCATTATTTACTTTCAGATGAGTAAGATATTTCTTAATAATTCGGTATATTTTTTTCTTGATATCTGCAAATGGTTATCCTACCTTTAACATAAGTTGGAAATTGATTGAAATGAGACGATTCGATCTCTGAATGCTGCCTTTTCGCATTATCATTAAGCTTATAGATATTATAAGAATTTAATCCGTATTTACGAATATTCCTGAGACAATGTTTAAAATGAGTGACCAATGTGTCAAATTGAATGGAATTTGGTTTGAAGCAATTAACCGCAACTTAATTGGGCTTTACATTTTAGCACGAATATTTTGTGATGCACATACTTACGATTTTAAGCAATCATTGAGCTAAAAAAATATTCACAGTTTTATTTAATTGTATCTTAAATGTTGGCACGTTGATAATCAATGCACGATAATAATAAATTCACAAAATTCACAAAATGTACAGTTTTTGACTGAACTGATCAATGTGTCAGTTTTAATGTACGTTTCTAGATTAGATGTGTAGCATGCATCAGAAGCAATTGATCCTAAGTGTGTATCTTTGAATAGAAACAAACTTATTCTATAGTTTGATACAATTTATTTATAGTTATTGAATTGGTGTTAAATATGTCCGTAACTCACACAATTTAAGTAATTAATCGTTTCGTTTCGTGATGCACATCATATTTCAAGGGACGTTAAAGCTATAGGAAAAAATGGTTGTTATCAATTGCACTTTGAATAACAAGTTGGTCAATATTGTCAAGCAAAGTAAGGCTTTTGCATCTTTTTTGTTTGTGTATGTAATAAACAAGATATTTAACTCTAACTAAGGTGTGGCAAAATCATATGGATTTTAGAGGATTGAGGATTGTTAGGGATAAAGAAGCTTCACCAATGTATGAACAAGATTACTAAATGTTCAGTTCAGTCATTTGTAGCATCATGTCCAGACTTTTAGAATAATAATAAAATTCAAATTCAATTACAGTAACTGTTGAAATCTGAAAGTCGTTCATGTTTAATGTTGTATTAATGACTGACTGGGATTTGTATGATTATTTCTATATTTCTAATAGCTCTATCAGAAATAGTGACATTTATATTCTAATAGAGATATCTCTATTAGAATGATAGTTATTTCTATTTAATTGAAACTAGTGCAGTGCTAGTTCAAAATGTGCCTGTTTGGGACGGGCAAATTGCTTGGCCTCTGTAGACCCGCAAAAGTAAACGCGGTGATATAGAGTGCAGTACCCGTATAAACAGTGCGGCATTTATACTATATCCAGCACGATATGGGACGTACAAAAAAATGTACTACCAAATTATTAGGAAATATCTTACTTATTTGAAAGTTAATAATGATTGTAGGCATCCAGCAAAAGGGTTGCGCTAGATATCCTGCAAATCTTCCTAGCAATTACATTTTATAAAAACAAGTTCACAACTGCCTGACGCCGGTTGAAAACGAACGCGGTTTTCTTGCTTTTCTCAGTATCCATGATTGTAGCACTTTGGACAGATCATACAGTTAAACGATATTTACTATAAAATACAACCCCCAAAATCCACCCATTCATGATAATTAAAGCAATTACCAATGGTGTATTCTAACTTTAAGTCCCCCATACCTAACGCGTCACCTAAAAGGAATTCTTGAGAAACAACATTCCGCGAATACAGTGACCACCACAAAGGGGGGAGGGGTGGGGGTGGGGGAGGGGGAAAGTGGGTGAGGGGGGTGGGGCAGGGGGAGAAGTGGGGCAGGAGGAGAAGTGGGGCAGGGGGAGAAGTGGGGAAGGGGGAGGGGGGAGGGGGGAGGGGGTCGGGTCTAAGCGAGGCACTGCCATCTTGGCTTCCAGTCTACGGCAGGCTTCACTTGCGTCGTCGTAAGTCGGAGGCGTTTGGGTGACGAAGTAGCAAGACCCACCCCATTTTTTTCCACGAAGCAGTACAGAGTCCTTGGCTCTGGTTGCATAATGATGGGGACAATCTGAAGCTGCCACTGAGAAGCATCACCAGTGGTACAAAGATGCCAACTTTTCCACAAGACATTGTCACAGCAGGCCCGTACGCAGGATTTTGTATGGGGGAGGGGGGGGGGGGGGGTGCGAATTTGTAGTGATGGGACCAAAAATGGAACCCAAACTATTCGTGTGCCAGTACCGTTATTTCTACATCAAAATACCATTATTTGACCCGGAAAATTTGGACCTTTTTGTAATTTGGGAGGCGAATTTGGACTGATGGTTCATGTAACGTCATCTTAAAGGTGCATATTTTCCCCATAGAATTTGCGCAGGTCTACTGCGCAGGTCTACTGCGCAGGTCTACTGCGCAGGTCTACTGCGCAGGTCTACTGCGCAGGTCTACTGCGCAGGTCTACTGCGCAGGTCTACTGCGCAGGTCTACTGCGAAAGTCTACTGCGCAGGTCTACTGCGCAGGTCTACTGCGCAGGTCTACTGCGCAGGTCTACTGCGCAGGACTACTGCGCAGGTCTACTGCGCAGGTCTACTGCGCAGGTCTACTGCGCAGGTCTACTGCGCAGGTCTACTGCGCAGGTCTACTGCGCAGGTCTACTGCGCAGGTCTACTGCGCAGGTCTACTGCGCAGGTCTACTGCGCAGGTCTACTGCGCAGGTCTACTGCGCAGGTCTACTGCGCAGGTCTACTGCGCAGGTCTAACGAATGCCGTTTTTCTTGCTTTCCTCGATCGGCATTCATGATTTTAACACTTTGGACAGGTAAACGATATTTACTATAAAATGCAAAATCAACCGATACATTTTTGCCACCCAGTCTTTAAACCTAACCATCCCCGTCCAGTCAGACTCCAACACCAGGTTGTGTTGGTATCTGTTAGAATGGGTACTGGAGCCCTAAGCGGACAGTCTTTTCCATTAAGTTGTGAGGCATACCTCCAGACAGAATCACAGCTTGTGTGTACAGTTTTCTGTGGTGTTGGGATTTGCCAGGATGGGTAAGGTTCCTAGTAAATTACACTAAAGAGTTTAGGGGTAATAATCCTCCATTTACACACACATTTACCAGTACATTAGCAAAGAGGATTTTAGAGGATTTAGGAAGGTTAGGTTAATAAATTACATCATTGTATTCCCGGTCGAATGAGGCTGCTTTATCACAACATTTTCTTGTACCAACACTAATTGATTTAATGATTAGACTAAAATAAACCATGGACATAAATGTGTTTTTTTTAAGAAAAACCTCAACCCAATAAAAAAGAATAAAGAAATCAAGGGGTCATGCCTCACCCAGAGGTCTCTGCTGTTAAAGACCAGCCAGAGCGCACTACTGTAACTGAGCTGCGAGCATTCTTGGGTTTCACCGGTTACTTCAGGAAGTTCATTCAACTGAGACTACTCAAGCATTGCTGGGTCTCTTGTCCCGATTACCGCAGCATCTTCTTCTAAATGTTGACCACCCTCAGACCAGTGGGGCGACTCCATAATGCTATGTCAAGAAACATCAAGAATTGACTGGAGGGGGCCAGAAATTAAAAAAGCATGCAGTCACTAATATTGACAAGGAAGCTGACACAAGGAAAGTCTTGCATGACCGCGATGTGTTCTAGTGAGGGACAGCTTTCATCGTGGGCGAGCAAAGATCTCAGCATTTGAGCCTTATACGGTTGTTGATCGACCATACGAAGGCCAACCTGTCTATGTTGTGCAAAATTCAATGGGTCAGCGAAAGCTTCTCCACCGGAGCGATTCCAAACCAACATTTTAGTTGATGTTTATTGCTTGTGACTGGTATTCAGCTGTTTTTTGCTTTGAATGAAAAGCACGTTGTGTTTTGGCCGATTACCTGTTTTTACTGAGCAAGACTTTTTTGTGCTTACAGGTTTTATGAAATTGGCCCCAGGTGAGCAGGAACCACACCAGGTGAGCAGGAACCAAGCAGCCACACTTAATTACCTGTGACAATGCAGTTGACTCTGCCGATGTGACCATGACTATAGAGACGAGCTTGATCAGCCAGACGACCTCACCAATGCAGTGCGACCTCACCAATTGATCCGGTTAGCCTGGTGGACCTGTTCACCCCACGAAGGTTGCTTCTTCGGCCAGACCGCGAATATTTTTTTCACAAACCTAACTGGCAGATTTCATGAATTATTCAGTAGTTTCATTCTAGGTGTCTTTTTTCCCTTAAATTAAAAAAACAACAAAGATGTCATCTTGACTAGGAAAACCGAGGAGGTGACCTACAGCAGGATTCGAACCAGGATCTTTGATCCATATCCCATCCCACTATACACTACACTACGTATAGCAGCTCGACAACAGCTGTTCTTTAAAGTGATTTAATGTAACTATTTAACTAAATAACAACAATGCTGTGACGTCATGTTATATTCCGATGAATAAACATAACTTCTCATCCAAACTACTGAATAATTCATGAAATCTGCCAGTTACTTTTGGGGGAAAAATATTCGCGGCCGGACCCTGTCATCAGACAGGTACACATTCTAAAATGTTGTTACAGTTAAACCTCGTGACAACAATCATTTGAAAAAATGAATGACCGCATAACCAGCTGGTACCTTTCGTCCACAAATCGTCGTAATCTTGAAGCGTTGACACAAGTTATGAACAAGCAGAATATAATCGAATACCTACAACCTACCTGTCAACGAGAGCCACAATTCAGGGTTACATGTAGTACATGTGGTGAATCAGGGCATAACAAACGGACATGTTTACATTCACAAAGTATCTGATTGCAACATGTGCGAAACAAATAAAGTCTGTACTTTGAGCTACATGTAGTATGCTTAAAAGAATACAAAATGTATGATTGTTTTGTCTGAAAGAGTCATATTTATTGACTGGTTTGATATCGACCATGAGGTTTCATTTTGTAAATATAATGTAAATAATCAAACTGGCTACAATTGCGTGACCGTTGATGTAGTTTAGGAACACCACCTCCATGTATGGGATTTAGTTTTTGAAAATACTATGGTTTATGCATATGATGATCAAAGTTTCCCCATGGGCAAGTAACTATCATTGATCGAGTAACCTTCACGCTTTTTTGAACAAGTTATTAATAATAATAATAATATTGTATTCTTATATAGCGCATTACATTTACAGGGTTCGACCTTAACGCAGGTCCGCAAGACAAATTCTAGTTAAAACAGCGGCGGTCTAGTCAAAACCATTTTCTAAGTAGTCCGGTGGTCTAGTGAAAAACAAAATCCAAGATATGCTAAGCGCACGCGTCTTCAGAGTAAGCTTGGGCGATACCACGATATAATCGAAAATCGCAATACCAGGGCCTGATTGCACCAAATATCGTCAGCGTTTTCACGAAGAGACGAGTTTGGCCACGGGGAGTTGCACATTGGTTTTGAGAAAATCTGGTTTTAAGTTGGTCACTTTTTGAAAAAGAGTTCGCCTATTTGTAAAGCACATATTAACTTATATTTGGTACGTACAGAGAGGTAAGATCAGGGGGGAGTTAGGGAGCTGGACTAATCGTGTCGTTAGCGGGCGCACTGTCGAATACAGTGGTATTTGGCAATGACTAGCAGTTACCCTGATATAACTGCAATCTAATTATGTATGAGCAGTTACCCGGATAATTAAAATGCAACAAGAATCACAACACGTCTGTTGACAGCTCACTGCAACAATATGTCACAATAAACCCCCATATGATCGCGACTGGACCAAGTAGAAGTTATTAACTCTCTAAGGTATTTATTAGTTGGTATTATGAAAGCGCGCATTATGATGTCACCTCAATTTATACATTATGACGCATCCCGCAATAATTGCATACCAATAGTAAATCCAATCAGACTAGTACTTTCGGCATCCGCTAGATGGGTAGATAGGGTGTATAAGCCAAATACGTATGTGTACAATGTGATGTGGATCACGAAGCACTTGTATCCAGTGTTGGCCGAAAAATGAGAGGCAGCTACATACAGTTGGCCGTGAGAGAAGCACAGGACGGAAAGGTCAACACCGATTGCATTGAACGTCTGACCTTGAGCCTTGTTTATGGTCACAGCAAAGCATGGCTTGCAGGGAAACTGCAGACGGCGAAACTGGAATGGCAACTCGGAGTCGGATTGAATAAGTGGAATCCTTGGTAGAACGACGTTGTGCTCTTCAACTTACGCGCGTCATGCCAGTGAAAGTTACGGCAAAATCATCTGTAGCGGGCGCGTGCGGCTACGCACACGCATTTTTGCTGTCTGCGCAGAGAAAACAAATGAAACGCTAGACTTGACCCAAGTCGGACTTACCATGGAGATAAGACTACCAATTTGCTTTCGTCAATCCGGCCGAATAGTTATGTGCTTTGTTGGCCTTAGAAAAAAGGCGCCGTCATCTGGTTGTCGTTCCGCTATCGGCATCAACGCGATGTCATCATTAGCCTCTGTCATGAAATGACGAAAATCAACCGAAGAGGGCGTTTTGCGGAAATTTGTCAATATGGCTTTCGAGCTCGCGCGTAAGACTAATGTAAGTAGCCATACCATGGAGGAAAGACAACAGATAGTTAATGAATTGCGGGGAAATACTTAATAAAAAATGGCCAATCATAAAACTAGATTTTCTTTCCTGCACTTGAAAAGACCCGCCGTGTATTTATGCTCCTTAGAAAACCGGTTAGGCCAAATTAACATTTAAACAAAACAAAAAATTCAGTGGCACTGAACTGAAGCTTTATTTGAAAGCCATATTTGAATGCCATACAGTAAACAAACAACTTGATACATGTACAAGCAATATTATTTTTGTATTTTTAATTATTTACACACAAGCACTTGGTTCACATAATTACTATATGGACGTTAAACCTCAAAATTCCTGATCCTGCAATGTTAATTTAAAAACCAGTTTTAAATACTGTCACATTAAATGTACAGACGCCTGTGAAATCTAGTAATATTTTATCCTTTTATTGACTGAAACCTGACATTAAAAGAAGTTCGTAAATATTAAACTTGGATTTTCCAAAAATTATTCAATTGCGCCACGACCAATTAGGGAGCACTCGGTCGATTGTGTGCACAATTTCTGGACGCCACCGTTTTTGTTTTTTTCGGACTAAGCTTACACCTAAATTGTTAACAGAGGGTAAATAGCAAGCATTAATAACATTAACATGGTAAAGGTACAATGAATTTGCAGTTTGTCAACAAAGAAGTATGGCAACATTGCATGAGGAAAGTCGGCCCAACACTAACTGTTTATAAACAATGTAAACGTCGAAGTACAGCTATAGCTCTCCCAAAGGTCGAGTTGTCTCAACGGGCGAGTTACGGTCTCAAGGGTCGACTTGTCCCGAGTCGAGTTGTCTCAACGGTCGACTTGTCTGACATCCGCTAGCTACGCACGTACGTATATAGCGCAGCACGCTTTCACAAACTGACCATTTTTTCAGTCGCTGTTTCTTTTTCTTTCGTAATTTTACGGTTTTGGATGACATTTAGCCTTATGCCTACGGTTTATCCTTTCGAAATAACCACAGCCTTTAGAGCTCCGTCGTAAGCCATAAAGTTCTGACATCGACGACACACGTGTTGCTGTTGGTAAGCGCCGCCATTTTGACAATTTTCCTCGCGTTGACCTTTTAGAAAGGTCATGACAGAGGCTAATGTCAGTGCAGTAAATCACACATGAGCATGGGTGGCGCATGAGGGCGCGCTACTGATAAGCGTGGACGTGACGCGAGGCGCACAGTGTGGATGACCATGAGCATACAGGTTGGTAAACAACGCCAATCGTGGACGGGGCATTGTCCTACCGTCTTCCCTTCTTTTGTTTATACTCTAACGTTTTCGGATGACCTCCATAGGATTTGTACACGATTCGGAATCGTGGACGTTTTGTCAATCGTGGACGTACCCAATTCTTTTGTCTTACGACCGCGATCGGCGGTGAATACATACGCAATGTTACCACTTAATCCCGACTTGGATCAAGTCTAATGAAACGCTAATTTGGTAACCGGCGCATGCGTTTCGATTTTGGGCGTGCTTCAGTAACGCACTGTATAGGCCTAGAATACAAACGCAGGTATGCAAATAGCCTTACAAAAGCCTTACAAAAGGCATCACTTTGTACATCGAGCCATAAAATAGCTAATTTTAATGTACATACAATAGCTCTATGGGTGATACGGATAAAGGAATAAACAGGACAGAAGAAAAATATAGGGATATGTTTTACCTTATCATTTGAAGCCCATCACCAACTAATCACTCGTTAACGAAGAGGTCCTTAGTTGGGGCACGGGCGATTGGACATTATTGCTTAATTAATCACCAGTCATTCACTGATTAGCTATGGCCCTGTGTGTTATTAATTACCTAAACGAAAGCTATTTATCTATCGTCCGTGGCGTATTTCTAAAATATAGGCGATGGAATGAAGGCTTCGATCTTGCCCAAACCGTTTTTCGTTGATCGATGCGTGCGCATTCGACGTTGTGCTCTTCAACTTACGCGCGCCATGCCAGTTACAAAATCACGGCAAAATCATTTACAGCGGGCGCGTGCGGCTATAATACGCACACGCATTTGTGCTGTTTGCGCAGAGAAAACAAATGAAACGCTAATTTGGTAACCGGCGCGTTTCTTGAGGTTTCTATAGTTTTAGCCCAGCAGGCATCACTTTGTACATCGAGCCATAAAATAGCTCATTTTATAATGTACATACAATAGCTCTATGGGTGATACGGATAAAAGAATAAACATGACAAAGGAAAGATATAGGGGCATTTCTTACATTATCACTTGAAACCGCTCGCTAACTAATCACTTGATAACGAAGAGGTCCTTGGGGCACGGGTAATTGGAAGTTATTGCATGAATAAACACCAATCATTCACTGGTTAGCTATGGCCCTGTGTGTTATTAATTACCTAAACAAAAGCTTATTAGCTATCGTCCCTGGCGCATTTCTAAAATATAAGCGACTCACAAACGCTCACTTCACGCGGAGTAGAATGCTACTATAGAAACCATGCGCGATTATGACGTAGCACTACGAACAAGATTAATTGTGCAACACGCTTTGCACGTAAGGTCACGCAAGTTCGATACTCCAAACTAGGATGAAAAATCGCTAGCATTCGTTTGTTTGAAATGGAATGGACCCCACAGTTCGCTATGCTCGTTCCGAGTAGGCCTATGCCTTTAGTTTTGCTCTGGGGTGCGTAGTTCTCGAGTTATGAGCGGACAAACACTTTTCTGACCACAGACACACAGTACAGACAAATTCGCTTTATATACATGTATATAGATGCACATGAAAGATGCCAAATGAGGCGACTGGTTTGAGGTGAGTGGGATTCTAAACCACAGTTTTCCATGGCCAACAACCCTACTCAGCTCAATTATTGATGAAAATCTGGAAACAACATACAGAAAAAGATTTAAAAGCATAGCCTAATGCTTTAAACGCAACTGAAAACGCCTTACAATAATTGTACCACTTCCATTGCCTGACGTGATGGCCTACGATTTTAGGACTTATACCTTGCCTGAAGTGAATGAAAAGCATAGAATTTGTTTTTAATTATCACTTTAAGTTTACATTATCATGATCTTTGCAAGTTTCAATTAGGTTGGGTTTTCTCTCTCTTTTTTTTTTGGGGGGGGGGGGGGGGGTGGGATTGAGAAAAGAAAAAGTCCAATTACAATTTCGGTTTAAATTTCATATAGTTTGCCATCAGTGCTCAATTCATGCGGAAATCACACAACTAACACTCGTTGGCTTATCACTTTTAAAAGAAATTATTTTCAACAGAAAATAAGTTCAGTCTTCTTCTTATCGTGTCCACACACACTAGATATTGTGTTTCAGCCAGAACTGGACACATTTCCTCTATGGGTGATACGGATAAAAGAATAAACATGACAAAGGAAAGATATAGGGGCATTTCTTACATTATCACTTGAAACCGCTCGCTAACTAATCACTTGATAACGAAGAGGTCCTTGGGGCACGGGTAATTGGAAGTTATTGCATGAATAAACACCAATCATTCACTGGTTAGCTATGGCCCTGTGTGTTATTAATTACCTAAACAAAAGCTTATTAGCTATCGTCCCTGGCGCATTTCTATAAGCGACTCACAAACGCTCACTTCACGCGGAGTAGAATACTACTATAGAAACCATGCGCGATTATGACGTAGCACTACGAACAAGATTAATTGTGCAACACGCTTTGCACGTAAGGTCACGCAAGTTCGATACTCCAAACTAGGATGAAAAATCGCTAGCATTCGTTTGTTTGAAATGGAATGGGACCCCACAGAAATATTAAGGTACCAACATAGAAATATTAAGGTACCAACTTTCACGACAACGTGCTGGTAATGTATAAGCGACTCACAAGCGCTCACTTCACGCGGAGTAGAATGCTACTATAGAAACCATGCGCGATTATGACGTAGCACTACGAACAAGATTAATTGTGCAACACGCTTTGCACGTAAGGTCACGCAAGTTCGATACTCCAAACTAGGATGAAAAATCGCTAGCATTCGTTTGTTTGAAATGGAATGGGACCCCACAGAAATATTAAGGTACCAACATAGAAATATTAAGGTACCAACTTTCACGACAACGTGCTGGTAATGTATAAGCGACTCACAAGCGCTCACTTCACGCGGAGTAGAATGCTACTATAGAAACCATGCGCGATTATGACGTAGCACTACGAACAAGATTAATTGTGCAACACGCTTTGCACGTAAGGTCACGCAAGTTCGATACTCCAAACTAGGATGAAAAATCGCTAGCATTCGTTTGTTTGAAATGGAATGGGACCCCACAGTTCGCTATGCTCGTTCCGAGTAGGCCTATGCCTTTAGTTTTGCTCTGGGGTGCGTAGTTCTCGAGTTATGAGCGGACAAACACTTTTCTGACCACAGACACACAGACAAATTCGCTTTATATACATGTATATAGATGCACATGAAAGATGCCCAATGAGGCGACTGGTTTGAGGTGAGTGGGATTCTAAACCACAGTTTTCCATGGCCAACAACCCTACTCAGCTCAATTATTGATGAAAATCTGGAAACAACATACAGAAAAAGATTTAAAAGCATAGCCTAATGCTTTAAACGCAACTGAAAACGCCTTACAATAATTGTACCACTTCCATTGCCTGACGTGATGGCCTACGATTTTAGGACTTATACCTTGCCTGAAGTGAATGAAAAGCATAGAATTTGTTTTTAATTATCACTTTAAGTTTACATTATCATGATCTTTGCAAGTTTCAATTAGGTTGGGTTTTCTCTCTCTTTTTTTTTTGGGGGGGGGGGGGGGGGGGTGGGATTGAGAAAAGAAAAAGTCCAATTACAATTTCGGTTTGAATTTCATATAGTTTGCCATCAGTGCTCAATTCATGCGGAAATCACACAACTAACACTCGTTGGCTTATCACTTTTAAAAGAAATTATTTTCAACAGAAAATAAGTTCAGTCTTCTTCTTATCGTGTCCACACACACTAGATATTGTGTTTCAGCCAGAACTGGACACACAGTCGTGAACCACATAACGACCGAGGATCGATATTGTGTTTTCCTTTCTTCCTTTACTTAACCCAATCCCCATTGCTTAGCGCTTGCACCGTCGATCGAGGACAGAATTCGGACAAGCAAACCGTCGATCGAGGATCCTTTGTTCCCTTTGTTCTCTTTTGTGTTTCGATCCTCGATCGTAATGCAAGACAAGAACACACATCCTCTATGGGTGATACGGATAAAAGAATAAACATGACAAAGGAAAGATATAGGGGCATTTCTTACATTATCACTTGAAACCGCTCGCTAACTAATCACTTGATAACGAAGAGGTCCTTGGGGCACGGGTAATTGGAAGTTATTGCATGAATAAACACCAATCATTCACTGGTTAGCTATGGCCCTGTGTGTTATTAATTACCTAAACAAAAGCTTATTAGCTATCGTCCCTGGCGCATTTCTAAAATACATTACCAGCACGTTGTCGTGAAAGTTGGTACCTTAATATTTCTACACAATACCCACACGGGGGGGTTTTGTGTACAAACCTTACCAGCTTGATCAGACGGTTATTTACGATCCCCATGACAGCGGCCAAGCCGCAAGCCTGGGAGATGACCTTTTCGGGCATGGACTGCTGACCGCAGTGCATGTACATGTACATGTACAATTTACATGCGGCTGTAGAAACTATGCACACATGCAAGATTTTACTTTGTCAAGCTTCAGGCATTGAGACTTCTCCCACCCGTGAAGTATACTGTTCATACAAGCATAATGCATTGTTTGTGTATACACTTTTAATCATCCATCGATAAATGATGATTCGTGCAAACATAACAAACTGAGACAAGGTGAAACGTAAAGTTTCAAATGTTCAAGAAACACATTTTGCTTTTTAAAATCCTTGTTAGAATTAATATAATATTATATAACAACCGTTTTTAGCAAGTAACACTTTTCTTGCTATCAGTTTGTAAACATGTTTAGAAGATATACGGCGCTCGTCTGTTTGTTGCCACTTCCTGACAAGGAAGTTAAGTACAAGCACAAATAGTGAATAATGATATCGCACTGTCATGTACATGTACTGCAATGTTTACAACTCGCACTTCATTTTGAGAAAACTGTAAGTTATAGGTTCGTTGAACATACATTGCGTGAGCTTCTCGTCGCGGTTTACTGCATATGAACAACCCCTGAATCGGTGTGTAGCAAGGTTTATTCATGATTAACACAATGACATATTAAAAGTCTTAAAAAATTTAAGTGGTGGAAAAATGACTAATTTAACAGATTTTACAGAGGAATCATATCCCTGCCTTCGAAAGTGTGAAGCTTCCGATCAGGTGCCATCACGACATGTGTGAGACTGGGGGCCGTTGAAGGAGATGTCTGTGGTTTTTGCTCCCTGACAACGACAGAGTAAACATGGTCCTCCCAGCCGTTCTCAGGTGATATAATCATGTTGTCCACCCTGTGTAGCACCACTTCCTCCCCGTCCTTATCGATGTAATTAGTGATGCCTATGGCACCCTCGAAGTAGTCCTCGAGCGCCTGTAGCGGGAGCTTTCCTTTCCGAAGAGGAAACCGAAGAGGAAACCGAAGAGACTTTCCACCATCCTTGCTGACTTTTACAGTAGTGCTCATTTCAACAGCTTATTTTCACAAGACCTGCAGCACACAGGACTAGACAAATTTTGATACCACTCACTGCTTATATCACTCTTGTTGTTTTGAAATTACAGCAGTCAATCCCACTTCTGACACATGTGGAGGGGGGGTTTTATTGTGGAGGCTACAGAATGACTGAAACCTCTAAATCAGTGGGTTCAGATGAATACCCACATCAATAAAGCTTGCTCTGCAGCCTTTTTCCATCTTCATAACATCAAACGAATTAGTCAATTCCTGACGCAAGACTCTCTTGTAAAACTAATTCATGCATTTGTGACCAGTCGTCTTGATTATTGTAATAGCCTTTTGTATGGTCTGCCAAAGTCACAACTAGCTAAACTGCAAAGGGTTCAAAATGCTGCAGCCAGAATTGTTACTAACACACCCCGGTTTGAACACATTACACCTATAATTCGTCAATTACATTGGCTGCCTGCTTCGTACAGGATTAATTTTAAAATTCTTTTGTTGACCTTCAAAGCTCTTCATGGTCTTTCTCCAAAGTACTTACAGGATCTTGTTTCCATCCGGAAAGTATCTTCATATCAACTTAGGTCAGGGAATAATGGTATTTTCTTAGATTATCCCTCTGGTAAAATGTTGACTACATTTGGTGACAGGGCTTTTTCTGTGGCAGCCCCTAAGCTTTGGAATGCACTACCGTTTCATATACGTAGCGAACAGAAACTCACCTCTTTTAAATGTAACATAAAAACCCATCTTTTTAAAGCCGCTTTTTAGTGTGTTTTTGGTGTTGTTATTTTTTGTCTTTTGTTTGTCTTTCTTCTATGGTCGCCTTGCCAGTTTGTTTAGATTTTTAGTATAGATAGGGTTTGAGGCGTCTGTCTCCTGAAAAGATCAAGACATTACCGATGCCAGCAGGGATAGGCCTATGTAATTAGTAACTATTAGTTCTCTGTTGGCGGGACAGACGTATCCCCATACTTTTGTTTGGGCACTGGCCTGGTGATCAGTCTTTTTTCTTTGTCTTTTTCTTCCATTCTGTGCTTTTTAACATGTGTTCTGCGCCTTTGATCATTTTGTATGTAAGGGGCGCAATATAAATTTTAAATATTATTATTATTATTATTATTCAGATTGACTCTTTTATTCGGTACTGTAATTGGAAGTCGGAAGGCAACCGACCAGTGACGGAGGCGGGAGAATGGCATCAAATTTGACAGTAAACAATTAACAAGTAGGAAGGAAAGAGAAAATAAATGAAATCATTAGTACAATAAATACATGTAGTGTGTGTTCACCAAAATCTATCCAATAAAGTGAATACTTCGGCTGAAATAATGCAACTCTTTCACAAAAGAATTAATTAGTACAAATACTTCCAACGTTTTGTTTTGAATCATACACCTGTATCTGTAAGACCTGTATTAAACAATAATCCAGCAGTACAGTGGGTTTTTACCAATCAAAACAGCATATGGGATTGATCATCTTGTCTTAAAATCCTTAAGAATTATCAGATCTATATTAAAGCTTATTCTAAAAGTCATTAGCTTAACAGACAACTTGCACCAAATAATAAACCTTGGCAAGTTAATTAACACACTATTCCAATGCCAATATTTGACTAGTCTACCAATGACATAGAGGGCGCTGTTGTAGCATAAACTATAGACTATGGATTACCATTAATTTGTCAAAATATGCCCACGTTACTCAGTCAACTTAGACTTAATACCGATGCCTGCACTGTAAAATACCTATTTCACAGATCGCATTAACTTACAGGGATCAATTCTCCACATACAATAAAGCTCAGACTCGTGTTCATAAATGCACATGTACATGTACTAGCAAAACGGCATGGTCCTTGGACGGCGCCATGACAGTGTCAACAACTTTACAACTTTAACTGAACTGTAATTGCTGAAAAATACATATAATCCTGAGCTTTAATGGGCTAATGAATAAATCTAAATGATACCTGTTATACCAGGTTTATTGTCCTTTAGTTTATATATTTGAATCAAACTTGCAAAAAGAAGGAAATTTTTACCTGTAATTGGAAGTCGGAAGGCAACCGACCAGTGACGGAGGCGGGAGAATGGCATAACCAGACTCCGCCGCATGGTGGCGCCCTCCCAACTCACCGTTCTACCAAAGATACTAGAAGGGGAAGATAGGACAGTGGGTATCTCTTTATACGGTAACCTGGGAAACATGATGACGTCATCAAATTGGGCCATGGGGAAGGGCGCCGCTTACGGCAGGTAGGTAAACGCGCCCTTCGGCTTCACAGAATGTACACGTTAAACGTTGAATTCTATTTCATAACATTCGTACAAGTCTTCAGAGGATTAGCATTCCTTTCCACGTGATAGGTATGCGGACCACAAAAGCATTCAAAGCTTTCTATTGATATTTAAATGAGTCACTGAGGGGGTGACCCGTGTATATAACCCCATGTAAGAGAGCACAGGCCATCTTTTTTCTTCGTGTGTACAATATTGCGGACAGTCATGATGGACTCCTTGGAGATTGACGCACCGTCAGACTTCGACATTCAACCCGGTCAGGGCCACGAGAATCGAGGCCAAACCGACCAAAGCTTAGAAGCGAAGCTTCAAGCTAACTCAGTGGAGATAAAGAAATTATCTTCCTCTGTTACGGGTATACATGATATGTTATCCACCCTACTAGACAAACCTGATGAAACAGCATTCGTCGGTCAAGACACAGACGAATTTGACGATGAGTTTTTTGGTCAGCAGGGTGCCTGCTATGACCCTCAACAAAACTTTGAGCTGACCAGTAACGTGGCAGCTAGTTCTCCCCCTAACACTGATTATGGAGACTTTGACAGGCTTCCTTGTGAAGGCTTGTACGAAACTACAGAGGCCTCGGGCCCGGAAGTTTTTTCAGGTTTGGCAGACAGAGCTATTAAAGCAGTTACATTGCCAATAAAAAAGGAAGCTTACACAAAAATTACTGACAAATATGCTTTACCGTCTAATACGGCAGCAGTTACAGCTCCCAGAATCAATCCTGACCTATGGGCAACAATTCCGGCATCTGCCAGATCTAAAGATTCGGCCTCCCAGCAAATACAAAAACATGTCGTTAAGGGCATGTTGCCGTACCTTCATATTATTACGGAATTGCGAGAGTCTACAAAATCGGGTGCTCCGATTAAGGTCGACAAAATCAAAGAACTGGCCCTCGATGGCATTACTTTGGTAGGCAGTGCCTCATATCAAATGAGCATGAAACGCAGAGAAGAGTTAAAACCATGCCTAAACCCTATGTACAGAGGCTTGTGTTCACGCACTACTCCTGTTTCTGAACTATTGTTTGGAAAAGACCTAAATACTTCTATGAAGCAAGTGTCTGAAGCCTTTAAAGCCGGCAGGAAATTGACAACTTCTGATGGTAACAAACGAGGCACAAACCGACGTTTTGTACCTTACCCTTCTCACAAGCCCCGAGGTGCACCCCAAGCTCGCTTTAATGCTGGCCGAGATCGCCCTAATTACGGGCACTCATCATACTCTACCTACAATCCGAGCGGTAACCGCCGAGGACGCAACTGGGACAAGCATCCCAGACCTGCAGAGTCGAGCCACGCAGCATCGGAAGTAAAAAACTGGTACGTTCCAATAAATCCTTTGGCGATTGCCGGACAGTTAAAAAACTTTCAAAGTAACTGGTCTCAGATTACCTCAGACAGATGGATATTGGAAACAATTTCAGGCTGTCGGATCGATTTTTTAAAAGATCCTATTCAGATTAACAAGCCGCAAAAAATATCTTCTTCCAATAAGGAAATGCATATTATTCACAAGGAAATCCAAGATCTCCTTATAAAGGGTGCCATTCGACCCATCCATCGATCCGAGTGCAAGTTCGTGTCAAACGTATTCCTCGTTCAGAAAAAATCTGGAGGCCTGAGACCGGTTATAAATCTGAAAAACCTGAATAGATATGTTCGATACGAACACTTCAAAATGGAAAATACGAAACTTGTAAAATTCATTGCAATGATTTGCTTACATTAATTGACCTCAAAGACGCGTATTTTTCGATACCGATGTGCAAAGAACATCAATGTTACCTGACATTTTCATGGGAAAATAAATATTATGCATTTACTTGCTTACCCTTTGGGTTAAGTTCTGCCCCGCGCATTTTTACAAAGGTAATGAAACCAATCCTAGCCATAACTAGAAGTAAAGGAATTCGACTGGTAATCTTTCTGGACGATATCCTTATCATGGCTTCGTCAGTAGTCGAAAGTATCGAACATACCAAATTTGTTGGGGATGTACTTGAATCCTTGGGATTCGTTATTAATAGTAAGAAATCCTGCTTAATTCCTCAAACAAGCTTATCTTATCTTGGCTTTGAATTCGATTCGACTGCCATGACAATAGCAGTTCCAAAATCAAAGATTGACAAACTACAATCTGAAGGATCTCAATTGCTATCCAAAAAATGTGTTCCCATACGCCAACTGGCCAAAGTTATAGGCATGATAGTGTCAACATTTGACGCTTTTCCAAAAGGGAGATTACATTTTCGACATCTAGAGCGTACTAAAACTAATGCTCTAAACATAAATCATGGCAACTTTGATGCAAAGATTGCAGTTAGCCCCATTATCATTCAAGAAATTCAGTGGTGGTTGACTTTATCAAACAATGAAGTGAAATCCCACATTAAAATACCTCCAATTGATTGTGTTATTTACACAGATGCCAGCAGGACGGGCTGGGGAGCTATATGTGAAAAGGACAATTCCTTTTCCCAGGGTAAGTGGTCATCCACCCAACAAGTTCTCCACATAAATATTCTGGAGTTAACTGCAGTACATAATGCATTGTACTCTCTCTGTGGAAATCTTAACCAAGCCCATGTCCTGATAAAATCGGACAACAGCACAACGGTTTCATACATTTCAAAAATGGGAGGAACCGTTGTCCTCTTGAATGACATCACCTCATCCATATTTAAGTGGTGTATTAAAAGGAATATTCATTTATCTGCAACTCATGTCGCTGGTGTTAACAACACGGTGGCAGACTCACTTTCTCGAAAAGAACTTAACAAAGAATTGAGTCTACAACTGGACATTTTTGATAACATTGTTCGGAAAACAATACGACCAAATATTGATCTGTTTGCATCATACGCCAATCATAAATTGGAACGATATGTATCCTGGAAAGCAGATCCCCACGCATGGGAGACTGATGCATTTTCGTTGTCCTGGTCAAATATGATACCATATATATTTCCACCTTTCTGTTTGCTCTCTAGAATTCTAGACAAGATAACCAGAGACAAAACACCGATGAGCCTTCTAATCGCTCCTGTCTGGAAAGCCCAGCCCTGGTTTCCACTGATGCTACAGATGTTAATTGCCCGTCCATTCACTCTACCAACGGAGTGTCTGTCTCCCTCACACCAGTTACAACATCAAGTACCGAACCTACGCTTGGCCGCGTGGCTAATCTCAAACAACACTGGCAAACAAGAGGCTTTTCGGCAGAAGCTTCCAATATCCTTGCAAGTTCATGGAGGATGCGTACTGAAAAACAATACGAATCGGCATGGAACTGTTGGTCTAATTGGTGTGGTAAACAACAGGTTGATCCATTGTCTCCCGCTTTAGCAAACGTAATCAATTTCCTAGCTCACGAACATTCTCAAGGAAAGTCATATGCCACCATAAACACTTACAGATCGGCACTTTCGTCAATACTGCCAACGTTTGGAGGACATGTAGCTGGTCAACACCCCCTGGTAGTTAGGCTACTTAAAGGTGTATTTAATTTAACTCCACCGATGCCTAAGTATTCCAAAATGTGGAAAGTTTCTACAGTTTTAGATTATTTGAGTTCATTGGCCGAAAACAAAGAACTTTCACTTTTGAGTTTGAGCCAAAAACTGTTATCGTTGATGGCCCTTGTGTCTGCTCAACGCTTACAAACACTGACGTGTCTAGATTTAAGATATTTTAATTTCCTTGAGGACTCTTGTGTTATAACTGTTATGGACATTTTGAAAACTACCTGCCCCAAGAAGAGGGTAGGACATAACAAGATAGTTATTCCTCGTTTTGAAAAGAACACCAAGTTGTGTGTTCTCACCACTCTAAAGGACTATTTACAAAGGACAGAGAACCTTAGAGCGCAAAATAACGAAACAAAGTTGTTTGTATCAACAAGAAAACCGCATAAAAAAGTGACGTCCTCAACCCTAGCTAGGTGGTTAAAGACTGTTTTAAGTGAATCAGGAATAGATGCCACAATTTTTTCTGCACATAGCTTTCGTAGTGCATCCACGTCTACGGCATTCGCCCAAGGTGTAACCCTGCAAGAAATCTTAAAAACAGCGGATTGGACAAATGTCACTACTTTCGCTAAGTATTACCTTAAGCCAGAAGAAGAAACGTCATTTGGTAAAATGGTACTCGATTCCAATATGTGAACGAAGACGATACCTTAAATATAAACGGTTACGACATCGCATGTATGGCGTTTTTTCAGTCAATTGTGTATGTATATATATATTTATTTGAAAGTATTCCTAGCTTTGAACATGCTAATCCTCTGAAGACTTGTACGAATGTTATGAAATAGAATTCCTAAATTATGTGAATATATGAAATATAATTGGAATTCTATGAAATAATAATGAAGTACAAGTCGAAGAGGATCCCTCCCTTTCTATTTTATAGACTGAAGTATATATACTTCAACCCAACCCAGAGTTACTATTTGGCCTAATTAATAACCACTCAGAAAAGATGGCCTGTGCTCTCTTACATGGGGTTATATACACGGGTCACCCCTCAGTGACTCATTTAAATATCAATAGAAAGCTTTGAATGCTTTTGTGGTCCGCATACCTATCACGTGGAAAGGAATGCTAATCCTCTTCGACTTGTACTTCATTATTATTTCATAGAATTCCAATTATATTTCATATATTCACATAATTTAGGAATAATATAGGACATCGGATGTAAAATGCGTGCGGGGTTTTCATTAACTGTAGACATTTTGTTTACGAGTACATCGAGAAATGAATTAGGAAAATAAAAGAATAAGTGAATAAAAGTAGCAGATTGAGATTTTGCAATGTTTATAAATCAGATAATACATTTTGTTATTGAGATGAAAGATGGGGTAAATCCAACCAGTTCAACTACTTTCATATTTTATGCATCCATTTGTAGTTGAAAATACTTGTTTAAATGTATACAAATGAAAAAACATTGTTTCACTACAATGAATAATCTCCTGTGGATTTATATTAACTGTTTAACTTGTATTTACTGATACTTCAGATAGTCAATGACGATGACAACCAAGTACAAATGTAATTTCATTTTGAAAACAAAATCCACTTTTTATTATATTACATTTTGTTATTACATGTATAGCAATCATCGAAAATATAATCAATAAATACTATAATAAATAATATCTTTTAATTTTCGTTTTTAAATCTGTTAGGCAAAACTGGCTGAAAACTATATATTCACAAGTAGTTAAAAAGCATATCCAAGAAAGATAAATCTTCAATAAAACACCAACAATGAATTTTTTTCTTAAGAATTTATTTCTCATTTCATACCTTGTTTACATCTCTTTTCCTCACTTTTTGTATCAATGTCTCTACTAGTACTTGGCAGTTTTCGCTTTAGAGATACACTTGGTGGTGGATTCGGGACAGCAAAAATAGTGGGGATGGCATTAAACACTAGTCTTCGGCAAAGGATTTGAGATTTCTCAAAATGTTCTGAACATATCCTGCAGTTTCTGTTGAGGTATTCTGCTGCCCTGCTACGTAGATCATCTCGTCGTGTTGCTTGCACCCATTTAGCTGATCTGGTGACCAAAAAATGCAGTACACACAAATCATTAATATTTGTATTAATTATAATGTTACATAATTAGAAGATTACAAAGGACCTGTTGTTTTGTTAGGATAAGTTGATAATAATGGTAAACTAATTTTTCAATTTTGGTACAACAAAGACCAAAAAGCTATTCATTATTAATTAATTAATTTAATTAGGCCAAGGCCCTATTTATTATTTATTTATTATTTTTAAATTAATTTATTTATTACATTCCTTTATCCAGGGTAGGCCGATGTCCAAATATTCAAGTTTAGGAGTAAAACGTTAGTTTAGGATACTCCTATTTTCCACTAGTTCACTGTTCAATTGGAAAATGTAATGTATCGATGGCTGTCAATGAATGTTTGAATCCTGAGGCAGTCTTTCTCTTTATACATGTATTATAAACTCTGAGGTGTTATTTTTTTTTCAGTAGGCCTACTTTTCAAGAAAATGTGACTTTTCACCTTTTTAGCAGTAAGGAACAGTACAGTTTTCTCAAAATAAATACATGGAGGTGTCCAAGGCCTAGGCCTCCTACTCCATTACGATCAAAACTTCCATGTGACTGTTAATTTTTGTGCTGAAGCAAATTTCTATAAAAATTTGCCCCTGTATATAATTATAATACTAGGCCTAAATAAGTCAGTATGTGTGTGTTATTACAGTATTAACCAGTTCGCGCCGGATGACGAATATAAACGCAAAAATTTCCCCAAATTCAAAACGGATGACGAATATATACGCCAAGTTCAAGTTCGGAAATATATGTCAGCAGCGCGCAAGGCCGGAAATGCGTGGGTGTGCTACCCAGCACTATAGGCCTGAACACGCTTCGGATCGAGTTTCGTTAAAAATAATCCCGCCCGTCGGCTCGGCGATGTTAAAATAATCCCGGCGCGAACTGGTTAACATTAGCGTTGTAAATGCATGAACTTTCCGCACAATTTACTGGTGCGAAATCGAATTTGAAAGTGCATTTTAAACTTTTATTTAAACTGCAAGCTTTGCCTTACCTCCCACTGTCTCTTGGAAAACGATAGAATGAGTATTGTGGTGTTTTCTTTGGATTATTGGTGCAATTAAGTGCGGAGCACCAAATCTTTGATTTTCTCTCCATTGTAAACTGTAGCTTACTTTACTATTGGTCGTAAGTTTTACCTACCTCCCGAAGGGGGCGCCCTTCCCCATCGTGACCTCTGAGCAATTACTTCCGGTTTCACGTTTTGAACGGCCGTGTCCTATCTTCCCCTTCTAGTATCTTTGGTTCTACTCACAGACATATAAACCTATAGACCGCCAGTACAGTCGTGTGCACAAAACCGTGATTTGCAAAGTATGGGCAAAACGGCGTGTAGGCTGCACGGCATGCGCGTGTAGCTATAAAAAGTCAAGCGCGTACAATTACGCGTCTATCATGCAACGCACTTTGCACGCGCGTTCATATAATTGTGTACAGTATATTTCGTTCGACGGGCAACGCACCGCGCTTTTTTACGTTCTGTGCGCATACCGGGCAACGCGCTTGACACAAAAATGGGCCTAAAACTTCTTTATTTTAGGGTATCAAGATTGACACTGGTTATGCTTAATCTACATGGTATATAGTATAGCCCTATGTAATTTTCTTTTAAATCGATAAATGGCTTCATATAATTATTTGACTGGAACAGTTCGGGTGTGTACAAATTCCCTATACCGAGGGCTAAATTTGCCCATAGTTGGTATTTTAGTCGGGCGCCGCGAAATCACGAAATCATCCTGTAGTTTTGAATAGGACCTGGAGGTCTATGTGTTTATATGTCTGTGGTTCTACTGTTACTGCATCAAAGATAGGGCCTTTACGAAACGGAGGCTAGAGGCTAGGCTTGGGCTAGATTTTTGCGGCGCCATTTTGAAGCCTCATACCAAACGACGGGCTAGGCTACGCGAAGTAAGCCCGGGGCTAGATTTCAGGCTGTATTCCGAAGCCCATCGCGAAAGCTGGCTAACGCCGGGCTTGATGACGTCACGGTGTAAAAACTTTCAGCGAATCGCCATCTTGAAAAACACTGTGTGCGGCATTTATTTTCTCTTTTGTGCTGACATTGAAGGATTTTGACGTCGATTGAACAACCCTTTAGCCACAGGAGCTGAGCCAGGCAAAGCGAAATTCCAGTGACTTGCCATGTTAATTTTGCCAATATTTTGGGCCACAACTCGGCGTTTTTGTCGGTGTGTTTGATTCCGCTGTCGTACGCTATATGCTGGGAACAGGGAAGTCCACTGCGTGAGTGTACGGTTAAACGTAGGAATAAGACTACAATTTAGTACAAACAAAAAAGGCAATTTTATGAGGATGAATTTGACGATGATACAAGTAGGAAAAATCATGATTTGGAATCATGCAAGTATTTACATGTACCAGCAAGCAAAACTTCGTGGAAAGAGGGTTGGGCCTATGGTTTGAGGAAAAACCGACAACCGGCATGACACAAAAACACAAGATTGCAATAAACATGACTGTGCAAAAAGGGTAAGACACTGAGTCACATTTTCTTCAAAACCACTTATCAAAAATAAAAAATAATGGGTTCAAATCTGAAGAACAATGACTGCTTGAAGCTGGAAAAGTCACTTTTTAATTGGCTTTCAAACGCAAAAGCAATTTTAGAATAGAACTTGTAAAAATGGGAGTGAAACTACAGTACATTTACACGATTGCCATCCAGACTAGGACCATGGTCTTTAAATAAACTGTTGTGTCAATTTTTGATTAGTTTGTGTTAACTGAACTTAACTTAAGTTAACTTTCTCTCTTTAAGAAACGTGGAAATTGGACTTTGGAGTGAATACGGCCAGCACTTCAGAATGTTGGTGACAGACAGGGCTATGCACCATGACATGACCACAGGTATGACCTGTAACAATATTATTATCACTAGTTATAATGTAATTTTGCATCAGAATAAAGCAAATTAGATAACGGGCTCTGCCCTTTTCTTTAGCGATGTGCTCACTGTATGTCAGCTCTGTACACTGCTTTCCGTGAGAAGAAACAAATTCACAAATATAAACCCACCTGTACAATCTGGCAGATACCTCAGCAGGGTAAAAATTCCAGTCATTGTGGCATTTTTTAATTAACATATTAAAAATAATATTACATATTTTTTTACACCCCCCCCCCCCCTCCCCCCCAAAGAAACCAAAAAAAAAATGATATTTAAATATGTACATGTATATATACTGATTTATTAGCATCATTCGACTATAGTGATGAAACAAAATTTCCCTTGTATGAGAGCATTGTGAATGGAAAATCTTTGAAAATAGAGCACTGATGATTACGTTTTGTTGCAGCAAGATTGAAAACTAGACTGCTAACAAGCAGCCATTGTATTCATTTCTTTTATATTACTTTTTGATCATTTAAACATTTCACTTGTATATTCTTTTCAGAAATCAAGAGTCCTAAACTAGGCACCATTGAAGTCCTTCTGGCTGGCAGCTGTATGAGGCTACATATAATGGAGAGACATGCTACAATGGTACCACTGTTTGTTCAAGGGAGAAATGACACAAGCAATGGTTATGCCATCAATCTCCAGCAACTCTGAATCTCTCAAATCTTTGGAAATCTCAATTCAAAGATAGATCATATTTCTTGGGGTTTAAAAAAGCACCACAATATTACTTGCAAAGTTGTCCCATTGCTTTATTTTTCATAGCCTAATTTAATAGATTGAGCTTAAAAATGCAAGTTAACAGGAATATTTTAATACACAAATATACTACAAGGAATATCTTAGGGCATTCAACATAAATGTTTACAGTTTATCCAATATAAGGGCTGACATTGCAGCACAACTTCAAAGACTGTACTGGAGATTGGGGGGGGGGGGGGGGGGGGGGGGGGGGGGGGGGGCACATGATCACCCCAAGATTTCTGTTAACTTGAATTCTACACTCTCAACAATTATACATTACAGTGTCATTCTTTTTCTCCACCTCTGAAAAAGCATCACCCCTAATGTCCTCTTGTTTAAGGAGTAAAGCAAACGGGCTGGAAACGACAGTCATTGCAAATACTACTTGAAACAGCAAATACTTTCAAAGTGAACTAAATTAGTTCACATTTTTTTTCCCAAAATGGTGTTTTTTGGTAAATTGTTATACTATACCAAAAATAAATGTTATCCACAGAAGTCTTTGTATTTATTTAAATATAAAACGCTTTGAGGTACATTATAAAAACAAAATAATTATTTGCTCAGGGTTGACTTCACTTTCCAGCCAACCCATGCCAAGCAAGCCACCATCAGTTTTGGAGGTTAATATTTGGGATGTTATCTCCTGTGCCAAGCAAGCCACCATTTTTGTCAGAGCCTGGTATTTGGGATATTATCTCCCATGTCGAGCAAGCCACCATTAGGTTCAGAGCCTGGTATTTGAGAAAATATTTTCTCACATGCCGAGCAAGCCACCATCAGTGTCAGAGCCTGGTATTTGGGATAATATTATCTTCCATGTCGAGCAAGCCACCATCAGTGTAAGAGCCTGGTATTTGGGATAATATTTTCTCACATGTCGAACAAGCCACCATCAGTGTCAGAGCCTGGTATTTGGGATAATATTATCTGCCATCCCGAGCAAGCCACCATCAGTGTAAGAGCCTAGTATTTGGGATAATATTATCTCCCAACCCGAGCAAGCCACCATCAGTGTAAGAGCCTGGTATTTGGGATAATATTATCTCTCATCTCAAGCAAGCCACCATCAGTGTAAAAGCCTGGTATTTGGGATAATATTATCTCCCATCTCAAGCAAGCCACCATCAGTGTAAGAGCCTGGTATTTGGGATAATATTATCTCCCATGCCGAGCAAGCCACCGTCAGTGTCAGAGCCTGGTATTTGGGATAATATTATCTCCCATGCCGAGCAAGCCACCGTCAGTGTCAGAACCTGGTATTTGGGATAATATTATCTGCCATGCCAAGCAAGCCACCGTCAGTGTCAGAGCCTGGTATTTGGGATAATATTATCTCCCATGCCGAACAAGCCACCGTCAGTGTCAGAGCCTGGTATTTGGGATAATATTATCTGCCATCCCGAGCAAGCTACCATCAGTGTAAGAGCCTGGTATTTGGGATAATATTATCTCCCCTGCCGAGCAAGCCACCGTCAGTGTCAGAGCCTGGTATTTGGGATAATATTATCTGCCATCCCGAGCAAGCTACCATCAGTGTCAGAGCCTGGTATTTGGGATAATATTATCTCCCATGCCGAGCAAGCCACCATCAGTGTCAGAGCCTGGTATTTGGGATAATATTATCTCCCATGCCGAGCAAGCCACCGTCAGTGTCAGAGCCTGGTATTTGGGATAATATTATCTGCCATCCCGAGCAAGCCACCATCAGTCTCAAAGCCTGGTATTTGGGATAATATTATCTCCCATGCCAAGCAAGCCACCATCAGTGTCAGAGCCTGGTATTTGGGATAATATTATCTCCCATGCCGAGCAAGCCACCGTCAGTGTCAGAGCCTGGTATTTGGGATAATATTATCTGCCATCCCGAGCAAGCTACCATCAGTCTCAAAGCCTGGTATTTGGGATAATATTATCTCCCATCCCCAGCAAGCCACCATCAGTGTCAGAGTTAGGTATTTAGATTTTCCCCCTGACCTTAGCTTTTCTGTGGGGGGGGGGGGGGGGGGGGGGCCTTGATTAATTACACAAAATTTCATAGCATAGTCATACTATATAACAGGATAATAAACATTTCACAGGACGAGTGTCAAGCTTTTAAAGGTGAACACATTCTTTTAACAGTTAAAGTTAACAGTTGATGTAACCCATACAGTGATTACATATACATATTATCAATTTTTACCACCTTAATACAAGATAAATTTCCATGAAGGCCATACTAAGTTTTCACAGGCCAAATTGTTTCAGTTCATAACTAAACTTCATAAATATCGTTTAAAGTAACATTAAAGGGATCGTACACGTTTGGTAATTGGAACCCATTGTTTGTTTCAATCCTATATAGTTATAGATATATACCATAAAACTAAACTTTACAAATTTCATTTCAAAAGGTGGTAGCGATTTTGAGATATTGCCGAAAATCTGGAGCGGTTATGTTCACGCAGGAAAAATAATCTGCATTGGAATACACAGTCTGAGAAACGTCACTGCAGTAACGCTTCTCAGATTCAAATTTTTGGGGATAAAAAGTGATATATTTGTTCATAACCGCAGTACTTCGAAGTGAAAAGTTTCTAAAAATGCATTATACATGTACTATCCAAAGCTGCTGTACTTCTTACCAAGTAAGTTGTTATTGCCATTAATTTTTGGAGTAATTACCAAACGTATTAAAACTCGACTGAAATAACAACATAATAATTATTTTCCTATCTACTAGCCCTACTATCTACCTACCTGTATTTGTTTAAAGCCGTTACCGTAAACACACAATTTATTTTGTTTGGCCCAATTTTATCGAAAGCAGGCGCACTGTGTGAAAACATTACGCGACGCGCACAATCCAATCTTGAATACAGTAAACTTTGGCAAAAACTACTGGTAGGCCTGCATATTACTAAGTTGTTTCTGATGGGTTAGCGTCTTGGTTGCTTTCGTCTGCTGCCACTATCTTTGCTGGTAGCACCTTTGCGTTTTCGTTTTCCAAGGCGAACCTTTAAAATGAAAAATATGGAAAGAACCAATCAGAACATTAAGTTTCTACTTTCCACAAGTTTTGAAAAGGTCACTGTTGGATCAGTAATAAACTTTCATATGAGATATTCAACAAGAATGAATACACTGCAATTTTGCTTCATAAGTCAAGCTTATAGACAGACAGGGCTTCCTGTTAATTGGAACATGTTGCTGTGCGGGTATAATGAAATCCAGTGTCACTGTCAACACACCCTTCCCTCGGCAATCCACTGGTTCCAACACAAACCCTAATTCCTGGAGAGTACCATGCTGGGATTTTTAAATTAAATTGTTTAAACAATTCAAAACAACAAATTTAGATTAATTAAAACAATAAACAATGTCAGTCAGAACAAACCACATATATTGTTTACTTTAGCTGGACGAAGGTCATCATCAGATAGCTCATCTTCAGCAAAGATGCTAGTTGTTTGTTGGTCATTGCTTGTACTACATGTACCTTCCTGCTCTCTGCAGTTAGCCAATATATCGTACAGTGGAAATGAAATCTGTGTCTCATCTGCAGTGGCGTCATCTGCAGTGGCGTCATCTGCAGTGGCGTCATCTGCAGTGGCGTCATCTGCAGTGGCGTCATCAGCAGTGGCGTCATGTGCAACTAGATAATGAGTGATGTTCATAAGTATCCAGTATTCCAGATAAGAAAGACAACTATGAATAATTTGTAATCCTTTCAATACAATTGTGCAATACGTAAGTCATTTAATATTGTTATGAATTTGAATTATTAAATGATAATTGGATGCCTACGAGTACACTAGATAACTTGTAAAATTAGGATGCTTTATGATGACGTGTTCTGCTAACTTTTTCAAGGGAAAGAATAAAGTTCACTGTAAAATACCTTTGACATTTTATTTGATATCAAGGCGGGGTAATAGGGTGCCACAGTAATGATCTCAAGAGTCAAACATTTGTCTATGGGCCAGCCAAAAATGGGGCCTTTTGATATACTTTCCCTTCCCTCTATAAAAAAAATGTAAATGGGGGATGCTTGCCCTAACCCCCATTGATTGACGCCCATTGAGACCTTTACAAATACATTTATTTGGTTAGCAGCTTTATTTGTATTACCTGCATTGCATTCTCCATCAAGTTGTAAGAGAAAGTTGTTCCATTCCTCAACCTCCGGTGCCTCTAGGAATTCTCGTGCATTACGAATGCTATGCTTAAGTTTCTTAAGGTCCAGCTTGGCAAAGTCTTTCTGAACAGCACGTGGACCTTCAACTGGATGTGATATCAACATATTAGAAGGTGCCCCCTCAGCTACTACACATGGAGACCATGCCTCACCAGTTGAACTCCATTTCTTTGTGTGCATAACTGCTTCACCTAAAAAAAATTATAAACTTTTGTAATATGATATATGTCTTTATTTCTGGTTTTGAGACAGTTATTGTTTTCCTTTTTTATTAAAAAACCCGAAAAAAACAACAACATTTGCACAGTTGTCGTATAGAGTCGATCCATTTCATATCACACAAAATCAAAATGGTTCATAATAACAATAATAATCATCATTGGCTGAGAAGCTAATACATTGCGAAGGAAAGGGGTACAACATGGTCGAGTCAATGACATGTAGACAGCCACAATACAACCCTATATCTGACCACGGAGCACAGCCAGACATCAATTGAATTTTGCTTACAATTATTATACAATTATCTATGTTCATCAGCAACAAGACCATTTATGTAGCAGCTCGAGATCAGCGCAATTTGGTGTCTACCTTCACAGGTACCATTTATATACTTCTAATTGAGTCTTTTGACTGGCATGCATAAAAACTGAATTTGCCATTTTATTTGTAAAAATACTTACCAACTTCGTTCAAAGTGAATTTGAAAACATGAGGTTTGCTGTGCTGAGCCATTGAGTTCAGACATGGTTTAATCCAGTCCCGAAAATTTACGGTGTTCTGAAGACGTTCAGCAGTGGTGTTCGGTTTGTTGTAAGCCCCCGGTAGCAATTCCAGAAGGCGTGACATCGTATGCACACGATTTCGCCACATGTGCACTGAGAATCTGGAAAAAAGCTGGTCAATATCCTCATGGGTATGGCCCACCATCAGGAAGCTAGTCTTGACCTGAAAAAAATAAAACACATTTTAAGGATGGTTTTAGTTCATCAACCCAAACGGTCCACAATCGTCAAAAATCAATATGATTTTGCACACACCCTCGGGAGTCGAGGTTAAAAGTGTTCTTGTTCCATTTCTGCCATGTCTATACTGTATCAATACAAGCAAGTGTTGTCAAGTACGAACCAAACTTGAGTCAAGTTGAGTGGCTCGCATATTATAATTATGGAATGATACAATTCCATTTTTGTGCAGGCGTACTTATATGTTTATAATGAAATATTTAACGTGTGCCAAAGTTGACAGGATAAGAAAATATCTACAACATTGTTTTGCTGAAAATAAAGTATGGCTTGTCCCCGAGGATTGGTCACTAAGAAAACACTAACAATCTGTGGAGCATACAGCATTGTTCCCACAGAGAAAATGTTATAGTACCCAACAATCCCAGGAGAATAAAGCTGCTTTGACTTTTGAGACTCCCTACATTGTCCAAACATAACTCCGGCCCTAATTAGTTGTTATGATATGATAAT
Organism: Crossaster papposus; assembly: GCA_037893245.1. Lineage (NCBI taxonomy): Eukaryota > Metazoa > Echinodermata > Asteroidea > Velatida > Solasteridae > Crossaster > Crossaster papposus. Next base: position 1,864,577 of record JBAIAA010000119.1, on the reverse strand, counting down.
TAAATACATTTAATCACATTTATAAGTAATTCTGATTGATAAGCTTATTATAAAATGTTGTTTGAAAAAGATTTCACATGAACTACAGTATATGTTCCAAATATTGCTACATTTTCAATAAATTTTAACTGTTCTTTTTGATAAATTGCAAGTTTCAATAGAAAAAACAGCATGCCAAATCTTGTTGATGAAATCATTATTATTCATGAACTGCTGGTTCATGTCTAAGATATTTACTCTAAATTTGTTTTGTGCATAAATTCCGAACTGTTATATTAAATTCCAAATTACCGACGACCAGTGTTTTGGATTCAATGCAAAACACAACATAACTCTTTATGTTCAAAACAACTTGATTTGTAGTAAATACATGTTGGTGTGGAACTTTTTACACCCGATTTTTGTTTTCCCAATACTTTGAGAACACTTCCGTTTTCGTAGAAACATTTACAATAAATGTAAAATGTCAATTTTTTCAAGTTCAAGTAGCACAAATTTCATGCTTTTGTTGGTACCCTGTTTGCATACACAATAGTTTGTACAAAAGCAATTTTGTTGAATATCAGAATAGCGAATCTTTTTTACTACTTATGATTTTTTTAAAACCATTATTTAATCTCACTTACCTTCTTAAATATTCCCATCTCAACCAGAAGTGCACACAATCCCAGCACATACATGTTCTTGTTTTCTCGACCACAGTTATCCAATTGGAGGTACAGTGTTGGGAGAAAGCGGGGGTATTTGACTAGTGTTTGAAGGAGGACATTGATGGTGTTGTTGCTGTCATGAGGAATCTCCTTTAGGTCTATGAATGCGTGCTGGCCTCTACCATGGACAATAACGCCTGTAATGTGGGTAGGGAGTTTCCACATGGAGCATAGGGACTTCGGAGTAACCAGGAATTTGGGGAGATGAGTGGATTTTTGGTCCATGCCATCGATGATAATGGACATGTACAGATTTGGAGATGATTTCGCTTTCTGTGAGTGTTTATAATATTTGCGTCTTTCGTTGCTGCAATAGAAAATAAATGGAAGTTGATAAGTGTCACAGGTATATTATATTACATATAGGTACCATAGGTCATTTTGATGGCTTCATATTTACATTTTTTTCCACTAGCTTGTGAATTAATGTAATGGGTGTACCACCAGAAAAGAAAAAACTTACAAATTCTTACTAAATTAGTTGCAAGCAGAGGTCGTTTTTATCCTCTCCTATTTGTCTAAAATGCCTAATAATAGGTTTCCAGTACATGTATGCATGTAGGCGGAATAGTCTGTCATATAAATGCACAGTTGCTTATACATGTTTATTTGTATTAGTTCTCTTGTACAGGTTAGAATGTTAAGTACTGTACATGGAGAATGATGTACACACATTCAATACATCACAATGTCAATTGTGTGATTGGTGATTTTTTTAAGGGCAGACAAGGCTAGACTAATGGAAATACAAAATAACTGATCTGGTTGGTGAAAAATAGGTATTTTGGGGGGAACTCACATTTTCTGACTCAAATTATTGATTAACCAGTTTACACGGCACTGAAAGTTCCTTTCGCCAAAAACGAATGCTACGCCACAAGTTACGCTGTGAGTGGTGCAAATATTTGGAATAATCTGCCCGAACAATTGCGAACATTGGACTCATTAAGCACATTTAAATCAGAGCTCCGACATGCCATCTGAGTGTTAGATATTATGCCAATTGCGCTGATCTACGGAGTTAGAACTTGGTTGCCACTATAATGTGGAGCCGGATAGGAATTTCCCCTTCTTATTTTTCACCTAAAAGGGTTTTTTATTTGGCGGGTTTTCGCCTATCTCGTAAATCAGAAGTTAATGTTTAGAATTCCTGTAATATCCTTGTATTTATAATATGTACTGTTATTGTATTTGATGATGTATGCAGGGCCCCAATGAAAACCAGTTTTAAACTGTTTGGGCACACCCTGGGTAAAGAAATGGAATAAATAAATAAAAATAAAATAATAGCTAAAGGCAAATTTGATAATTGTATTTCATCCAAAATTATAAATTTGGATATTACTTGTTCTTTGCAATGTTTTGTTCTTTTCAACTTTCTTTACAAAACAAAATAACAATTCTTCACTTACTTTTGGAGTCTTAAGTGGCGATCACGTTTCTCGTACAATGCCTTTCTCTTGTCTTTGTCCAGAGTCTTTTCAAGAGACGTCTTGTATAGTGTGCACTTGTCACACTTGGCAAATCTGTTCTCCTAAAAATTAAATCAAAATATCTGTATTCATACGGTGTGTAACAGAATAGTTTGTCACAGAAACTGTTCTTACAAATCTATGAAATTTGATGTACACATGTTATTCCTTTAGAACATATTGCAAAATCACTGTGGGTTATCTGTTATGCAAGACGTATGCATAAATGTTTATACATAGCGTATGTTTGTGAGTTTAATATGGACCATAGCCAAACAGAAAACATTTGTTTAAAAATTGTACATATGGTGTTTTTTCATTTAAAAAAAAAATATGTACTTTTAAACTTCAGGCAGAACAAAAAAGCACAAAAATCCCCTTAAACGAGAGCCCTAAAAATTCACTTTAACTACACCAAATGTAAACTTTTACTTGGTTGACGTGTAAAATACCTTGGGTATAGCAATGTGCCGAAAATCTCTTCTCCAGACCCGGAAAAACATTGCTTGCTTGCAGCCTTCTTGTCCCATGGCCTCCATGTCAGCTGTCATCATCTTATAAACATCTCCTTTGGTGAGGCAGGAGGGTAGATGAAGGTGGCCAGTATCCGGTAGTTTATCACCATGTTTATTGGCGTAACCCTCCAGCCAAGCCATTGACTGGGATGTCTTCTGATGAACAAGGCCCTTCTTGAGAGCATTCGGTCTGCAAAATTCTCTTGATCCAGCTACAATAAAAAAAAAGACATGTACAGTACAATGTATCAGGAATACATTTATTAAAGTTTTAGAACAGTATAAAGGAGATGTGGCAGACTTGTAAGTATAACATGCTGTGTGGCAGTAGTTCTCTGGGTAAACCAATAGGGAATGTGACATTAAAAATGCAACTTTTGGGGGGAGATGGGGGTGCGCGCACACGAGTCGTTTTGTGTACTTCTATATAATTTTTATTTTTTTCAAATCATAGGTCCCTGCATATACTTTCAAAAAATTGGGTAGCAACTAGCAAGTTGTAATTTTGTTGGAGTAGAGGGCACAATAATATTTGAAACTTGTGGGATCCTCATGCGAGTAACAATGTAATGGCTAAAATTATCATCATTATTTATTTTTAATCTTACAATACATATACCACAAGGGAACCTGACTAGGTAAATTTGCATACACTTTAAAGTGAATACAGAAAACTGCGACCTCTGTAATACTGTACAGTACAGGTACAGTATTCCGAAGTATAGAGAAAACAGGAATTTTTGTTTACCTTCAAATTTATTCCTGATCTGGTAAAACCTTGTCTTAGTAATACCAATCACTGTCCTCCATGCTGTGGAGCAAACCTCACTTGTTCCAATAAGGTACCTGAACTTGCAACATCCGTCCTCAATGTCATGGTGGTTATTGAAGTAATCCAGTATCCACTGGCGCTGCTTATGGCTTGTACGTAGACGAAATGTTTCTCGAGCAGTACTTGCAGCAGCAAAAGTCACATAATTAACACAGTAGTGCACACAACATCTTTTTTGCAAGGTTGTAGTAATGCAATTGACGATTGTTGATCCTATTGAATAAATGAATGTACACAATTTTAGTTCCAACAGTTACTCACTGAATATGAATCATTCTTAACCCCTTGCGGACAGCATATTATTGCCTGGCTTACATGCATACATTACTGTGATATCATACCAACTAACAAATCCACAATTTTATTTACACTTTTTTTGGGTTGTAAGAAATTATCAAAGTTTAGCAAACAATCAATGTCTACACTTAAAACTTGACTGCAATGAAAAATAAATCAATAAAACAAACTTATTTCCCTACCTACATACATGTACATGTACATGTACATGGATTTTTGTCAAGCTGTAACCATAAACACACCATTTATTTTGTTTCGCCGGATTTGTATTCTCCTTTCAGGATTTTATGATTTTTTTCAGCCGACTGGCTGTGCCTAAAAATTAAGTCATTAAAATAAAGACCTGAAATGTGCAATCTATCCATATTGTAGTTTCCTGTAGCGAAACTGCATTTAATTAAGCTAAATTGATCTCACCTCGACATAATGTTGTATCAACATCTTCATCAGAGCTGGTACTTCCATGCAAGTCTTCAAAGTGTACTCTTTTGGTATTTTTCTTGTTGACAGGCAACCTTGCATTGTTTTCTTTCTCTGAAAATATTAAATAAAGGCACAAAGCTGCTGTAAAGTATAAATTATAGTCATCTTTTCTCTTAACAATGAAGTTTGTTCTTGTTATTTGGGAACAGAGATGTTGTGTTTCAGTGTGTAGATTGCTTTCAGCATCGTACAGTGCAGCCCATGAGTGAATTTAGCAGCCATAATGTCTGCCCGACACTGTGAGGCCAGAAGACGTAAAAACCTTATGTTTGACGAAAAAATGTGTAAAGTAAAGAATAGGCCCCATTATCATTTGTTGTGATACGTGAAAAGGGGACCTATTGTACTTTTCACATTTTCCGTAAAAAAAAAAAAAATTCACATCTTCTGGTCTCACAGTCATATATAGTGCCGGACTGTTTGATTGACAAATTAAGAACTTTCATATGAAGAACACTTTGAAACAACATAAATTTATAACAGACAGTTGACATCCACGACAGTACAACATAATGCAATGCACAAACTACTTGTAACATAATACTTGTAGCATTTAACATGCTCGCTCGCTTTGAAGGGATATGCAACCATATTTTATTTTGACATATCATTTACAGATTGTAGATGGAAAAACATTAGCGAATGAGACAATTGTGTCAAAATAAAACCTAAAACATAGCACCACACTAAGGTCATTACCCGAGTCATCAGCGCTAAATTCTGTCAAACAGTTTCCACCACCACTGTCGACTTCCGTTATATACTGGTTCTCAGAGGGGCTAATGTTGTCAACCGTTGCTCTATCTGTAGAAATTCATAATATAATATTGCCAAAATTGCTATTGAAAATACAAATGTATCCATAAAAAACTTAACAAGTAGCTACCAAACAAAGTAATTGTCTAATTGTCTAATTGTTACAAACAAAGTAATTAATAATCTATAAATGTAATGCATGCATTCTTTTCAATGGCAATGCTAAATAATACAAACCCTGACTGGTCTGACAAATGTTCAATGTTCAATGTACATTGTAAATGCTTACATGTTTTGCAAGCTAAATTTGAATTATAGTATTATCTGTGTACGGAATTCTTTCCATTACTGTTTATGTGTTAACTAAAGCTACTGAAAGTTTGCATTGACAAAAGCAATGGTCACTGACAATACTGTACGGTTTTTTTCTAATGGTTTGCGTGACTGCTGTTGACGAGCAGTTCATCCATTTGTTTTAAATGACCCTGGATTAGAAGCTGCATTTGTACTCATTTGAGCAGTGCGTTTATAACAAACTTGCTTCTGTTGACATTTCTTTTACATCGTTTACACAGAAACATGGCTACCCAGATTAACCATGTTACAGTATATGCTTCAAATCATGATCACCATCCTTAGAAAGCACAGTTATTTACCTGAGTCATCAGCACTGAATTCAGTCAAATAGTTTCCACCACTATCCTCAAACAATTCAGTTATTAAAGCAAGTCTCACTCCCAGATGATATTACCGTTTATCGGGAATATTTTACAGGCATATAAAAACTGAAGAAATCTAAAACTGCTTAAGAAGTGCCAATATAAAAAAACTAAATGTATCTTTTAAATGCTCCATTTAACTAATCTGTTGCATTGCATTTTGAATTAAAAAAAACCGTAAGAATAATTTGTATATACATGTATATACATTTACCATTCAATTTCAAAATGTGGTCCATCTATTTATACATTTTTATTTCGTCATTACACTGAGTCTACGCTGTTGCCCAAAGGCAGCATTCAGAGATCGAATTCGTCTTATATCAGTTAATTTCAAACTTATGCTAATTACATTTGTCAATTGTGTGCTTGACTCAAACACACACCAGACTAGTTTATTTAACATAAGTTTGAAATTGATTGATATCAGACGAAATCGATCTCTGAATGCTGCCTTTCCGCATTAAGCTTATATTAGAAAAACCTTGAAATTTGAAATTGAATGAAAATTGGTTTAAAGCAATTAACCGCAAATTAATTAGGCTTTACATTTTAGCACGAATATTTTATGATGTATATACTTACGACGTTAAGCAATCATTAAGCTAGAAAAAGATTCACAGTTTTAATTATTTGTATTTTAAATGTGTGCACGTTATTAATGATAATACTACGATGTATAACTCGTATTTTCACAAGTTACTAATGCGCGGGTAGGGACAACTCCCGAATTTGCGGGTGTTAGGTAAGGAATTCTAGCATCGGGGACCAGACACTGAGAAGGCCCCCGTCTCCTGCCCTTTTGAATATGCGAGGAACTCTTAAGTTACTGTTGGGTCTTATTATGTACTTCGGCAATGTGTTTTGCAGGGCTTTGTGCATGAAAACGGATGTTTTCAAGTTGATGCGCGGTGTAACCGCAGCATTAATTAAACTAATGCAATTGTTGTAGGAGTGGAAAGGCGTGTGCGTATGTGATACGACCGGCATTATTTGGAAAACTTGAAGATGGATATTACTCCAAATAGTTCTTATTAGCAAGGGTTTTCACAACATTTTAAGTTTTTCACCGAGCTGATCAATGTGTCATTGTTAATGTACCTTGCTAGATCAGATTTGTAGCTTGCACCAATTCAGTCATTTACCAATTAATTTAACAAAGTGGTCAATCTATTTAAACATTTAATTTCGTTATTACAGATCAAATTCGTCTACGCTGTTGCCCAAAGGCAGTATTCAGAGATCGAATTCAGATAAATTTCAAACTGATGCTAATTAAATTAGTCTGATGTGTAATAAGTTTGAAATTGATTGAAATAAGACGAATTCGATCTCTGAATGCCGCCTTTCCGCATTATTAATAAGCTTATAATTATTAGAAGAAATTGATCCGTATTAACGAATATTCCTGAGACAATGTTCAAAATGAGTGACCAAGATGTGAAATTGAATGGAAATTGGTTTAAAGAAATTAACCGCAACTTAAATATACTTTTATTTGTGGTGCACATACTTACGATTTTAAGCAATCATTAAGCTAGAGAAAGATTCACAGTTTTAATTAATTGTATTTTAAATGTCAGCACGTTGATAATCAATGCACGATAATAATAAATAAAAACATTCACAAAAGTTACAGTTTTCCACTGAGCTGATCAATGTGTCAGTTTTAATGTTCCTTGCTAGATCAGATTTGTAGCATGCATCAAAAGCAATTGATCTGACGTGTGTACCTTTGAATAGAAACACTTCAATTTTACAGTTCGATATAGTTTATTTATACTCTTATTGAATTGATGTTAAATATTTCCGTAACACACATTTGAAGCAATTATTCGTTTAGAATGAATGTTTCGTAATGCACATCCGATTTCAAGGGACGTTAAAGCTATAGAAAAAGATTTTTTTTATTAATTACACTTTAAATAACAAGTTGGTCAATATTGTCAAGCCAAGTAAGTTTTTTTATCTCTTTTTAAAATAAATAAACAAGATAAAGAACCTTCACCACTGTATGAACACGATTACTAGATGTCCAGTTTAGACTTTTAGAGAGTATCATGTCCAGACTTTTAGAATAATAATACAATATAATTAAAATTAAATTACTTTTGAAATTTGAAAGTTGTTCATGTTTAAAGTTGTATTAATAACCCGACTGGGAGTTATAAAAACATATTTCTGATGCTCTATCAGAAATAGTGACATTTATATTATGGCAATAGAGATATCTCTAGTGGAATTATATTTTTTTGCTATTTAATTGAAACTAGTGCAGTGCTAGTTCAATATGTGGCTGTTTGGAACGGGCAAATTGGTTGGCCTCCGTAGACTCGCGAATGTAAACGTGGTGATCAATGTATCATTGTTAATGTACCTTGCTAGATCAGATAGCATGCACCAATTTAGTCATTTACCAATTAATTTCAAAATGTGGTCAATCTATTTTAACATTTTATTTCGTTATTACAGATCAAATTCGTCTACGCTGTTGCCCAAAGGCAGCATTCAGAGATCGAATTCAGATACATTTCAAACTGATGCTAATTAAATTAGTCTAATGTGTGCTTGACTCAAACGCACATAAGTTAACATGAGTTTGAAATTGATTGAAATAAGACGAATTCGATCTCCGAGTGCCGCCTTTCCGCAGTATTAATAAGCTTATTGTTAGAAGAAGAATATGATCCGTATTGACTAATATTTCTGAGACAATGTTCAAAATGAGTGACCAAAACCTGAAATTGAATGGAAATTGGTTTGAAGCAATTAACCGCAACTTAAATATACTTTACATTTTAGCACGAATATTTTGTGATGCACATACTTACGATTTTAAGCAATCATTAAGATAGAGAAAAATTCTCAGTTCCAATTAATTGTATTTTAAATGTTGGCACGTTGATAATCAATGCACGATAATAACAAATAAAACAATTCACACAATTCACTAAGCTGATCAATGTGTAAGTTGTAATGTAGCTTGCTAGATCAGATGTGTAGCATATATCAAAAGCAATTGATCCTATGTGTGGACCTTTGAATAGAAACACACTTATGTTATAGTTTGATATAATTTATTTATAGTTATTGAATTGATGTTAAATATGTCCGTAACTCACACAATTGAAGTAATAATCGTTTCGTTTCGTGATGCACATCAGATTTCAAGGGACGTTAAAGCTATAGAAAAAAAAGTTTTTATCAAATAACAAGTTGGTCAATATTGTCAAGCCAAGTAAGGCTTTTGTATCTTTTTATTTGTGTATGTAATAAACAAGATCTTTAACCCTAACTAAGGTGTGTGCAAAATCATACGATTTTTAGAGGATTGAGGACTGTTAGGGATAAAGAAGCTTCACCACTGTAAGTTCGCGATTACTAAATATTAAGTTCAGTCATTTGTAGCACCATGTCCAGACCTTTAGAATAAGAATAACATTACAATTCAATCACCATGACTGTTGAAATCTGAAAGTCATTCATGTTAAATGTTGTATTAATGACCGACTGGAGGTTGTGTATAATAGATATATGATTATTTATATATCTCTGATAGATTATTTATATATCTCCCATATACATGTAACAGTGCGGCATTTCTACTATATCCAGCACGATATGGGACGTACACAAAAAATGTACTACCGAATTTTTAGGAAACATCTTACTTATTTGAAAGTTAATAATGATTGTAGGCATCAAGCAAAAAAAATGCGCTAGATATCCTGCAATTGTTCCTAACAATTACATTTTATAAAAACAAATTCACAACTGCCCGACGCCGGTTGAAAACGAACGCCGATTTCTTGCTTTTCTCAGCATCTATGTTTGTAAAACTTTGGACAGGTCAGTTAAAAACGATATTTACTATAAAATAAAACCCAAAAAAAGCAATTACCAATGGTGTATCCTACCTAACGCATCACCTAAAAGGAATTCCTGAGAAAAAAACATTCCGCGAAAACAACGACCACCACAAAGGGAGGTGGGAGTGGGGAAGGAGGAAGTGAGGGAGGGAGAGAAGTGAGGGAGGGAGAGAAGTGGGGGGGGGGGAGAAGTTGGGGAGGGGGAGAAGTGAGGGGAGGACGGAGAGGGGAGGGTACCCCCCCCCCCTTCCTTCCCCTTCCCTCCCCTCCATTCTTGCTTCAAATGATTTCCACACCGCGCGACCCTCCTCATCTTTTCAGTGTGTTTTCACTGGACCATTCAGCCCTTCAGACCCTCAACTTTAATAAAATGGATCTGGGAACGAGATGAGGAGACTTCAGAAGTTTCTATACACTGCAGAATACACTGCATAATACACTGCATGTCACTGGTTCACCTGACTCGTAAGTATAACCCTATCAATCCCAAGAGTGCATTAAGACTCAATAAAGCATACACTCTCTTTACCATTGTGACTTTACGTCACACAAATACAATCGGCTTTCATTCCCACTGCTCCCTTATCCCTTTCGCTACCATGGGCTCCATTTGGCACAAAACAGGGGCTCCTTTTGGGACCAAGCTCATACTTTATTTGGTGAAAATGTATCTAGCGCCCCCTATTGACAAAAAGTCTATCTCGCATCTGCGTGGATCGTAGTTTTGAAGCATTTCAGATTACATAATTATGTGAATATAAATAATTGTGCCCCCCCCCCCCCCCACCCTCCCAATGCAAGGTTGATAAGCGTGGGAAAATTAGCCGGTTTGCCTGCACACCCAATTGTACGCAACCCTAAACGGGGGGGGGGGAGGGAGGGGGGGGGGGGGGGGGGGGGGGGGTGGAGAGCATTTAACTAGTTCCTAAATTTCAAACTGAACAAAGAAATCGGCAAGGCGGGACTTGAACCTGTTTGACGAATTATAAGTTACATATAGTCGTATCCTCATTGAGTGTTGCCAATTTTGGAGACCGCCAACATAGGGCGCCAGATAGCTCAGTTGGTATAGAGTGTACGTAGTACTGTACGGTAACCTGAAGGTAGCAGGTTCGAATCCCGCTCTGCTAGTTTCGTTGTTCACTTTGAAAAAAAAAAATTCCCTAATACATAGATTGGCGGGTCCATCCTGTTCCAATATTATGTTAAATTTTATGGGCAAGCCAATTTTCCTTTCTCGTCGCTGAAGTATGAGGGTGCTATTCAATGATTTTTTTCAAAAGGGGACTGGTATTGAAGGTATTGAGTGCATCATTTCTCCTGGTGGCGAAAGGGTTATGTCACATTGTGCGAACTCGTACGCATTAAACAAAAATGTAAAGAGCGCCCTCACTTTGAAGATCAGCCTCTGATTGGTGAGACCCCACGCGCGCGTCCTAAAAAACATTATAAATAAGAACCTCTGCCGAGGCCGGTTGAACAATGAAATACCCCCCCCCCCCCCCCCCCCCCTCCCCTCAATCCACTCATTCATGATAATTCAAGCAATTACCAATGGTGCATCCAACCTAAATAGCTGGGACAGTTTAGGCATTCATATTGGTCGGGAGCCCGTCACGTGGCCGGTATTAAACGGATGATAAAGACATGGCTGGAAGTGTTTAAGACCAGCTGGCAACAAAGGTGATCCCTGCACATGGAAGTATTGGGACCCGTGAGTCCGTCGACTGCAATGACAACGTGGCCGTCAATCTGACGTCGATGTTGGCACAGGCCCTCTTTGATAACTGCTCATTCACCAGGAGCGGATGCAGGAATTTATGAATGTTGGGTCCTAGCCATGGGCGGCGGGTTTGGGGCTCTCCCCCGAAATTGTTTTACAGTAGAAGCTCTGAGGTGCATTCTGGCACACTATGAGCCTATTTTTCTTATATATTTTGTTCCTGTTGGTTGTTATTGTTTACACTTTAGGCTACCTTTAGATTTTAGGCTGCTGGTTATACGCAATACTGGTGGCCAAATGATTTAGCCACTAGTGTCCAACATACTAAATAAAACTTTAAAAAAAATAATAATAATACAAATATTAAAAAAATCCAGTCAAAAAATGTGGGGTCCGGACCCCGGGACCCCCCCCCCCCCCCCCCCCCCCGGATCCGCGTATGTTCATTGGCAACGTCGTTGTGAATTTGGCCCCACGAGCATCACCGTCGCCAACTTAAAACACTGACACATGACACTTAGCAATAATTTGCCAATATTTATCGATGATTTGGTCCAAAAATGAGTGTAATTTGCCAATCATTCGTGAGTAAGTGTCTGGCGCGGCGAGCTTGCTGCTTTCCGATTAATTTGCGCGCGTGTACGTGTACGGTCACGCGATCGTGCATTACATACAACTGTTTAAGGTCCAGTTTAACGTAAATTACCGAAATTATCAAAGTAAATTTCATTGTTAACGTTCATAATTGTCAAGTTGAGTTTGTATTTAAATGTGAAAGTGTTGTTATATGATATCGTTATTGAGAAATACAATTTTCAGGGTTAAGTGACTTGAATTTACAAATTGCCAAATGTGTTTTCTTGTTCTTGCTGCACGACCCACTGAAGCGCCAATGGCACAACTTCGTCCCCAGGGCTTACTTTATTTCCAACCAACCCCCGTCCCCAGGGCTTACTATATTTCCAACCGTACCTCGTTTCGAATAGTAAGAGCGGGTAGTGTTGGGCGCGTACAGCTCTACACCCTGGAAACAAGGTTGGCAATGGCAGTAAAGGCCATTTAGTCTGGTTCATAGTAAATACGCTTTATTGCATGTATTGTGTAAAGCGACAGAGGCGGAGACATGTCATTTGACAGTGGCCCGTGAACATGGATAGGGAAAAGCACACAGATTGGCGAAACACCGAAATTTACTTACGACAATTTTCCGGGTTTTTTCGGGGCTTTTTTGGCTGAATTTTAGAAAAAAGGTATTTATGAATGGGAATAAAGTGTCCGTTCGGTCGGTATTAATCACTCTGTTTAAGACCGCTTGGAGTCTGGGTGCTGATAATTACCCGAGCCGAAGGTGTAAACGAACGCGGTTACCGTGAATGTAAAGTAGCCATGCCTGTAACGCTTTGTAAACAAAAATCGATAAATGTAATTAGGTCGCCGGCCTGTCTTATTTTAACAGTCCTTTTCCCTGTCCAAGTTGAGTTTTCAACAAACCTCTGTGAAAATAAACAAAGGTAATATATCTACTGTGGCATTGTGCAAAGTAATTATAATAAAGGAAACATTGTTTACGATATTCAAGAACGAATTGGCTTTGGTTAATTGTAAACGTGGACTTTATGGGAAGTCTGATTCTACAGAGTAAGGTACGAGAACGAATTGAAAATTGTTATCGCTGATCAATAAGACAAACAATGGAGATGTGGCTACAAACTTAAATGCGGAACGAAAACAGAGAAGTTATTCGAACTCTAAAGCTAACGATTTTCAACCTATAAATGTCACTTCACTGAACTCAGCAAAGGGAGCCACGATATAGCGTATATACACGTCCACCGCGTCAACGAAGCATGATTGGCAACGTCAACGTATATTCACGTCCACCGCGTGTATGCCATACATGCCAGTCGTGTACACCCGTCCTCCGCAGCGCTAGCGGGTAACTTTTGGCGTAAATACACGACCGCAACAAACAAGGAAACCTTTGCAGCGCATATACACGTCCCCCACGGAATTAAACTGCTGTGCCTGACGGATTTAACGCGTCATCCGTGGAGAGTAAACAATGTTTTCGGGCCTTGCTCGGGACGGGTTTATTCGTCATCCGTTTTGAATCTCTGAAAATCCACTTCTGTTGCACACCATGTTCCGTGGAAAATTACTTTTTAGAAAACCAGGAACACAAAAAAACTAAGCCAAAACCAAAGGGTGGTAGTACGAGCAGAATGGTTATTGTTGACTGTGATGAGGTGGTGCAGGCAACATCATCATCCAATCACCATTCGGCTTAACCACCAACATACATGTAGTGACAATGTACCCGCGAGGATGCGACTTTAAGCAAGTGCACGAGATTGAGTCTGTCATTCATAAAGCTGTCTGACCAAAGTGGTGTGTGAACGCATGATGGGGCTTCTGGCTTAATACCACAATAGACTGAGAAAACCGCCATTTTGTCTGACGTAATACTTCTAATTTACTCCCCGGGTTATGCAGATGGCAACTTTACAAACTTCGTCTTTTCTATTCGTCATCAGTTTTGTATTAAGTGGAACTATGGATCACAAATCCATGGTTTTGGGGTGCGCACCGTGCAATACAGGCTGGATAGAGTTTGGAAATCGCTGCCATCTCATCGTCAACAAGCTGAAACCTTTCCAGGATGCCGAGGCGTACTGCCAGGGCCTGTCCCGCCCTGGGAGACCGGCTCATCTCATGTCAATCAACAGCGAGAAGGAGAACGGCTTTCTCAAAGAATACGCCAAGATCGTTAATGGTCTGGGGACGTTAATGTGGATCGGCCTCAAACGCTACGACAATTTCGAATGGTTGGATGGAAGCCAGGAGAACTACTTCAACTGGGGTCCGATTGATCCAAATGGTGGGTTAGACGCTCCTTGTGTCGGCGTGGTTATTCCTGACGGCGTTTGGTGGGATCTTTCTTGCAACATGGAAGAGCCATTTGTCTGCGAGATGCCGCACAGATTTACCACAGATAACGCACAATAACACGCTGTGTATCCGACGCCGATGACAAAGGAAACCGGCTTTGTAACGATAATTCAATGTTATCTTAAGGTGGTACACATTGTCTGTTATAGCTCCGAATGTATAGCTTAAACTGTCATTCGCATCGTTCAGATCATTGTACACCGAATGAGCAAAAAATATCACTTCTGGAGTCACCATCACCAGACTGATCAGAATACAAGTATAGCCGATTGGCCATGGTGAGACTTTTTGTTATATGAAAATAGGCACCTTGATTGTTATGTTTGCGATATCACCACTTATTATTGTAGCTTAGTGCACACCCTGAGAGTAACTCGCACCATAGGACGTTCCCGTCAGACATGACCTTATAGGAAAATTCCTTGTCCCAATTTCACGGCGCTGCTAAGCACACGACTTTCTGCTAACAGATCCTTCGTCTATTTCATGAATACCGTAAGCAGTTAGCACGGCAAAAGGCAGGCTTAACCTAGCGGGAAAACATGCTTAAATCAGTGACGTAACAATATAAATCTCCATGCGCGCGCAAATGTGAGCACAAAACGCCGTGAAACAGTATATAAATAATGGTTGAAAGATTAAATGATTTGAATGGATCGTTTCATCTTCCAAGGAATGAACATATTCTCACCAATGCACGAATGCAAAACATTCTTTTCTTTTTTACATAACACCCAAGTAGATCTTTGTAATTTATTGGAGGATAAAACTATAAGAATGTGCATAAAACCCAAGTAGATCCTTGTCATTTGATTGGAGGACTGTAGGTCACGCGGCATTTAATTACACAGGCATTACAAACAGTTAACAAAAACAACTATTTCTCATTTACAATTTCTCCGTCGAGAATTTGTTTAAAATCTATATTTTTTTCCAGTCAAATAGGCAGCCAATTTAATTTTCGTGCGATTTTGCCTCTCCAGTTTTTACCGTGTTTCAAATTACGAATTCGACCATTCAATTTGGTTTTTTGGGCATTGAAATTACTTAACAATGTGTTCAATTTAGCATTTTGTTGTTCTTTTTCGTGACGCCTAATCATCATCATTCAATTTGGCAAAGCTGGTTCGACTAGAGATTTTTGCAGGTTATTAAAAAAAAAAAAAAATTGTAAATAGGCAATCAATTTGGCTAAATGAAAATTCAAATAAACATGACACTAAATGGAGAAAACCAAATCACTCTGAATAAAATTCACATTACATTTTATGTTAATTGCGTTTTAATGAAGTGTATTAATAAAATGTTGATTGTAATGTAAACACGTATTTTAAGCTACTTTCTTCTCAATCGATTTAAAACAATACCTTGTAGATGGGAAAGTATTATTTTTTAGTGCATTGGAAAGAAAATCAAATGTGATATTGTATTGAATACAGTGGATTTGTAATGTCATGAATACTCATATCCAGTTTAATTAGCTTGCTAATTGAAACAGGTCAGTAAATAATCCAGTATTTTTGGTTCAATTGAAACAAACATTTCCTTTGATTTGCGATTAACCTTGAATTTGTTTACTTTGGATATTCAACTTTTGATGTCGCTTCACAATGTAATGTACTTTGTAATGTACCCATGTATAATTAAACTGAGTTTCAAAGCAAAGACGTCTTGCTTCAAACTGTGTATGTGTACGCACAAGACTGCTCTAGCCAAGTGCCTACTATACTAATACCTTCAAGACAAATGTTTTAATACTTCAATCTGAAAGTTCGATTGCAATATATAAATACATTGTAGTTTGATAGGTTTTGTTTGAATGTAAACTGAATGAAATAAATGTCGATGTAACTGATTCACGTACTTTCAGCTCCTCTAGTAGTAAGCGGTAAAATATGTCCCTTTTCGTCACAAACGTGGGAAACTTTCATAGGCACTGGCGCCCAGCAATGTCATCATTGGCCATTTTAATAATTAATGCTTTGTCAAACTTGAGGAATTTCCAAATTAAGGCTTCTTTTAGGATGGGGCTTCTTGTGGGACTGACTACACCAGAAAGCTTTGTGTAAATAGGTGCACGGGTTGCATTTCAAGAATGAATAATGATTTTCGAATAATCTGCGACCCAAGGGCAGAAATTCAATCGCCTGACCACAACCCATTCAACCTCCTAATTTAAGGTTTGGAGAATTCATTCTGTTTTGCCATTAAAAAAACAAAACTGATAGTGATACATAGATGTCCACAAATCGCGTACTGGGCTCGGTCTTTCTTAACCAATTCGTGCCGGAGGATTTATATGTCCGCAAACATTTTCAGAGTTTCAAGACGGATGACGAATAAATACGTCCCGAGCAAGGCCTGAAAAATAGTTTACTATCCACGGATGACGCGTTAATCCGCCAGGCACAGCAGTTTAATTCCGTGGGGGACGTGTATATTACGCTGCAAAAGTGTCCTTGTTTGTTGCGGTTAACGTGTATTTACAACATAAAGTTACCCGCTAGCGCTGCGGAGGACGGGTATACACGACTGGCATGTATGGCATACACGCGGTGGGCGTGAATATACGTCGACGTTGCCAATCATGCTTTGTTGATGCGGTGGACGTGTATATACGCTATATCGTGGTTCCCTTTGCTGTGCTCAGTGAAGTGAAATGCATAGGTTGAAAATCGTTGGCTTTAGAGTTCAAATAACTTCTCTGTTTTCTTTCCGCATTGAAGTTTGTTGCCACATCTCCATTGTTTGTCTTATTGATCATTGATACAATGTTTCAATTCGTTCATGTAGCTTACACTGTAGAATCAGACCACGTTCACAATTAACCAAAGCCAATTTGTTCTTAAATATCGTAAACAATGTTTCCTTTATTATAACTACTTTACACAATGCCACAGCAGACCTCAGTTCATGTTAACAGAGATTTGTTAAAAAACTCAACTTGGACAGGGAAAAGGACGGTTAAAATAAGACAGGCAGGCGACTTAATTACATTTATCATTTGTTAGGTACACAAATCGTTATAGACATGGCTACTTTACATTCACGGTCACCGCGTTCGTTTACACCTCTATTAATAAGGAAATAAATGTGTGTTCGAGAGGTTTTAATCAATCTGTTTGAGACCGCTTGGAGTCTCGCTGCTGATAATTACCCGAGCCGAAGGCGATGGTAATTATCAGCACCCAATATCCAAACGGTCTTAAACAGAGTGATTAATACCGACCGAGCACACATTTATTCCCATTCATAAACAACTTTTCAGCCAAAAAAGCCCCCCAAATTCCGGAAAATTGTCGTAAGTAAATTTCGGTGTTTCGCCATTCTGTTTGGCTTTTCCTATCCATGTTCACGGGCGACTGTAAAATCACATGTTTCCGCCTCTGTTGCTCTAGACAATACATGCAATAAAGCGTATTTACTTTGAACCAGACTAAATGGCCTTTGCTGCCATTGACAACCTCGTTCCCAGAGTGTCGAGCTGTACGCGCCCACACTACCCGCTCTTACTATTGGAGATGATGTACGGCTAGAAATCAAGTAAGCCCTGGGGATGGGGGTTGGTTGGAAATAAAGACCACAACAAAAGAGGGGAGAAGTGGGGGAGGGGAGAAAGGGGAGAGCTAGGGGAGATAGGGGGGGGGGGGGGGAGAAAGGCGGAGGGAGGGGTAAAAGGTGGGGAAAAGAAAGGGGGAGGGGAGAAAGGAGAGGGGAAGGGAAGAAGTGGGGGGGGGGGGGACGGGGAGGGGAAGACGGGGTTAAATCAGATCAGTATATTGTACTGTTCTCCACTGATGCCCAGCAAATTTACAAAAATAAACATACCAAATTGTGCATTACAGTTACATACTCAACAACCAGAACATGTAAAACACAATACTGATAACCATCAATTTACATGTTACAAATAAATCACATTGCACACAATGAACATAATACAATTACTATCCAGGGGCCAATTTCATAGAGCTGCTAAGCACAAAAATATGCTTAGCATAGAATTTGTCCTTGGCAAAACAAAGGTTGTTGACCCAATTTTCACGTGATCTTTATTGTTTTTGATTTTGGCTGGTAACCTGTTTATTATGAGCAAGACTGTTGTGCTAAGCAAAATTTGGTGCTTACCAGCTCTATAAAATTTGCCCAAGATAAAAGATTAAGATAAGAATGTAAGAGTCCATAGCATTCGCCTATAGCGAAGCCAAACCCACATAATATCATCTAAACATACACACACATTGACACAAGTGGATCCCAAGAACAAAATATGCCCAAATAAAATAACATGTATTCATAAACACCTGTTAACATACTGATCCAAATTAACCAAGTGCTGCATACCCCTCAGACATGTCAAAATACCCCAAATCAACCATTATTTGTGTGTACAATCCCTCAGCAACCCAACCCAACCCATACCAAAAATCCTTTAACTCGAGCCAAGCTCAACCCTCCAAATTTATATTTAGTTTTTTTAAATTTCATTGAGGCCCTACTAAAATTAGCATATAAGAGAATCTTGGAAACTACAGTCACTTTTGCTTGCAAGAACACTTGCCAGTGAGGAAATTGGATTGGGACACGCGGGCAGCTTGTCCTTGTAAGTCTGCTTTACAGAAATGTACAATTGCAAAGAAATGTGACACAAAGAAAAGAACCTGCAGCAAACCAAGTAGGCCTTCACTTCCAAGTTGTATCTCTATTTATTTAGTATGTATTTAGTTTTATTATTTCTTTAGATTCTGATGATATGCCAAAGAGACTTACCGGTCCTCGCCAAGCTTCGCCGCCTAGCCATTTCGGTGCGGCGCGCGTGATGACATCGAGTCGTCCTGAAATATTAATGAAACACGTTCATGGACGATGAACATGTACAAACGCGGTTCATCATAGTGCGAAATACGGTACCCTCTGGAGACGTGAACACAATGGGGACAATGGGAGTGAAAAGGTCTCAAAAGGGTCATTTCTATAGATGAATAGGTCTCCACTATAGGAATTTTACGAATTAGATTTTTGAATTGTACTTAAGTTAGTCAAAAACTAGGATGTGGGTTAGGGTTAGTGTTTGGGTTAGGGTATAATATAGGGTATATTGGGTCGAAATTTTAACCCAGGAAAATAATTGTGGTTAAAATGGGAGTATTTTGAAAAAAAAGTGCTGGGCTTTCTAACCATTTCGTACACGAGAACAAAGCCATGTCCCCACAGTAATACAAAAATGCGATTTGATGTGTACATGTACAATCATGAAGGTAGTTCTACCTCCATGGCACAATGTACAATACACGCTGAGACTAGCCTGCATATACATGCCTAGCTGCAACAATGGCCTATTTTTAATTAAACTGAGCCTGTATTAATATTAAGGTTGCGCCCTTTGGGATTGTAAGAGCTTGCAACTCGCGCCCTTCATGATTGTAAGAGCTTGCAACCGCAGTACTGCACTAGATCAAAGTAGTCCGGGAGCCAACCCAGGTTTAATCATAATTTTGAGTGCAAAAGGTTTGTAGCGTGGGATATGTAGGAATGACTGAGACAATAAACACCATTAATCATAACGTTGAGTGCAACTTGCATTTATGTGTAGATCAACAGTTTATCATAAACCGATCACTGATCACAAGCTTAAAAGGAAACATGTAATAAGTTTTTTTTATTTGCTTAAATCAATGAATTATAATGTTGACAACAACATTATGTGTGTGGTTGTGTTTATTTTCTGTGATAAATGGGGGAAATTTTTTTTTGAAAATGTTGGTCAAATCACTCCGCCCCTCGAAGGGAAGCCTCATTAACATAAAACTTCGCGAGGGGTATGACGAAAATCGAGGCTGAGACTCGCCGCGCTGCTACCCGGCCTATTGTATACTGACTGCACCCATTGCAACAAGTGTCCGTCTTTACATGGTTGTTCATTCTGAATCAGGGTAAAAAGTCAACAGTTTTTGGTCATGCCGACGAGGTGTGTAGCTGCTAGGTGTAGAAAAACTACTAATGATGGAGTAAGCCTTCATTTGTTTCTGGCTGATCTTAAATATCGGAGGATTTGGACAGCCAAAGTAAAGCTTGGCAGAGCGAAGTGGTCCAGGCGGGCCTAGTGATTTTCGGCCCTCTACAGCGAACATTTTGAGCGGCCGTGCATGTTTCGACCTAGAGCGCCTAGAGGGACCCCATATTTATCCTCTTTATCCTGAGTCCGTGTCTGAATAAGGAATACTGTGATTCGAATCAGACAAATCAGTATACTGTTTTCGTCGGATTTACCAAAAACCGAGGAAGAACTTTCACGATCGTCCATGTGAAATTCGATTACCGTGCGCAAAGCGTACGCGATTCGTACACTGTGGGTGCATCAACACACAACAATGCGCGTACGTGGCCACGCGAACCCGTCTCGTACCTAGACGTCGGGTACCGACTATCGAGAATTTGTCAGGGTCCTGCCTCGGTTTACGTCACTTATCTTTAGTGGCCGCGAAATGTAAAAAGGGGGTCAATTTTTGGACGGCAAATTACCACACTAAACGTACACTAGAGCCAGTTTTGAATTTTATTCACATTTAATACACATAAATCTATTAATTTAAAACAAAATTTGCGTAATGAAAATGTTAGACTGCATGTTTCCTTTAAGAACATGATATATACACTGTAGTGCAAATTCTAATTAAGAAGGTCTTTAATTAGTGCTAATTACACGTGTATTCATAATTACAATTGCAAGAAAAAACAGGTGTCAATGTGTACCTTACACTGTGATGGAGCAAAATGTGTCAATTAAGAAAATTCCTACTTAAGAAAGAGTCAAAAGTCACCAGTATTCCGAATTATCGGAATAATGTCGAGTTTTTGTATGCATTCGATAACTTTGATGAATTAACAAACATCTTGTGAGAGTCACATATGGCACGATGGGGATCTTGTATGTATCAAAGAAAGCCCCAATAGGCCTTTTCTGCACAACCATTTACCACTGCTGTGTCTTGTTATTAGTAAGGGAAACATATGTTACATATCCAGCATGAATTAATTTATTTAAATTAAGGAAGCTTTTTCTGCTGTTTGTTACAATGTACAGGGGACTAGCTAAGGTGCTCATCTAGACGTGAAATTTGTCTTCTTTGTTAAATTTCGTTTCAATTTAGAGTCTAAGGGAATTTAAGCAACATGGACAGGTTTTCTGAAAGCCGTGGTGGGTGGGGGGGGGGGGGGGGGTCCTTAATAGACTTTATTGCCTGATGACTGCAACATCTATAGTTGACAAAATTGCAAATTATTTGATCTACTAGTGATGACAAATAACCACCCAACTTGCCTTCATAAGACAGCTCGCAAGCTAGACGGTGGGTGCAAAGGCTTAATATTCATCGCCTCTTTCTTTTTGTAATGTAAATGAGCCAACTCCAACCGCTCATTGTGAGGTGGTAGGGCTACTTAAATTATTATGAGCGAACACTAATGGTCTTTTAATAATTTATCAAGGTCAACTCCGAGAGCTTAATCGTCATTTGGGCGACTGCTTGATACTACAATATTCACAACTTGGAACACAAACGGAGCAGACATTGTTCAGCTTGTCAACGAGACAAATGGATATCATACAGGGTAGGATATTGGTCTTGCACGAGTACGCTAAGTGCTCCATTCACAATTAACTATACATGGGAGTCGTTTGAGGTACATGTATTTAAATATACATGTATATTAATTGTGAATGGAACACTTAGCGTACTCGTGCAACCCCCATATCCCATCATGTATGATAATAAATAACTGTCTTTATTCTTCTTGTTGTGCATGGGATAAAACTTCTTTTCATGCGTATGAGCAAAGCGAAGTAGCATGAAAATATCAAGAAATACATAGACTATTTCTTGGTCCCAATTGTCAAACAACAAAGCACATACAAACGCGATTCCGGTCATGTGCTTGAAAAACAAAACAACTAAATAACCTGACATTGGAGCAAGAAAGATACCCTATTGGTAACACTGGATATAGTATCCATGTACAGGCGCTGATCCAGAATTTTTGTAGACGGGGGGCACACCCAAAACTGAAAATGCGAGCGCGAAGCGCGAAGCGCGAAGCCTTTTACGGCATGGGATCCGGGGCCCGCTTAAGGGCCCGGAAAATGTTAGGTTTAATATGCATTGCGGTGCAACCTGAGGCGATTCCTGGCCACTTTCCACCGAACTTTTAGTAAAAATGTAACATAAATATATGGAGATAAAATGGAGAATTATAGAGGTAATAATAGAGAATAATTATATATATGTATACAAAAATATATATTACATATACATTTATTATGAATGTAGGGGACACCCCGAACTTGTAAATGCGAGCGCGGGGTGCGAAGCCCTTATGGCTTTGGGTCCGGGGCCCGCTTAAGGGCCCAGGACAATTTTGGATTTTATATGCTCTGTGGTGCAATCTGAGGCGATTCATGGCCACTTTCCTCCATTTTTTTAAAGTAAAAAGGTAACATAAATATATGGAGATAAAATCATTTTATGGAGAATTATGGAGATTATAATAGAGAATATACATTTATTGATGAATGTGGGGCACACCCCAAATTTGAAAATGCGAGCGCGGGGCGCGAAGCCCTTAAGGGGTGGGGTCCGTTTTTTAAACATTCTGTATGCTCTGTTGTGCAATCTGAGGCGATTCCTGGCCACTTTTCTCTAATTGTTTTAGCAAAAGTTTTAAAAATTATATGGAGATAAATGGAGAATTATGGAGATTATAATGGAGAATACATATATATAAATATATACTATAGGCCCTATATAAATTTATGTATAAATGTGGGGTTCACCAAAGCTAGAAAATGCGAGCGCGAAGCGTGGGGTCCAGGGCCTACTTAAGGGCCCGGGAAAAGTTTTGATTATATATGCTTTGTATTGAAATCTGAGGTGATACTGGCCTCTTTCCTCTGATTTTGTTAGAAAAAGTACAAGATTATATGGAGATAAAATGGAGAATTATGGACATTATAAGGGAGAATATATAGAAATATATAATATATATAAATTTATATATGAATATGGGGCACACCCAAAACTGGAACATGCGAGAATATATATAAATACACGATGTATATAGCAAAACTTTTGCAAAAAGATGAGCTTTCAGACAATGTCCTAGCTTGGGTTGGACAAACCATATAGTTCCATGGACAAACTAACCAACTACCATTCATACACAAGGTCATTAACAGCATAAACATTCATCCAGATACACTGCAATAAAAGGGTAATCGGCAATAGAGGGGACATTACTGCCAATTCAATGACCACATGTCCACCAGGCGCGGGAATATTTATCGAACCTCGATGCCTGGATACTCGAGTAGCTACCTAAAAAACTGATACATTTCAGTACCTAGCTCGAGAATCAGCACATCCTATAAGTCGGTATTTGGCGGCTTGATCAAGGGCGAAGTGGCTATAGATACAAACGTATATGTACCCACACAAACGATTTTGAGGAGAAGGTTGAATTCTTCAAGGACAAACTTCAAAAACGAAGACCTAGCCCTCCTTCCTCAAAGGGGCGAGAATCCCGCTGATTCTATTGCGTGAAAAAACTGAAACAAATATCCCATTGGTGTTGGTCCTACCACACTACCTACAAGTTGCACACCAGGCCCTCCAACGGGCCCTTCTTAAACACTGGAACTTGATTAGTGAAAACGAATACTTAAATAGGCTATTTGATACCCAACCCATCTTGACGGCACAAAAACCTAAAAGATGAATTTTACTTGTTTGATCTAGTAAATACCTCAGAAACTTCTACTTGGTCCAGACGCGATCATGTGGGGTGTATTAACAGGTGATATAAAGACCACCCATCTAACAGGCCCTGTTAGTCTACTATAGCCAGCACGATAAAAGACGAGGGACTTCCCCTTAGTCCCCCATACCTATACACTCTCTAGACTATTGTTACTTAACGCAACCCTAAACACCTAAAAAGGCTTCCTGAAAAACCACAATCTTCTGCAAGCGCAATGACCACCACAAAAAAAGGGGGGGGGGGGGGGTATTTTAGGGGGGGGGGGGGTGGCTAGACCCTTCGCACGTGACTATCTTCTAACTATCGCTTCTAACTATCGCATATCCAGTATACGTATTTTGTAGAATGTACTTTTTATTGCATTGGGGGGGGGGGGGGGGGGGGGGGTGTCCTTCCGTCTCAGTTCTTGCTGTCATGATACATACGGCAGAAGTAACCCCAGCCTCTTTTGTGTTGGTCATTGTATTCCCGGAAGCTCAACAATTACTTTCAGAAAGTGTTAGGCCGTGTCCGAAACGGGCTTCCAGAGCTACGGCTACGTCTATTGTCAGCCTGCTCACGTGTAATTGTAATGGGCGAACACTTAGACAATAGCCCTAGACAGGAGATTCGGACGCGGCCTTAGGTAACAATAAACACGAGTGTGGATATAATACTAGGAACAAAGCGTAATGGTGTTCGCTCGGCTTTTAACCAGTTCGCGCTGGGTGTATTGTTTAAGTTACTGAAAGCACTGGCAGAATTAGTTTTCATAAAAAAGACATTCTGTCGCCTAGGGCATTTTTTCTCTCTGCAGTCAGGGGGTGATATTACGTCAACCGCTATACACGCCATAAAATTTGACGCGTGTGTATACATATGCGTGGTATATACTACACACAGGGCCGGTGACAAATGTACGCGGTAATAGACATGTATTATTCGCAAGCCCAGCTAATGCCCCGCTTTCACTTACGCTACGAATATCCCGAATCGTGCCGATTCGTGGAGATTCGGGCGGAGGTACGAAGCTGTCACGACTTAATTACGAAAGACTTACGATAATTCGTGGCTAATTGGGTTGAAACATGTGCCGAATGTCAAGAATGGGTTAAGAAACAGGTACGATTTCAAAGAATCGTGTAAGAATTGTACGAATAAGGTACGACTCACTTACGAATATGCCGAATTCATGTACGAATCCACTACGACCTCGACGAATAAGTTACGACTTCTACGACTTATATACGAATCGGCAAAATCCGCCGATCGCTGGCCAACCCGTCATTTCCACAGTGGATGTTTTACGGCTCTGGCCATGAAACTGAGTATCAACATAAACTGCTGGTAGCTGAGAACAGGATAAGAAGGTAACCCCCAAGAAGACAAAGAAGACGCAAGCGCTGGTTGGTTCGACCATGGCTGACACCTGCTAGAAGGCAAGTAGAATATGGGCACTACAACAGACTGATGCAAGGACTAAGCGTGGAAGATGAGAACTCCTTCACCAACTATGTCAGAATGCCACCCCAGAATGCCACTTCCAAAAAAAATCTTCGTAAGAGCAATTTCAATACAAAAAGGGTCATCAACTCATCATCGCCATGGCTGAAAGGTAGACCAATGTCTCAACGTCTGATTGACAAGCAAAACAATGAAATATAAATTTAAAAAAAGGTAATCACTATCACAAGCAAACACCAAACTGACGGAGGGGAAGGGGGTTGCATAATTTTGCATGAACTATGTACTTCAAGCTTCATACGTAGTACGCCAGCACGAGATCGTCGATTGCTAGTACAACGACCTGCATACAGACGCCTACAATGTTATGAGCACGGGGCCTAGGCTAGGCTGCGCCGCCCCGCCCCCGGTCATATACCCAGCACGATATGTGGCAGAGGGGTACCCCCCTCTTATCCCTATACTTTATACGCACTCAACACTATTGTAACCTAACCCATCCCCCCTTGAAACCTAAAAGGAATTCCTGAGATTCCGGGAACACAATGGTCAACACAAAAGAGGGGGGGTTTTCTCTGCCACATATCGTGCTTCATATGCCCGGTCAGGCGCGGCGCGCGCTAGGATTTGTAGGCCGGCCAGCCGGCCAGCATGGTAAAAGCCAATTATCATAACTGGGCGTGTCTAGACCCCACTGAATGGAAGATACTTAGGTTCTTAGAACCTTGCTTCCCCTCAAATTAAACTCATCCCACAATAAACTTACACTCCAAAAATAGTCAATGAAAAATGAGCACCATCCGAACTCGAACCCCAATCTTACGATCTATAACCTAACCCATTATCTACTTGGCTACTGGGAGAGGTCGACAGAAGCCGTTTTTCTAAGTGCTTTAATGTACCTCTGGCCTACGTGTAACTAGTTGACTGAGCAATAACAATATATTTTAGTATTATTGTTGAAACTACTGAATAATCATGACGCGAGGAGTGTAGAAACGCCCATTTACCCTTTCCCATAGTGGGGGGAAAAAATTCGCCAGCCGGCCGGCCTGCCACGTGTATTCTAGCGCATTATAGCGCCACCACGAGTCAGCGCCATGGCATGCTGACATAAAATCATATCTGCGTTCTACAATGAAGGAAGAAAGGTTGTCAGGTTTGGCAATTATTAGCATAGAGAAAGATATTGCCTGTAGTGTAGACTATTCGGATGTAATTGATCACTTTGCTAGGATGCACCAGAGACGCATAGACTTTATTTAGGGTAGAACAGTATGAATGTGTTGAAATTCCATGTATATTCTGGCCATAACAATGCAGGAGTTTTTCACCCAATCATGCACATATTTGGCTCAATTTGTGTGGAAAGATACGATTTTTTCAAAATTAGTTACGATTTTTCATTTTCACAACAATTCAATTCAAAGTACAAAATGCTGCTGAGTGGAGGTGCAATATACAAGGAATAACATATACCCATAAATCATTATTCTAGATTGTATTATAGCCTCTCATTTCCATCGGAAAAGGGTCTCTGCTTCGACTTTTTTTATTTTGATCTCTTCTATATTATAGGGGAATTCCACCCGATATTAATATGACTTTAATAAATAGAGTAGAATTAAACAAAACAATGAAAACAACATCAAAATCAGATAAGACATAAGAAAGTTACAGCATTTTAAGTCATGCATAGTTGGAAACAGTGTAAAACATAAAATTGGCTCTATGCAAGAGTTAGTGGATGAGAAAATCACCTCACTTTCCCATTTTTACTCCTCATGGATTATGAAAAATCATTGTTGTATTTAATGTAACACAAGGGAAAGATTCTTTATTTACAAATATCATATCTATGAAAATTGACTTGGACAGGTAACAAACTGAGTTTCAAAAGATTAATAAATTGTATAGTATACAATTTTATTGATGCTGTCTGCTGAAACTGCTTTGTTCATTTAACAAGTATCCTGTAATCAAGTATCAGAGCTACAAGTGCTTCCTGTTTATTTGTTTTGACCTGCTATTAACCTCCTTGCCAAAATCCTCAAACTATCGTCTGACCTACAGCTATCATTTCTTCAGAAAAATAATTCTTCAACATTCCTCTGGTTATTACCACCTTTTCTACCTTATGTACCCTATCTCTCTGTACCCTATCTTCCTCCAATTTCATTTCCCTCAACCTTCTGACATTCCTCCCAGAGTGATTTCTCTTATATCTAGTGATATATCATTTTACTGTTTCATTTTTTTCTTACTTTTTATTACTACATTTATTTTCAATGAGTGAATAGATGCATATTCTGAATATTCTTTTAAAATTGTAATTGTGCATGTGGAAATGAAACAAATGCAAATCAATACAATTCAATTCATTGTCAAATACACTTTTTTACATCTCCAAATATGCAGAATTGGGAACATAATATGTCAAAAGCTTCTTCAAAGAGGAATAATAGAAGTAGGTTAATAGAAACATTGTCATTACCAGTGATAAGTTAACCACTGATTTTGTCAAAATTCAATACATTTAACATTTTTTTAAAATGGTAATTCCTTCTTTTAAATCAAAATAGACCAAAGATATAAAATCACCCTATCGCAAATACTAATATCAACAAAATCCCTACTGTGTTATTGGGACACCACCTATTACCCCTTCACCCATTTCCAGTTTTCCACAGCAACACATCCCCCCACCCTTGCTCGTCCAAATCGCTTGCCCCCCCCCCCCCCCCCCCCCCTGACGAGGTATGCCAGGTACGCCACTGACCCCAGATGTTTAATGAGCTCCTCCAAAGGATCACCCCTGTCACCCAGAGGCAGCACACCCGCCCGAGATCACCCCTAGAAGCTGGACTAAAGCTGTCCCTGACCCCGAGACACCACTGGCTACAGGAAACTAGTACCAGACCTTCTACTACGACTTCAGATGTGGCAGGAGCAACGATGGAGTGATCGTCCCGGAGGTGTGCCAGGCCATTATTCAAGAGCTGAAGGAGGAGGTTATGCCACTACCCCGGACCCAGGGAGACTAGAAGGCATTTGCCCAGCAGTTCCTAGACCGGTGGAATGTTCCTCATGCCCTGGGGGCCTTGGATGGCAAGCACATGGCCCTCAATAAACCACCCAAGTCCGGCAGCCTCTACTACAAATACACGGGCCTCTTTTCCGTGGTTCTGAACACAAGTTCATGTGGATTGGCACTGGTGGACAAGGTCATCTGATGGACAGATCTTTGTGGCCTCAGAACTGAAGGAATGCATTGATGACCACATCATCAACTTCCCTGACGAGGAACCTCTGCCTAATTATGACAAAGACGCTGAAAGGCATGCCCCAAGTACTTTCCAAACTTGAGACGGTCCGGAAAGGGCACATAAGGAACAGGGGGGGGGGGGGGGGGGTGGAGGATCTGGAGCAGCTTCTCCTGTCTCTCCTTCGAGCTGGCCATCTCCGCGACAAAGTCATTTTCCCTTTCCTTTGCCACCTCTGGAGGTGCTGGCCGTAGTGATGGTGGAAATTAGGTTGGTGGTGAGCGGTGGCGTGGTCACAGTCGGTTCCTGCTGGTCCACGTCCTGGTCATTGTCTTCGGGATCTCTCAGGTCCGGCAGGGTGGTAGCAGCCTTGGGGCTTTGCACGTTCCTCTTCGTGACCTGGCCAATGTGCGGAATCAGGGACTGGAGACGGTTCCAGATTAAATGCTGCCTCTCAGTGAACTCCTGGCTTGCCTGGCCACTCTTGGGCCGTCTCAGCTTGCCAATCTGTGTCCTGATGCTTTCGAAGGAGGTGGTCAGGGCCTCGACCTCCTTGCCTATCTTCTTGACCAGGTCCTCCCACGCACTGTTCTTCTTTGCGGCAAACCTGTGGTCCGTCCGCCTCTTATTGTAGATGAAGTCGTGTTGTTCTAAAAAAAAAAGGGCCACCTCGAATAATAATAATATAGTTGTTTACAAAATCAAAACCTTGAACACCATACCAAATAACTGCAAAATGACGATATATCAGAGTAATTTTTAATAAAGGAATATCACATATAAATATAACAGTTACCTCCTCTTGTTCTTCGTCACTAAGGTTTGACGGGGATGAAGTAGCTTCCCCGTCGGCAGCGTCGACGGCCTCCTCCACGACCTCGGTCGGCTGGTCTTCCTCCTCCTCCTCTGTCGGGGAAAGACCTTGGTCGGCCCCATCTGCTGGAGGGAGGTCGTCTGGTGGATGTGTTAGTCCCCTCGGGCTGTCCTCGCCCTCCTCTCTGCCACGCTTGGTGCCTTTGCGGCGTCCTTTGCCCTTGCTGGAAGCACCGGGTTTAGTTCTTGAAATCCGCCGAGATGTGTACTGCAGCACTCCGGGAACTGTTATGACCTGCTCAGTTCGGCGCCGCTTCTTATAGCCACGAAAATCGGACCTGATTCGTGGCCGATTCGTGACCGATTGGTACTTGATTCGTACTACATTCGGGACATTCGTGCCTGTTTCGGGATGTTTTCGGCGTGGGTCAACGAATTTGAGGGAGACACGAATGGCCAAGAATTGCCCAGAATGCAAAAAAATCGATTACGAAGCTGTTACGGACGATAAGAAAGGGTTACGAAGTGTTTTTACTTACCTTTATTATTTACTGACCTGTTTCAATTGGCAAGCTAATTAAACTAGATTAGTATTTATGACAATACAAATCCACTGTATTCAATATCACATTTGATTTCCTGTTGAATGTACTAACAAATAATACTTGCCTATCTACAAAGTATTTTTGTTTTAATCAAATGAGAAGAAATACGTTTAAAATACGTTTAAAATACGTTTAAAATACGTTTAAAATACGTTTAAAATACGTGTTTACATTACGTGTTTACATTGTATTAATACACTTCATTAAAACGCAATTAACATAAAAATGAATGTGAATTGTAATCAGAATAAAATCGTAGACAATTAAATCATAATTATAGGTTTTCCTGGTAAATTTCGGCAAATGAGCAGCCATTTTAACCACTGCGCCATTCTATTTCGCGCGAAATTGAATGATGAAAATGGCCATTCGATTCCATTTTATGACTGTTGCGTCATTCGATATAACAAAATAACCACACAGTTTAGCAATTCAACAAAAAAACATTCAAACTCGCCGGAGCTTTTTCAAGGTGTGTTCGGTCATTAAATTCATTATTGGGCAGGCCTTTCCATCATTTGTGCAATCTATTAAACGCTCTGTTAGCTTTTGTTTCCTTTATATTTATTAAAAGCATATTTATGGTTCACTTATGGGCACAGGAGTCAACATAAATAAACAATATAGGTTTTCCCGGTTAATTTAGGCAAAAGAACAGCCAATACCCCCAATTTCGCGTGAAATCGAATGCTGCTGAAAATGGTATATGCAAAACAACTGCCTATATTTTAATGAATTGTAAACATTTCTCTTTGAACTTAACACAAATTGCACTCAAAAATTGTGATTCAGATGTGTGACAAATATAAAATGTGTACAGTTTATGACACGTGTGAGAGAACATTGGATTCATAGTACGTTGTGTGGGAACATTCGAGCCTTTTAACGCATTTTTTATGAAAGTGATGTTTGCGTCAGAACGCTCGTATTGCCCTTCTGCCGTGTTGGGTCAATCAAATTCATTACTGGGCAGGCATTTCCGTCGCAGGAGTAGACATATAAACCAGGACAAAAATAACCAACACAAACAATAACAACCGTTAATGTTTTACAAACACAAATTAGGTCCTGGTCAGTTGACCACCCCCCACCCCCCCCCCCCCCCCCCCCGCCCAACTTTACGAAAACAAATACGAAACAAATGTCTAGAACAATTTATTTGTTTATCTGTTTATTCGCATTTTTTGTCGTACTTGTTATAATTCTCATTTAGCGAAATTGATTGCCTCTTTACGAAATTATTGTGCGTCACGAAAAAGAACGACGATGTGCTAAATTGATAAAAATTGCTAAATGAATTTAAATGCCTTAAAATAATTGAATAGCCGAATTATGAATTTGAAATGCAATAATCGCTATAAATCGCTATAATTCGAACGCACGAAAATTAAATTGGCTGCTCCATTTGCCGAAATTGACCGGAAAAACCTATAATAAACAAGGATAAAAAACAAAGAAACACCAAAACAATATGAAATGTACGTTTTCCCAAAAACAAATTGGGTCTTGGTCAGATAACCAATAACGACCCCCACCCCTCCCAACAAAAGGGCCACATGATAGGCTCCATTTAAAATCTACGTACAACATAAATGAATAAGGAAAAACCAAAAGATTTGATTGACCTGAAGTGAAGATACGAAACAGTTGTGTAGTACAATTTCTTTATTTATCTGTTTTTTTCATTTAGTGTCATGTTCATTTGAATTCTCATTTAGTGAAATAAATTTCCTCTTTACGAAATTGAAAAACATTATAATCAGCGAAAATCTCCAGTCGAACCAGCTTTGCTAAATTGAATGATGATGAAGCGTCACGAAAAAGAACGACGATATGCCATGCCTCAAAACTACATTTAATGCCCGAATTCTTATTTTGAAACACAGTAAAAAATGGAGAGGCAAAATCGCTCTAATGCGAACGCACGAAAATTACAGTGACTGCCCATTTGCCAAAATTGACTGTAAAAACCTATGGATTTAAAACAAATTCTCGACGGAAAAATTGTAAATTGTAAATGCGAAATAATTTGTGTAAACTGTTTGTAATGCCTGTGTAATTAAATGCCGCGTGACCTACAGTCCTCCAATCAAATGACAAGGATCTACTTGGGTTTTATGCAAATTCTTATAGTTTTATCCTCCAATCAAATTACAACGATCTACTTGGGTGTTATGTAAAAAAGAAAAGAATGTTTTGTGTTCGTGCATTGGTGAGAATATGTTCATTCGTTGAAAGATGAAACGATCCATTCAACTCATTTTATCTTTCAATCATTATTTATATACTGTTTCACGGCGTTTTGTGCTCACATTTGCGCGCGCATGGAGATTTATATTGTTTACGTCACTGATTTAAGCATGTTTTCACTCTAGGTTAAGCGTGCCTCATAAAATAGACGAAGGCTCTGTTAGCAGAACATCGTGTGCTTAGAAGTGCCGTGATATTGGGCCAAATAATGTTCCTAATGTCCTGTCTGACGGGAACGTCCTCAGTGGTGCGAGTTACTCTCAGGGTGTGCACTAAGCTACAATAATAAGTGGTAATATCGCAAACATAATAATTACGTTGCCTATTTTCATCATAAAAGAAAGTTTAGTTTAGTTCAGTTTATGCCCACAGTACCAACATCATATAAAACATTTAGAATAAAGATAAAGCAGTCTGATGGTTACTTTAGAAAGGATATTTTTGTTCATTCTGTGTACAATGATCTGAACAATGCGAATGACAGATTGAGCTATACATTCGGAGCTATAAAAGACACAATCTTACCACTTTAAGATTGATTTAGATTATCGTTACAAATCTGGCTCCCTTCGTCATCGGCGTCGTTGGTCGTCGGCGTTGGGTACAGAGCGTGTAATTGTGCATATGGCCACCCTGTGGTAAATCTGTACGGCATCTCACAGACAAATGGATAGTATTTGTTGCAAGTACGATCCCACCATTCGCCGCCAGGAATAGCCATGGCGACACAAGGAGCGTCTGAACCACCATTTGGTTCATTTGGACCCCAGTTGACGTAGCTCTTCTGGCTTCCATCCAACCATTCGAGATGTCGTTGCGGCGTTTCGTAGCGTTTCAAGCCGATCCACAGCCAATCCCCCAGATCATTCATGATCTTGGCGTATTCTTCAAGGAAGTCGTTAACCTTCTCGCTGTTGATTGACATGAGATGAGCCGGTCTCCCAGGGCGGGACAGGCCTTGGCAGTACGCCTCGGCATCCTGGAAAGTTTTCAGCTTGTTGACGATGAGATGGCAGCGATTTCCAAACTCTATCCAGCCTGTATTGCACGGAGCGCACCCCAAAACCATGGATTTGTGATCCACGGTTCCACTTAATACAAAACTGATGACGAATAGAACAGACGAAGTTTGTAAAATTGCCATCTGCAAAAGCCGGGAAGTAAATTGGAATGTTTAGAAGTATTACGTCAGACAAATGGCGGTAATTCTCAGTCTATAATTGTGGTATTTAAGCCAGAAGCCCGTCCTGCGTTCACACACCACTTTGGTCAGACAGCTTTATGAATGAAAGACTAAATCTCGTGCACTTGCTTAAAGTCGCATCCTCGCGGGTGAATTGTCACTACATATATAAGGTAATTTGCGCCACCTCATCACGGTCACCAATGACCATTCTGCTCGTACTACCACCCTTTGGTTTTGTCTTAGTTTTTTGTGTTCCTGGTTTTCTAAAAAGAAATTTCCCGCGGAACATGGTGTACCATGGATTTTCAGAGTTTCAAAACGGATGACGAATAAACACGTCCCGAGCAAGGCCTGACACAAATTGTTTACTATCCACGGATGACGCGTTAATCCGTCAGGCACAGCAGATTAATTACGCGGGGTCGTGTATGTACGCAAAAGTGTCCTTGTTTGTTGCGGTTGTGTATTTACGCAAAAAGTTACCCGCTAGCGCTGCGGAGGACGGGTATACACGACTGACATGTATGGCATACACGCGGTGGACGTTAATATATACGTCGACGTTGCCAATCATGCTTCGTTGACGCGGTGGACGTATATACGCTATATCGTGGTTCCCTTTGCTGTGCTCAGTGAAGTGAAATGTATAGGTTGAAAATCGTTGGCTTTAGAGTTCGAATAACTTCTGTGTTTTCGTTCCGCATTGAAGTTTGTTGCCACATCTCCATTGTTTGTCTTGTTGATCAGTGATAATATTTTCCAATTCGTTCTCGTACCTTACACTGTCGAATCAGACTTCCCATAAAGTCCACGTTCACAATTAACCAAAGCCAATTCGTTCTTGAATATCGTAAACAATGTTTCCTTTATTATAATTACTTTACACAATGCCACTGTAGATATATTACCTCAGTTAATTTTCACAGAGGTTTGTTGAAAACTAAACTTGGACAGGGAAAAGGACTGTTAAAATAAGACAGGCAGGCGACGTAATTAAATTTATCGATTTTGTACACAAAGCGTTATAGGCATGGCTACTTTAAATTCACGGTCACCGCGTTCGTTTACACCTCTATTAATAATAATTTAAAGGTAGCATGCACCATTGGTAATTGCTTGAATTATCATGAATTGATGAATTGGGGTGGGGCGGGGGGGGGGGGGGGGTGTTGTAATTTATTTTTCAACCGGCGTCGGCAGTGGTTCTTATTTATAATGTTCTGTTTTTTTCTCCTTCGCGATCGCCGTCCTGAATTATGAAATTTGATTTTTCGGAACAAATACAGATATCTAGCACAATCATTTTGCTAGATGCCTACAATCATTTTTTACTTTAAAATAATTCAATGGGGAAAAACTGTTTGCTTGTCGATGTAATTCTTTGAACCTTCATCTACTTAATACGAGCTTCGCGCTCTCATCTTACAGTTGTGGGTGTGACCCCCGTCTAAAACAATCCTGGATCCGCTCCTGCACTCTTTCAACAATCAACGGTCAATGAAAATATGTCCTTCAAGATTATGAGAAAGAAACATTGTGTCCCAAAAGACATTTTTGACCTCTTATATAAGTTTTTATCCAATGACCGCCACAAAAATATTTAATTGTCCTCTTTGTACGAGTGCTTCGATTCCACGAGTCGACATGTATTTTAGATTTTCGAAAGTGATAGTTCAAGTTTTGGTACGATATTTCTCTTCCACGTCATGCAATTGTTTAGTTTCCATAATGTGGCCCAACCACAGTCGCCTTAATTACTTTTGAGTAAATACACCTTTTAACAGTGTCATACACTAGAGAAATTAAGGGAAGCGGTCAACCCTTTCACCCAAATAACAACTGTACATTATAAGGTGTCAACCTGAGTGATAGAGCAAATACCTAACAACCTGTCCTTGAGACCCTTTCGAGGGATGCGGTCACATAATAGTGCTAGCAGCAATTTTTCAGGGGTGATTTTAATGAAAAATCATTGTACCAAAAATAATTCTAGAAAACGATATTTTAGTCGAGGGGTCCAGAAGCACGCCACCAGTCAACTGTCAGGCTCTACCTCAGTTCATTTTCACAAAGGTTTGTTGAATACTCAACTTGAACAGGGAAAGGAGTGAAATATGACGGGCAGGCCACCTAAATAATTAAATGTATCGAATTTTATACAAAGCGTTATGCACGGCTGCTTTACATTCACAGTCACCGCGTTTGTTAATATCAAGCTCATTTATTGGTTCATCCAAATAACGAGAGCAACTCGCAATTATTAAAGCAAGTCTCACTCCCAGATGACATCACTGTTTCTTAGGAATATTACAGGCATATAAAAACTAAGAAAAGGAAAACTTAGAAGGAATCTAAAACTGCTTTAGAAGTGCCAATATAAAGAAATAAAATGTATCTTTTAACCCATTTAACTAATCTGTTGCATTGCATTTTGAATAACACAAAAAAACACCGTAAGGCTACATGGAGAATAATTTGTATACACATGCACTTAAAAAGGTACCACGCTTTCACACGCTTCTACCAAACCAATTTAGTCATTTACATTTAATTTCCAAATTTGGTCAATCTATTTATACATTTTACTTTGTCATTAGAGATCAAATTCGTCTACGATGTTGCCCAAAGGCAGCATTCAGAGATCGAATTTGTCTTATATCAGTTAATTTAAGACTTATGCTAATTAAACTAGTCCGATGTGTGCTTGACTCAAACACACACCAGACTAGTTTAATTAACGTAAATTTAAAATTGACTGATATAAGACGAATTCGATTACTGAATGCTGCCTTTCCGCATTAAGCGTATTATAATAATTTGATCTGAATTGACAAATATTTCTGAGAAACTGTTTGAAATGAGTAACCAATGGAAATTGAATGGAAGTTGGTTTAAATCAATTTCACCGCAACTTAATTAGGCTTTACATTTGAGCACGAATATTTTTTAATGCACATACTAACAATTTTAAGCAATCATTTAGCAAGAGAAAGATTCACAGTTTTAATTAATTGTATTTTAAATGTGTGCACGTTATTAATGGTAAAAGATATATAATACGATTTATAACGCGTATATATAACGCATAGTTACAAAATGCGCGGGTAAGGACAACTCCAGAAGTTGCGGATGTTGAGTAAGGAATTCTAGCATCGAGGACCAGACACTGAGAAGGCCCCGTCCCCTGCTCTCTTGAATATGCGGGGAACTCTTCAGTTACTGTTAGATCTTATTATGTACTTCAGGATTTTCGGCAATGTGTTTTGCAGGGCTTTGTGCATGAAAACGGATGTTTTCAAGTTGATGCGTTGTGTAACTAGTATTAAACTAATGTAATTGTTGTATGAGTGGAAAGGCGTGTTCGTATGTGATACGACCGGCATTATTTTGAAAACTTGAAGATGGATATTACTCTTAATAATTATTATTAGCAAGGGTATTTTTAGTTTTTCACTGAGCTGATCAATGTGTCATTGTTAATGTACCTTGCTAGATCAGATTTGTAGCATGCACCAATTTAGTCATTTACAAATTAATTTCAAATTGTGGTAAATCTATTTAAACATTTCATTTCGTTATTACAGATCAAATTCGTCTACGCTGTTGCCCAAAGGCAGCATTCAGAGATCGAATTCAGATAAATTTCAAACTGATGCTAATTAAATGTGTGCTTGATTCAAACACACATTAGTTAACATAATTTAGAAATTGATTGAAATAAAACGAATTCGATCTCTGAATGCCGCCTTTCCGCATTATTAATAAGCTTATAATTATTAGAAGAATTTGATCCGTATTTACGAATATTCCTGAGACAATGTTCAAAATGAGTGACCAAGATGTCAAATTGAATGGAAATTGGTTTAAAGCAATTAACCGCAACTTAAATATACTTTACATTTTAGTACCAATATTTGTGATGCACATACTTACGATTTTAAGCAATCATTAAGATAGAGAAAGATTTACAGTTTGAATTAATTGTATTTTAAATGTTGGCACGTTGATAATCAATGCACGATAATAATAAATAAACAAATTCACAAAACTGATCAATGTGTCAGTTTTAATGTACCTTGCTAGATCAGATTTGTAGCATGCATCAGAAGCAATTGATCGTAAGTGTGTACCTTTGAGTAGAAACAAACTTATTCTATAGTTGGATATAATTTATTTATAGTTATTGAATAGTTTCGTGATGCACATAATAATCAAGAGACGTTAAAGCTTGAATAACAAGTTGGTCAATATTGTCAAGCCAAGTAAGGCTTTTGTATCTTTTTTGTTTGTTTATGTAATAAACAAGATCTTTAACCCTAACTAAGGTGTGTGCAAAATCATATTGATTTTGGAGGATTGAGGACTGTTAGGGATAAAGAAGTTTCACCACTGTAAGTACACGATTACTAAATGTTCAGTTCAGTCATTTGTAGCATCATGTCCAGACTTTTAGAATAAAAATACGTTAAAATTTAATTATCATAACTGTTGAAATCTGAAAGTCGTTCATGTTTAATGTTGTATTAATGACTGACTGGGAGTTGTATGATTATTTCTATATTTCTGATAGCCCTATCAGAAATAGTGACATTTATAATAGAGATATCTCTATTAGAATGATAGTTATTTCTATTTATTTGAAACTAGTGCAGTGCTAGTTCAAAATGTGCCTGTTCGGAACGGGCAAATTGCTTGGCCTCCGTAGACCCGCGAGCTCCGTAGACCCGATCGTGAAGGAACAAGAACAACTGCCTGACGCCGGTCGAAAACGAACGCCGTTTTTCTTGCTTTTCTCAGCATCCATAATTGTAAAATTTTGGACAAGTCAGTTAAACGATATTTACTATAAAACACAACACCCCAAAATCCACCCTTTTAAGATAACTTAAGCGATTACCAATGGTTTATCCTACCATTAAGTCCTTCATATCTTACGCATCACCTACGGAGGGGGCGAAGTGGGGGCAGGAAGAAATGGGGGAGGGGGACAAATGGGGGAGGGGGACAAATGGGGAAGGGGGAGAAGTGGGGGAAGGGGAGAAGTGGGGGAGGGGAGGTTACCACCCCTCTTCCTTCCCCCTTCCCTTCCCTTCATTCTTGCTTCCACAACGCGCGACCCTCCCCATCTTTTCAGTGTGTTTTCACTGGACCATGCAGCCCTTCAGACTATCAGCTTTTAAAAAAATGGATCTGGGAACGAGATGAGGAGACTTCATAAGTTTCAACACACTGCAGAATACACTGCAGAATACACTGCATGTCACTGCTTCATCTGACTCGTAGGTATAACCCTATCAATCCCACGATTGCCATTTGGACTCAATGAAGCATACAATAAAGCATACACTCTCTTTACCATTGTGACTTTACGTCACACAAATACAATCGGCTTCCATTTCCACTGCTCCCTTATTCCTTTTATTTGATGAAAATGTAATTAGCGCCCCCTATTGACAACAAGTCTATCTCGCATCTGCATGAACCGTAGTTTTGAAGCATTTCAGATTGAATAATTATGTAAATATAAATAATTGTCCCCCCACCCCAATGCAAGGTTGATAGGCGTGGGAGAATTAGCCGGTTTGCCTGCACACCCAATTGTACACAACCCTAAAGGGGGGGGGGGGGGGGGGGGGCATTCAGCTAGTTCCTAAATTTCAAACTGAACAAAGAAATTGGCAAGGCGGGACTTGAACCTGTTTGACGAATTATAAGTTACAAAGTCGTATCCTCATTGAGTGTTGCCAATTTGGAAGACCGCCAACATAGGGCGCAAGATAGCTCAGTTGGTATAGAGCATCGGATAGTACTGTACGGTAACCTGAAGGTCGCAGGTTCGAATCCTGATCTGCCAGTTTCGTTGTTCACTTGGAAAAAAATAATTCCTTAATAATTCCTTTGGAGATCGGCCTCTGATTGGTGAGACCCCACGCGCGTGTCCTAAAAAACAAGTCATCATGGCGGATCCTTCAGACATTCTTGACAAAATATTCGCGGTTAGCGGTTCTGATATATCTGATGAGATTTCTGATGAGATTCCTTTCTCTTCGCCGAAGTAGAGGGCGCTATACAATGACATTTTTCTAAAGGGGACTGGTATTGAAGGTATTGAGTGCATTATTTCTCCTAGTGGCGAGAGGCTTATGTCAGTGTCCTAACTCGTACTCATTAAACTGAAATGTAAAGAGCGCCCTCACTTTGGAGATCGGCCTCTGATTGGTGAGGCCCCACGCGGACGTCCTAAAAAACAAGTCATTATGGCGATTCCTTCAGACATTCTTGACGAAATATTCGCGATTAGCGGTTCTGATATATCTGATGAGACTTCCTCATCATCCGATGATTTGGAAGAGTTTGTCGCTACCTCCTCCAAGTCATCTGACACGCCAAACTTACAGAGGTTACTAAACCAAGTCAACGTGAACTTAGTTACACTTAAACTACTCTTGTGACGTCACTCTATTCAGAAAAGTGTAGATTATTTTAAAGAATGTACAGTTAACTGTACATTCTTTTAAGAATTAACAGTAAAAGAACGACTCAATGGACACAGAAATAATTGCTATTGATATATTTATTACAACTTAGTAAGAGCTATGTCGACAATTTCTCTAGAGCTCCCAACAGTTGTCTTGGAGGTCTCTTTGCTGTGTCGACGCCCTTATGCAGTTTTCAGCCCGGCTGACTGCTCTTCTATGGTCCTCACTGGTTCTGGCCACCGAAGCCCTTGTTGTAGAGGCGAGATGCTGCCATGCTCGATCGTATGGAGTGGTTCGTCCAAAAACCTTGTTGCACAGATTTTCCACAACCTGGGATATCAACAATAACAAAAATCTAATAAAATGGATGCGCCAACCCGCATGTAACAAATTGCATCAAGGTTTTTCTTAAACATTCAAAAATGAAAATGGCCCAAGAACTTATTACGACTAAGAAAACAAATGGGGAGGATAAACCTTTTCATTAGCAAGGTCGAAGCGATGGTTTGCGATTTAAAATATGTACATGTAATAGAAATTGATTTCTTGTAAATGGGAATAATTTTCGACGGAGATAGGCCACAGTTATGTCAAACGTTTGAAGGTTCTAAAATGTACTACTAATGCCCAACTTTAAAAGGCCTGGTATACGTACAACACGTAAATGTACTTTTACATTCGCTAACTCACGCATGCTGTCCTGTCGTATACCCGTGTAGCAAAAACGACCGAAAAACCAACAGAAATTTGTTTTGTTCCGAGTCTGGTTTGACATGTGATAATGAAACCGTTCAGAGTTTAACAAAAGGCTGGTATGCTTTCGACACGGAATAATGACTACTGACGCCAAGTTATTTACACCATAAAAAAGGGCTAAAAATAATAAGCCAAAATGAGCTGCTGAGAGCCAAGCCAAATGTTGGGAATAAAAAGTTTATTTTACCTTTTCTTGCTTATTTTCCATCCTTTCCTGATCTGTTACAAGGGGTCCAAATCAGCCACGAGTGTAGGAAGTTTCTTCACCTCTGAATCTGCCGCTTTAGTATAAATCCTTATTGGAGTATAAATCCTCAGTGGGTATAAATCCTCATTG
The DNA here is from genome assembly GCA_037893245.1 of Crossaster papposus. Lineage (NCBI taxonomy): Eukaryota > Metazoa > Echinodermata > Asteroidea > Velatida > Solasteridae > Crossaster > Crossaster papposus. The sequence continues at coordinate 1,823,307 of JBAIAA010000119.1, read as the reverse complement.
GAGTATAAATCCTCATTGGAGTAAAAATCCTCAGTGGAGTATAAATCCTCAGTGGAGTATAAATCCTCATTGGAGTATAAATCCTCATTGGAGTATAAATCCTCATTGGAGTATAAATCCTCATTGGAGTATAAATCCTCATTGGAGTATAAATCCTCATTGGAGTATAAATCCTCATTGGAGTATAAATCCTCATTGGAGTATAAATCCTCATTGGAGTATAAATCCTCATTGGAGTATAAATCCTCATTGGAGTATAAATCCTCATTGGAGTATAAATCCTCATTGGAGTATAAATCCTCATCGAATATGTCCCAAAATACTGGTTTGAATCGCCATCAAATAAATTGGCGAGTCAGTTCTTGAGGTGACACAACATATCTCGTATACATATAACGTATTCCTACTCAAGAATATGTACGTATCATCACTGGAAGACATTTTAGCAGAGTTAGCCGAGACACACCCGACGCACAAGAACGTATGGCATCAAATGACTTCGATGTCGAATGTACTGGGCATTTTAAACACCCTCATTTTACCCAACCTTTATTCAATTGTTTGGTTACGCAACACGGAGACCAGACAGGACAAAGCTTTCACGTTCCTTAGTAGCTTGTACCGCTGAAAAATAGACTTAATACATCTCATACTTTAAAGCATTAGTAAGAATTGACACTTGTTGTTCCATTTAAATGTTGACAATGGGTGTAAAAGAGACGTAGTTTAAGTCGGAGAAACGACTCAAAAGGTGGACATTCTTTGATTCAAATTGGGCTCGGACGCTGCGCGTCCTCGTCCATTCGAATCAAAGAATGCCCACTTTTTCGTCATTTCTCCTTAACAGAAATCCGTTAAACAGTAGGCCCTAGTACCACCGTTTGTGAGCCTACACAGCTATGCTATGCGCTGGTCGAGGTCAGAAGGTGCGAAGCCCTGTGTATCTATCAACCATGACCCACCTTGCCAACAATATAGAGCTGACGAGACTACCCCTGACAAACTCTCTAAAGTTTGCGCCCTGCTGAACATCATATTGCCCTTGTTTCGTCGATTATATAAACCCAGACGAAACTATGATAACATTTAAACGGCGACTGGGTTTCAAACAATACATGCCACGAAAGGCCGCCAAATTTTGATAAAAACGCTTCTCATTATGTGAACCCCAATACGGGTACACCTGTAGTTGACAGGTCTTTGCCGGGTCCAAGACCACATCAGACCAGATCAGCCCACCGTCAATCGCGTATGCTGTGACGAACTGTCCACGTAACCTTTTAGCATCAGGCAAAGTAGTCATCGACCTCTCGAAAGGGCTAGAAGTGAACATAAAGGACATATCGTTTTTATGGATAATTGGTACACTAGCCCGGCTCTCGTTCACAAGTTTTCGCAGCTAGGATTTAGTTCTCGTGGAACAGTACGCTACACAACACGAGGGATTCCTGAGAGTGCATTTAAAATACCAAGAAGTTTCTCATACGGAAAGAGAACGGAGACCCCCGCCCAGTTTTACTCGAAAGCCGGGCAACTCTGCGTTGTTTGGCAGGATAGAAAGCGTGTAACACTTCTGACGAATTATGGCGACTGCAGTATGGACACGAAAGAAATTCGCTGCAAAAACAGTCCCACCGGACTTTGCGAAATTCACAAACCTTCTGTCGTTCAGGATTATAATAGGTTTATGGGTGGGTCAGATTTAGCCGCCCAATTATTGCCTGGGTTTTCTCAAACATTCTAGACATTTGTTTGGTAAACGCTATCATCATATACAACAGCATCGATACAAACAAACAAATAACTAGCTTGGAGTTCCGGGTGAAGGTCATCGAGGGACTTCTTCATTCGAGTCCAGCACACTTTGCCAATCACGTTTTTTGAGTCCTACAATATCCTGGGAGAAGTGTGGACAGCACAAATCGCAACTGTGTCAATTGTGGTACGAAAGCCAAGTGGAAACAGACTTGTACTACAGGTATGTGTAAACACTCCGGCCGACCTTTGAAGAATTTTTTTTTGTAGTCGCAGCTACAATTTGTAACAACCCCCATGTCTTCATACAATTAAAATGATTGTAGGAACAGTAGGAACATTTCATATCTGACCTCTCGAAACCTTTGTACAAAGTTAGTGCTTTGTGGAATGAAAATAATTTTCAGATGTAGAGACATTATATTTGACGTCTGATGAAGAGGTAATTGAACCTATGTAAACCTTAGTTGTCGCTATATTTTATTATGTATTCACCAAAACGCCCTTTTGTTATGACCCAAGCCCCAATAGTTCCAAAGAAAAGCATTGCACCTATTATTATATAATGATATACATTCAGAGCCAACACATTTCTTTTAGGTGACCTCTGACCTTAATTTTCCTTTTTTTACTGGCAGACACAAAATGATGTGATTGGAATAGAAATCTGTGAGTCTGTTTTGCAACGTTCAAATGTCAACCCTGGTGTACATTCTGTTATATTCGTATATCACGTTTTAACCTTTTTACCAAGCCCAGTGGACACTAATTTTGCTTGTCCGACTGTGTCTCTTATATTATGTTGCGCCTATATACTTCTTCCCTTAAAATTATAGTAATCTTGAGTGAATCGTCCGGCATCCGTCCCTTAAGGGTACAAATACCTCACCCATATATACCATCATTAATCATGTACAAGGCGTATTGTTTTTAAGAGCTGCTTTACTTCTCACGATTTGCTAAACAGTTGTATACACACACAAAATGAAGTGTATCAGGCTTGCGATCCCAGGGCGGAGACTTTCGAAGCATAGTCTGCATGTTTAACATCGTTTCCTTTGCTGAGCTCAGTGCAGTGAATGTATAGGTTGAAAATCGTTAGCTTTAGAGTTGGAATAACTTCTCTGTTTTCTTTCTGCATTTAAGTGTGTTGTAGTCACATCTCCATTGTTTCTCTTGTGACGAAAATGCCCCCAAAACCCAGTTTTATGTTAGCCAAACCTTACTACATTCTCACCTTTTCTTCTAGCAATAGCATCCAAGCATTTCCGTCTGGTAAATCCTAGTTCTCTTTTATTCCACAAACTTGACGTCTTTTTTAGTATTTTAAATCCATGACTGCGTGTTCCCGCACGTGTGTGTAAACTGTGCTAAAAATAGACTTACTTACAAATCCAACATGGCGGCTATTCGATTTTGTAAAAACATTGGCCATTGGCCGAAAGTTCTTACATTATTTGTGGATGACTGAGACTTTTAAAAAGTGATTCAATACATTAAAAAGTTGTTATGAATAGTTATTTAGCTTCTTTAAATGAGAACTTGGTAATTTCGAAGCGATTAGGAAAGTTAGGAAACTTTTCATGACCACTTTGAACTTTCGTCTGAAAAGTGATTGGGTAATGAATATTCATAATTGTGATGTCACTGCATTTTCTTAATGAACTTAGGGCTTGTTTACGTTTATTGAGGGTCTGTAAACATTACAGGAAATTAGCATTCTGGCTTATTGTGTAAAGTGTATTCACATTTAAGGGCAGCTTAAGGATACAGAAACTTATGAAGATTAATTTCTAGCCTTTTATCTAATATTTTATTGTATAATTGTGAGAATTTAGGGAATATTTGTGGCATTGTAATTCACGTTGCTGTAAACTTTACAATTGTGGGTGTGGCCTAATTAGTTGTGTGTAATATTCGGCGCGAAGTTCAAAGCGTAAGGGGCAAATTTGGTTCATTCTGGGTTCTTTGGTTGACTTTACTGCCGATTTCTGAGGTTATAATAATTGATATCGCTTTGGGGAGGAATTTTCTTGGGGAGCTGAGGCTGAGATAGTTTGACAGTAAGTCAACCTTACTACTTGAGTTGGGGAGCCAAGTATTGGGGAGCTAAATATTGGGGAGCCAAGCTGCATTGATTTAATTAGGGAGCCAATTCGACTTGAGTTGGGGAGCCAAGTATTGGGGAGCTAAATATTGGGGAGCCAAGTTGAGTTGGGGAGCCAAGCTTTGGGGAGCCAAGCTTTGGGGAGCCAAGTTTTGGGGAGCCGAGTTTTAGGGAGCCAAATTTGGGGAGCCCGAGTCGTGGAGCAGATAAATAGACAGTTTAATTGCTGTGATTTTACATCACATCAGCTCTAGTTTATTGATTACTGACTGGAGGAGTCAGATGAAGTTAGGCTGACGAGTCTGTTTTTTCTTGAGGAGTTAATCGGTAAGGCCTGGGGCCTTGGATTTATTTGTAAGAGGCCAGGGGCCTAACACGAGAAGTGTAATTTGTCGAGTAGGAAAGAGGCTTAAACGAGGCCTAGTGCTTGCTTCGATTTGATCGACGGGGATAAACGATACCCTGTCCAACTCGATTACTCTGTGTGCGACCTCCCATTCCCTTCCTCCCAATCTCCTCCCCTAATTAATATACTTAAATATTGTAGTATTTAATGTATACTCTAGTCACAGTCGTCAGTAATCTAGTATAAACTTACGAGAATAGTGGAACTCACTGGATTAGTAAATATAGTTTCTTTGGAGTGCAGACTGGATTGTAAATAATTTTCGAGGTGATAAATATTTATAGCACCTGATTTAGTCAACATTCTATTTGTTTTACTGTGATTGGAGTCGCTGATTTTGAATTAAATAATGGTTACAGTTTTGTTCTGAATTCCTGTTTTCCCAACCTTATTTAATTAAGTCCACTCTCTCGTGGAGTGCTTTCCCCTTGGTAAATTTCGTCTTATATTTTGACCCGGATTCAAGCCAGCTATTGAGAATCTCTAAACCGGAGAGGCGAAACTCCGGAGGTTCAGGCCTTAACTATTTCGCCTGGTGGCAGCGCTATCTAAAGGTTTCATTGCGGATTATTATTACCCCCCCCCCCCCCCCCCCCCCACCTTATAGGAGTGGTTTTTGAAACAAACTTTGGAGCCTAAAATTATAGTCTACAGAGAAGCACACAAACAATTCAGTTATTGAAGCAAGTCTCACTCCCAGATGACATCACTCTTTCTTAGGAATATTTTACAGGTATATAAAAACTAAAGAAATCTAAAACTGCTTTAAAAGTGCCAATATAAAAAAATAAAATGTATCTTTTAAATGCTCCATTTAACTAATCTGTTGCATTGCATTTTGAATTTACAAGCCGTAAGGCTATACGGAGAATAATTTGTATATACATGTACTCACAAAGGTACCACGCCCTAACACGTTTTTACCAAACCAATTTAGTCATTTACATTTAATTTTCAAATTTGGTCAATCTATACATTTCATTTGGTACATTACAGATCAAATTCGTCTACGATGTTGCCCAAAGGCAGCATTCAGAGATCGAATTTGTCTTATATCAGTTAATTTAAGACTTATGCTAATTAAACTAGTCCGATGTGTGCTTGACTCAAACACACACCAGACTAGTTTAATTAACGTACATATAAAATTGATTGATATAAGACGAATTCGATTTCTGAATGCTGCCTTTACGCATTAAGCGTATTAGAAGAATTTGATCTGAATTGACAAATATTTCTGAGACACTGTTTGAAATGAGTAACCAATGGAAATTGAATGGAAGTTGGTTTAAAGCAATTTCACCGCAACTTAATTAGGCTTTACATTTGAGCACGAATATTTTGTAATGCACATACTAACGATTTTAAGCAATCATTTAGCAAGAGAAAGATTCACAGTTTTAATTAATTGTATTTTAAATGTGTGCACGTTATTAATAATAATAGATATATAATACGATTTATGACGCGTATTTTCACAAGTTACAAATGCGCGGGTAAGGACAACTCCAGAAGTTGCGGGTGTTAGGTAAGGAATTCTAGCATCGGGAACCAGACACTGATAAGGCCTCGTCCCATGCCCTCTTGAATGTGGTCTTATTATGTACTTCGGCAATGTGTTTTGCAGGGCTTTGTGCATGAAAACGGACGTTTTCAAGTTGATGCGCGGTGTAACTGCAGCATTAAACTAATGTAATTGTTGTAGGAGTGGATAGGTACATGTCAATACCGCAAATGGAGGGCTTTTATGTAAGTACACACTCACATACTGAGGACACCTTGCAAACCGAGCGCGTCCTCGGTATGAAATATTGTAAAAAATGGCACTTTCGTGGCCGTTTTTGACTGTTGGTTAAATATCAAAGCGTTTGGGAGGAGTCCTCGGTTGACGCATAAGACCTGACGTGAGGCAGTATGCACATTTTTTACCCCGTCAAATAAAACGCAAACAGTATTAACCTGAATGGCATAGCGCCCTCCTTTGGTTGCGCGTGTGACAACAACGTAAATACATGTATACATGTACATTACATGTTATGTACATTACATGTACATTACATGTCTCTAATTAAACTAGTCCAGACATGTCTTAACTATTATAACGTTGTTTTGGCCTAAGTGCATATTGTAGTTTATGCGAAGACGTGGTCATATGCAGCTAGCTATAGGTGTACCATGGAGCTGGAATAAATGGTAAGTAGAGCAATTGTATTTGGAAGCTTGCATAGCTCACTCTATGTCATTACATATATGACATGCTAATTTACGTTGTAAGGTAATTTGTAGTCATGGCCTCGATCTCTCACTCTAGTCTATAGGATGATGTGGGAAGTGAATATGCCTAATTTCAGAATAATATAGAAGTTATAACCAAATGTAACTGCTTTATTTTGCCAACGCAAGCATGAGTTGTTGAGCACCGTGCGAACAAGAAATAGTTAATTTTAGTTATTGTATAAATAATAAAACAAATAAGTAGCCACAATTTTTAATATTTACTTGTATTATCAGTTTAATGGTATATTGTTGTATTGTTGTCTTGTTACAGCTAGCTAGCTAGTCTAGGTGTGGCTGACAGAACTACCATAACAAACATGAAACGAAGTAGTCGTCTTGATGGAACCTTGACAAATCACCAGTATCATGAAGGGGAGAACGTAATCGCACTGTGGCCTCCAGATTCATCATGGTATCCTGCCGTAATAATCTCCTTCACCAAAGGTAAGTGCGGAGCCTCTAAAAGGACATATGACGAAAACAAATGGAATGCCCTCTTAATTTGTGGGTTCACGTTAACCTTGCGTCAAGACCGTGCTGTAAAACATATTTACTTAACCGATTTCTAACAATTGCACAAAATGATTTCGAGCGCAGGAAATTATTTCAAGCGCACAAAAAATAAATTATTTCAAGCGCACAAAAAATAAATTATTTCGAGCACACAAATTATTTCGAGCTCATGAAATTATTTTTTTCGAGCGCACGGGAAATGATTTCGTGGGCACAAAATGATTTCATGGGCACGAAATGATTTCGTGGGCAAGAAATACAAAACTAAATTTATTTTGTCACGGTGATTACTATTCGTCACGGTGATTACTATTCGTCATATGTCCCATTAGGGGTTCCGTAGGTAAGAAATGTAATCCATAATGTAGAATCCCATTTGTCACACATAAATTAAGACAGCTGTATACCCTCTTACATCCCCCCATGACATGTACCACATGTAAATAAACAATGCTATTTTTCCTAAACTTGATTCCTCCCCCCCCCCCCCTTCAGAACCAAAAATATATATGATCTGTAAACAACAAATACTTTTCAACATTCCACTCCCAATTGCATGTAATCCCTTTAAAGTTTAATTAGTTGAATTTGTGGCTTTCTTATCAGGAAAGTACTGCGTCCGGTACACTGTTGGTGTGACACGCTGCCTATTTGAGCACCAGGTGAGAAAATTACCATAGAATGCATTAATTAACAGACAGGTTAGGAAGAATACAAATGAAATGCGTAATTCTTCCAAATAGGCACTTGGGGAGACAAATTAGCGTAAGTTTTTAGGTAATAAGGAGACAGTGGCACTTAGGGAGACATTTTAGTGTCTCCCTAAGTGTCTACCTACCCTAAAAAAGATATTTGGGAGTTATTTTTGTCCTAGAACGACAGATTTTGGTCTAAATAGCAAATTTTGAAGATTTTAGACAAAAGGGTTAGGGTAAACAAGTTAGGACTGTTTTAAGTTTGTGTACATCTCTACGGGATTGTCTCCCCAAGTGCCTATTTGGAGGTACAATAATAATAATTACCATTATTATTATTATTAATATGAACAACGCCTGTATTGTACGCTGACTACAAGTATTTCATTAGTGAACTGCTCAGTCTTAGAAGTCATATAATGAATGCACATGACACAAATTCTCATTTGAATTACATATCTTTTTATGAAGAGGATAAATACCGGTATGTCGTCATTTAAGTTGCACATCAAGGGCGAATGTTGTTGCTTGTGATAGTGTTAAAATGGATAGTATATTTTAGAGATAACCCAAAGAAATTGTTATTTGTTTAAAATTAAATGTGATTTTAATTTGATTTCTATGCCAGGTGGCCCATCCGATTTTCTCTAGTCCGCACTTAAATGGTTCAGACAGTCTACAAAGCAGTTCCAGTTGGGATGATGGCCCACAGGCTGATTCTGGTACAGGACCTGCCGTTTGTCCTGCTCCATATGAGGTAATTCACACACACTCAACTTGTTTTCAGAACCCTATCAAATATTCACTCTGGGTGCCCAGAAGCCAGAAACAAATTTATAAATCAAGTGTTTTTTGCAAGCACCCCCCCCCCCTTCACCCCCCTTCACCCCCCCCCCCCCCCCCTTCACCCCCCTTCACCCCCCCCCCCCCCCCCCCCGCCCACCCCCCCCCCCCCTTTCACCCCCCTTTCACCCCCCTTCACCCCCCCCCCACACCCACCCCTCCCCCCCCCACACCCACCCCTCCCCTCGCCCTCTCCTTCAGAGGGGCAACTAGTCCGAGGCAATTAGGCATATGCGTCTACCCCTAAAGAAAATAACAGTGGTGTTTGGGTTTTTTTTCACTCGTTCTAAATCATAAACGTTTTCTGCATCCGGCAACATAGAAAGTAGTAAGATTTTGATTCATCAGTGAACTTGTTTTCTGAACCCTATCAAATATTCACTCTGGGTGCCCAGAAGCCAGAAACAAATTTGTATTACATATGAATTACATATCTTTTTATGAAGAGGATAAATACCGGTATGTCGTCATTTAAGTTGCACATCAAGGGCGAATGTTGTTGCTTGTGATAGTGTTAAAATGGCTAGTATATTTTAGAGATAACCCAAAGAAATTGTTATTTGTTTAAAATTAAATGTGATTTTGATTTGATTTCTATGCCAGGTGGCCCATCCGATTTTCTCTAGTCCGCACTTAAATGGTTCAGACAGTCTACAAAGCAGTTCCAGTTGGGATGATGGCCCACAGGTTGATTCTGGTACAGGACCTGCCGTTTGTCCTGCTCCATATGAAGCCTCAAGTGCCGAGTCACAGAGATCATCAACCGAGGCTACTGAGACCGGTCACTTAACAGTCATGGAGACCAGCAATGAAAGTGGGCACAGGAAATGGGACAAGAAACACTTCTGCTTTTTCTGTGAAGTACCTTAATCTAAGTTGCCCCGTCATCTCCAGTCATGTCACAAAGAAGAGAGCGAAGTTGTAGAGATTGCGTCTGAGACCAACCCAAGTGCCCGTAAGATACTTCTGTGGAAAATCCGCAATGTTGGTAATCATAGGCACAATTGCCAAGTCCTTCGGAAAGGCCGGGGTGCACTTATTGTAGGATATAGGCCTAATCATAAGGTAGCTCCACATGCATACGGACCGTGCATATATTGTTATGGCTATTATGTGCGAAGTGATCTCTGGCGTCACCAGTGCCCACTGAAACCTGCACTCCCTGCACACTCGCATGGTAGCACTACCACAACTCCTCTGCGTAGACGTGTTGCTCACAAGAGTGATTTGTTAAAGCCTCCACCTGTCGGTGTGTCTTTCCAGTTGAACCAGGTTCTTATTCCGATGAAGAGAGATGAGGTGACTCTGCTGGCCAAGAATGACACTTTGATTGTGGAAGTAGCCAAGCGGGAATACGCGAAAATCGGGCACGATGTAGATCAACATGGCTACATCCGAAACAAGATACGGGAATTGGGTCGTCTTGTCATACAACTCCGCAAGAATACACACCAGCCAAATGCATCACTTGAATTATTTGTCCACCCCCACTACCTGAATGATATCATCAAGGCTGTTCACGGTATTGCTGGCTTTAATGAAGACAAGCAGTTGTATGATGTTCCGTCTCTAGCTTTAAAGATTGGACATTCCATCAAGAAGTGTGCACTCATACTTAAAGGAAATGCTCTAGAGTCTGGCCAAAAGCAAAAAGCGCAACACGCTGAAGAATTTCTGCAGTTGTGCGAACTGACCATGTATCCACCCATGCACACAGAACACTGTACCAAGAAAAGCGCAACAAACCTAAAATTCTGCCGACAAATGCTGATGTTGTGAAAATGTCGGCGTTCCTCCATGAAGCTGGCAACAGGGAAGTGGAACTTGTCCAGGATGCTCGGGGCGAACAAATTGGACCAGCTTGGAAGAGATTGAATGAAGTCGCACTGTGCCACCTTATTATGTTCAACCGCAGAAGGCAGGGGGAAGTATCAAAGATGAAACTAGAAGACTTTCAGAAGCACACAACAGCTAGTGTCAACGGGGAATGCCTGCTGACTGATCTTGAACGGCATCTGTGCAAGATGTTCAGAGTTGTCGAAATAGTTGGCAAGAGGGGTCGAACTGTTCCTGTGCTTCTCAGCCATGAGGTGGTGGCGTGGTTGAGTGCTCTGATTGCAAGAAGAAATGAAGCTGGAGTCGCCCACGACAACACCTACTTGTTTGCACGATGTTCTTATGGAGGTACAGGTCATATAAGAGAATGTGACTGTATAAGAGTGTACGCAGACATGGCGGGCCTTGACAATGCTGCCAGCATCCGGTCTACAAAACTTCGTAAGCACGTGGCAACCGCTTCGCAAATTCTTGCCTTGAAGGAACATCAACTTGAAACACTTGCAAACTTCATGGGTCATGATTTGCGTGTCCATCGTGAATACTACCAGTTGCCAGATACTGTGCAGAGGGTCACCAAACTTTCTAGGCTTTTTCTCAGCTTGGAGAGGAGAAACTTGCCTTCCCAGCAGGGCAAATCCCTGGATGAACTGCATGTCACTGGTGGTAAGGACACAGTTGTTTTAAATTATTTACTCAACAGCAAAAGAAAGACATTAATTATTGCTTTTGTTGAAAAATACTTGATCAGTAATTACTATTCACTAATACATCTTCAACAGCGAAAGAAATGCAAGAAATAACATTTTGTTATCAGTTCACAATATATGATAACAAATGGTATACGTGTTTTTGTGCATTTCTTTTGCTATTGCTCCTGCATTACAGAACAAGAAAGAGAAAAAAAGAAAAATAGAAAGAAACAGACCACAGAAATTTGACAAGAGTTGAGTCCACCTTTCTGAATTTACATGCAGGACAACAACCAACTGTCAGGTATGTGTGCATTAAGCTAACAAAAACTTCTCTTTGTGACTTGCAGAAGGCTTCACTAGTGACGAGGACAGCGATAACAGCAGTGACAATTCCTGTGATGTGCCCAGTGAAAACAGTAAGTTTAGGCTTTTATGTGTCTGTATTTTAACCAGTTCGCGCCGGATAACGTATATAAACGCAAAAATTTTCAAAAATTCAAAACGGATGACGCATAAACACGCCAAGTTCAAGTTCGGAAATGTATGTCAGCAGCGCGCAAGGCCGGAAATGCGTGGGTGTGCTTCCCGGCACTATCAGCCTGAACCCGCTTCGGATCGAGTTTTGTTAAAAATAATCCCGCCCGTGGGCTCGGCGATGTTAAAATAATCCCGGCGCAAACTGGTTAAGTCGGGCTGTCTTTAAAAAAACAATTGTCTGTCTGTCCATTTGTTTGTTCATCTGGCTATCGGGCTGTCTGAATTAAAAGTGCCTAAATATCTGTGTTTTATATCGACTTGTTTCCTATTTGACATTAGGTACTCGACAGGCTCCTATCAGTGTTCCATCTGGAAGTCTGGCATCTCTGAACAACTCGAGACGAGTGAAACGTCGTCCCTGGACTGCCGAGGAGAAGGGAGACGTTACGAAGGGTTTGCAGAAATTCTTTCTGCTGAAGAAGCTTCCTGGCAAACGAGACATCGAAACATCCTGTCTTGTGGCACTGCAGACACGAAGCTAGAGGAACATCAAAGACTTTTGTCGGAACAAAATGAAGCTTCATCAAAGCTAAGCAGGGTGTTTCGTCAGTTCACATACATGTACGGATGCGTCAGAGTACTTGACTATTTAGAATTTGCAATCGCAATGATGACTTTAGAATGCACATCAATAAGAAACCAATGGACAACCAGCATTTTAGTGTCGTGTCCTCACTTTGATAGGTGTGATTCACACACACTCAAGTGTCCTCCATTGGATAGAATGACAAGTATGCCCTCAGTGTGGTAGTGTCTACATGTGTGGGTGCGTTTGTTTTTGATTGAAATAGGGGACGTATGACAAAGGGGACAATGGGGTCCCCTATTCCGCAAAGGTCCCCGATTCAGACTCGTGTGCAAATCCTATGGAGATCATCCGAAAACGTTAGAGTACAAACAAAAGAGGGAAGACGGTCGGACAATGCCCCGTCCCCTATTGACGGCATTTACCCACTTCAGTGCGTGTGTGTATGTGATACGACCGGTATTATTTAGAAAACTTGAAGATAGACATTACTCCTAATAGTTATTATTAGCAAGGGTTTTCACAACATTTTAAGTTTTACACTGAGCTGATTAATGTGTCATTGTTAATGTACCTTGCTAGATCAGATTTGTAGCATGCACCAATTTAGTCATTTACCAATTAATTTCAAAATTTGGTCGTCTATTTAAACATTTCATTTCGTTATTCTAGATCAAATTCGTCTACGCTGTTGCCCAAAGGCATCATTCAGAGATCAAATTCAGATAAATTTCAAACTGATGCTAATTAAATTAGTCCGATGTGTGCTTGACTCAAACACACATAAGTTAACATAAGTTAGAAATTGATTGAAATAAAACGAATTCGATCTCTGAATGCCGCCTTTCCGCATTATTAATAAGCTAATAATTATTAGACGAATTTGATCCGTATTAACAAATATGCCTGAGACAATGTTCAAAATGAGTGACCAAAATGTGAAATTGAATGGAAATTAGTTGGAAGCAATAAAACTATTTTAAGCAATCATTAAGCTAGAGAAATATTCACAGTTTTATTTAACTGTATTTTAAATGTTAGCACGTTGATAATCAATGCACGATAATAATAAATAAAACAATAACAACATTTAGTGTTTCACTGAGCTGATAAATTGTTCAGTTTTAATGTACCTTGCTAAGTTCAGATTTGTACCATGCATCAAAAGCAAGTGATCATACGTGTGTACCTTTGAATAGAAACAAACTTATTTTATAGTTTGATATAACTTATTTATAGTTATTGAATTGATGTTAAATATGTCGTTTCGTGATGCACATCATAATCAAGAAACGTTAAAGCTATAGAAAAAATGGTTGTTATCAATTGCACTTTGAATAACAAGTTGGTCAATATTGTCAAGCCAAGTAAGGCTTTTGTATCTCTTTTGTTTGTTTATGTAATAAACAAGATTTTTAACCCTAACTAAGGTGTGTGCAAAATCATATTGATTTTTGAGGATAGAGGACTGTTAGGGATAAAGAAGCTTCACCACTGTATGGACACGATTACTAAATGTTAAGTTCAGTCATTTGTAGCATCATGTCCAGACTTTTAGAATAAAAATACATTAACATTTAATTATCATAATTGTTGAAATCTGAAAGTCGTTCATGTTTAATGTTGCATTATTGACTGACTGGGAGTTGTGTGATTATTTCTATATTTCTGATAGCTCTATCAGAAATAGTGACATTTATATTCTAATAGAGATACATCTATTAGAATATTAGTTATTTCTATTTAATTGAAACTAGTAAAGTGCTAGTTCAAAATGTGCCTGTTCGGAACGGGCAAATGGCTTGGCCTCCGTAGACCCGCGAGCTCCGTAGACCGTAGGCGGTCGTGAAGGCACAAGACCGACTGCCTGGCGCCGGTCGAAAACGAACGCCGTTCGTCTTGCTTTTCTCAGCATCCATGATTGCAAAACTCTGAACAGCTCAGTTAAACGATATTTACTATAAAATACAACACCCCAAATACCACTCATTCATGATAATTCAAGCAATTACCAATGGTGTATCCTTCCTTTAAGTCCTTCATACCTTACGCATCACCTAAGGAGGGGGAGAAGTGGGGGAGGGGAAGAAGTGGGGGATGGGAAGAAGTGGGGGAGGGGAGAAGTGGGGACGGGGAAAAGTGGGGAGGGGGAGTATTGGGGGAGGGGAGAAGTGGGGGAGGGGGAGAAGTGGGGGAGGGGAGAAGTGGGGGAGGGAGAAGTGGGAGGGGAGGGAAGGTTACCACTCCCCTTCCTTCCCCCCTTCCCTCCATTCTTGCTTCAAATGATTTCCACACCGCGCGACCCTCCCCATCTTTTCAGTGTGTTTTCACGGGACCATTCAGCCCTTCAGACTATCAGCTTTAATACAATAGATCTGGGAACGAGATGAGGAGACTTTCAACACACTGCAGAATACACTGCACAATACACTGCATGTCACTGGTTCATCTGACTGGTAAGTATAACCCCAGCAATCCCAAAAGTGCCATATGGACGCAATGAAGCATACATTCTCTTTACCATTGTGACTTTACGTCACACAAATACAATCGGCTTTCATTCCCTCTGCTCTCTTATCCCTTTCGCTACCATGGGCTCCATTTGGCACAAAACCGGGGCTCTTTTTGGCACCAAGCTCATACTAGATTTGGTAAAAATGTAAAGAGCGCCCTCACTTTGGAGATCGGCCTTTGATTGGTGAGACCCCACGCGCGTGTCCTAAAAAACAAGTCACCATGGCGGATCCTTCAGACATTCTTGACGAAATATTCGCGATTAGCGGTTCTAATATATCTGATGAGACTTCCTCATCATCCGATGATTTGGAAGAGTTGGTCGCTACCTCCTCCAATTCATCTGACAAGCCGAACTTCAGGTAGAGAGGTTACTAAACCATGTCAATGTGAACTTAGTTACACAGAAATCCGTTAAACAGTAGGCCCTAGTACCAGTGTTGTAGTCGAGTCACCTATGTCGAGTCCGAGTCCGAGTCCCGAGTCACTTGGTCCGAGTCCGAGTCCGAGTCCCGAGTCACTTGGTCCGAGTCCGAGTCCGAGTCACGAGTCACTTGGTTCGAGTCCGAGTCCGAGTCACGAGTCACTTGTTTAAATAATTAAATAGTTAAAATACTAGTTCAACCAGTTCACTGGATCACTATTGATCGCAAATTATGTCGTAAAATAAGAATTGGAAATGACAAAATAAAACACATTTAATTTAAACAAAGTTCTGTGCCTGCAGTTAACATTTTATTTTAGGTTTTACCGATACTCCTTGCCCCCTTTAAGTTGTGCCGGTCCGTTCTTAAATTTTTCGCTTGCAAAATTTGAACATCGCACTTGATTTTGAAGTTTCAAAATTTGTTTTAAAAGTTGGTGTAACCAAAAGAATCAATACGAGGAACGACAGATGCCATGGTTTAAAAATTGTTGTAGCGACTAGCGAACTGACGTGAGGTGACCAAGCGTGTGTGGTGGATAATGGTCATGTGTGTCGACATGTGTGAAAACTGGTGCAAACAACACACAGCCATCTCAGTGCAATATACATGTACATGTACACGCATACATGTAGACACTACCACACTGAGGGCATACTTGTCATTCTATCCAATGGAGGACACTTGAGTGTGTGTGAATTACACCTATCAAAGTGAGGACACTACACTAAATTGCTGGTTGTCCATTGGTTTCATATTGATGTGCATTCTAAAGTCATCATTGCGATTGCAAATTCTAAATAGTCAAGTACTCTGACGCATCCGTACATGTATGTGAACTGACGAAACACCCTGCTTAGCTTTGATGAAGCTTCATTTTGTTCCGACAAAAGTCTTTGATGTTCCTCCAGCTTCGTGTCTGCAGTGCCACAAGACAGGATGTTTCGATGTCTCGTTTGCCAGGAAGCTTCTTCAGCAGAAAGAATTTCTGCAAACCCTTCGTAACGTCTCCCTTCTCCTCGGCAGTCCAGGGACGACGTTTCACTCGTCTCGAGTTGTTCAGAGATGCCAGACTTCCAGATGGAACACTGATAGGAGCCTGTCGAGTACCTAATGTCAAATAGGAAACAAGTCGATATCAAACACAGATATTTAGGCACTTTTAATTCAGACAGCCCGATAGCCAGATGAACAAACAAATGGACAGACAGACAATTGTTTTTTTAAAGACAGCCCGACTTAACCAGTTTGCGCCGGGATTATTTTAACATCGCCAAGCCCACGGGCGGGATTATTTTTTACGAAACTCGATCTGAAGCGGGTTCAGGCTGATAGTGCCGGGAAGCACACCCACGCATTTCCGGCCTTGCGCGCTGCTGACATACATTTCCGAACTTGAACTTGGCAGGTTTATGCGTCATTCGTTTTGAATTTTGGAAAATTTTTGCGTTTATATACGTCATCCGGCGCGAACTGGTTAAAATACAGACACATAAAAGCCTAAACTTACTGTTTTCACTGGGCACATCACAGGAATTGTCACTGCTGTTATCGCTGTCCTCGTCACTAGTGAAGCCTTCTGCAAGTCACAAAGAGCAGTTTTTGTTAGATTAATGCACACATACCCGACAGTTGGTTGTTGTCCTGCATGTAAATTCGGAAAAGTGGACTCAACTCGTCAAATTTCTGTGGTCTGTTTCTTTCAAATTTTTCTCTATTTCTCTTTCTTGTTCTGTAATGCAGGAGCAATAGCAAAAGAAATGCACACAAACACGTATACCATTTGTTATCATATATTGTGAACTGATAACAAAATGTTATTTCTTGCATTTCTTTCGCTGTTGAAGATGTATTAGTGAATAGTAATTACTGATCAAATATTTTTCAACAAAAGCAATAATTAATGTCTTTCTTTTGCTGTTGAGTAAATAATTTAAAACAACTGTGTCCTTACCACCAGTGACATGCAGTTCATCCAGGGATTTGCCCTGCTGGGAAGGCAAGTTTCCCCTCTCCAAGCTGAGAAAAAGTCTAGAAAGTTTGGTGACCCTCTGCACAGTATCTGGCAACTGGTAGTATTCACGATGGACACGCAAATCATGACCCATGAAGTTTGCAAGTGTTTCAAGTTGATGTTCCTTCAAGGCAAGAATTTGCGATGCGGTTGCCACGTGCTTACGAAGTTTTGTAGACCGGATGCTGGCAGCATTGTCAAGGCCCGCCATGTCTGCGTACAATCTTATACAGTCACATCCTCTTATATGACCTGTACCTCCATAAGAACATCGTGCAAACAAGTAGGTGTTGTCGTGGGCGACTCCAGCTTCATTTCTCTTCGCAATCAGAGCACTCAACCACGCCACCACCTCATTGCTGAGAAGCACAGGAACAGTTCGACCCCTCTTGCCAACTATTTCGACAACTCTGAACATCTTGCACAGATGCCGTTCAAGATCAGTCAGCAGGCATTCCCCGTTCACACTAGCTGTTGTGTGCTTCTGAAAGTCTTCTAGTTTCATTTTTGATACCTCCCCTTGCCTTCTGCGGTTGAACATAATAAGGTGGCACAGTGCGACTTCATTCAATCTCTTCCAAGCTGGTCCAATTTGTTCGCCCCGAGCATCCTGGACAAGTTCCACTTCTCTGTTGCCAGCTTCATGGAGGAACGCCGACATTTTCACAACATCAGCATTTGTCGGCAGAATTTGAGGTTGGTTGCGCTTTCCTTGGTACAGTGTTCTGTGTGCATGGGTGGATACACGGTCTCGCCAGGTCAGTTCGCACAACTGCAGAAATTCTTCAGCGTGTTGGGCTTTTTGCTTTTGGCCAGACTCTAGAGCATTTCCTTTAAGTATGAGTGCACACTTCTTGATGGAATGTCCAATCTTTAAAGCTAGAGACGGAACATCATACAACTGCTTGTCTTCATTAAAGCCAGCAATACCGTGAATAGCCTTGATGATATCATTCAGGTAGTGGGGGTGGACAAATAATTCAAGTGATGCATTTGGTTGGTGTGTATTCTTGCGGAGTTGTATGACAAGACGACCCAATTCCCGTATCTTGTTTCGGATGTAGCCATGTTGATCTACATCGTGCCCGAGTTTCGCGTATTCCCGCTTGGCTACTTCCACAATCAAAGTGTCATTCTTGGCCAGCAGAGTCACCTCATCTCTCTTCATCGGAATAAGAACCTGGTTCAACTGGAAAGACACACCGACAGGTGGAGGCTTTAACAAATCACTCTTGTGAGCAACACATCTACGCAGAGGAGTTGTGGTAGTGCTACCATGCGAGTGTGCAGGGAGTGCAGGTTTCAGTGGGCACTGGTGACGCCAGAGATCACTTCGCACATAATAGCCATAACAATATATGCACGGTCCGTATGCATGTGGAGATACCTTATGATTAGGCCTATATCCTACAATAAGTGCACCCCGGCCTTTCCGAAGGACTTGGCAATTGTGCCTATGATTACCAACATTGCGGATTTTCCACAGAAGTATCTTACGGGCACTTGGGTTGGTCTCAGACGCAATCTCTACAACTTCGCTCTCTTCTTTGTGACATGACTGGAGATGACGGGGCAACTTAGATTGAGGTACTTCACAGAAAAAGCAAAAGTGTTTCTTGTCCCATTTCCTGTGCCCACTTTCATTGCTGGTCTCCATGACCGTTATGTGACCGGTCTCAGTAGCCTCGGTTGATGATCTCTGTGACTCGGCACTTGAGGCTTCATATGGAGCAGTACAAACGGCAGGTCCTCTACCAGAATCAGCCTGTGGGCCATCATCCCAAATGGAACTGCTTTGTAGACTGTCTGAACCATTTAAGTGCGGATTCAAGAAACTCGGATGGGCCACCTGGCATAGAAATCAAATCAAAATCACATTTAATTTTAAACAAATAACAATTTCTTTGGGGAGGGGTGGGAGGGCGAGGGGAGGGGTGGGTGTGTGGGGGAGGGGTGGGTGTGTGTGGGGGGGGGGGGGTGAAGGGGATGGTGCTTGCCAAAAACACTTTATTTACAAATTTGTTTCTGGCTTCTGGGCACCCACAGTGAATATTTGATAGGGTTCAGAAAACAAGTTCACTAATGAATCAAAATCTTACTACTTTCTATGTTGCCGGATGCAGAAAACGTTTATGATTTAGAACGAGTGGAAAAAAACCAAAACACCACTGTTATTTTCTTTCGGGGTAGACGCATATGCCTAATTGCCTCGGACTAGTTGACCCTCTAAAGGAGAGGGAGTTGGGAGTAGGGGTGGGAGGGGTGGGGTGTGGGGTGTGGTGTGGGGTGGGGTGGGGGGGGGGGGGGTGAAAGGGGGGGGGGGGTGCTTGCAAAAAAAACACTTGATTTATAAATTTGTTTCTGGCTTCTGGGCACCCAGAGTGAATATTTGGGTTCTGAAAACAAGTTGAGTGTGTGTGAATTACCTCATATGGAGCAGTACAAACGGCAGGTCCTCTACCAGAATCAGCCTGTGGGCCATCATCCCAAATGGAACTGCTTTGTAGACTGTCTGAACCATTCAAGTGCGGATTCAAGAAACTCGGATGGGCCACCTGGCATAGAAATCAAATCAAAATCACATTTAATTTTAAACAAATAACAATTTCTTTGGGGAGGGGTGGGAGGGCGAGGGGAGGGGTGGGTGTGTGGGGGAGGGGTGGGTGTGTGGGGGGGGGGGGGGGGAAGGGGGGGGGATGGTGCTTGCCAAAAACACTTTATTTACAAATTTGTTTCTGGCTTCTGGGCACCCACAGTGAATATTTGATAGGGTTCAGAAAACAAGTTCACTAATGAATCAAAATCTTACTACTTTCTATGTTGCCGGATGCAGAAAACGTTTATGATTTAGAACGAGTGGAAAAAACCCAAAACACCACTGTTATTTTCTTTCGGGGTAGACGCATATGCCTAATTGCCTCGGACTAGTTGCCCCTCTGAAGGAGAGGGAGTTGGGAGTAGGGGTGGGAGGGGTGGGGTGTGGGGTGGGAAGGGGGGGTGAAAGGGGGGGGGTGCTTGCAAAAAAAACACTCGATTTATAAATTTGTTTCTGGCTTCTGGGCACCCAGAGTGAATATTTGGGTTCTGAAAACAAGTTGAGTGTGTGTGAATTACCTCATATGGAGCAGTACAAACGGCAGGTTCTGTACCAGAATCAGCCTGTGGGCCATCATCCCAAATGGAACTGCTTTGTAGACTGTCTGAACCATTTAAGTGCGGATTCAAGAAACTCGGATGGGCCACCTGGCATAGAAATCAAATCAAAATCACATTTAATTTTAAACAAATAACAATTTCTTTGGGGAGGGGTGGGAGGGCGAGGGGAGGGGTGGGTGTGTGGGGGAGGGGTGGGTGTGTGGGGGGGGGGGGGGAAGGGGGGGGGATGGTGCTTGCCAAAAACACTTTATTTACAAATTTGTTTCTGGCTTCTGGGCACCCACAGTGAATATTTGATAGGGTTCAGAAAACAAGTTCACTAATGAATCAAAATCTTACTACTTTCTATGTTGCCGGATGCAGAAAACGTTTATGATTTAGAACGAGTGGAAAAAACCCAAAACACCACTGTTATTTTCTTTCGGGGTAGACGCATATGCCTAATTGCCTCGGACTAGTTGCCCCTCTGAAGGAGAGGGAGTTGGGAGTAGGGGTGGGAGGGGTGGGGTGTGGGTGTGGGGGGGGGGGGGGGTGAAAGGGGGGGGGGTGCTTGCAAAAAAACCACTTGATTTATAAATTTGTTTCTGGCTTCTGGGCACCCAGAGTGAATATTTGGGTTCTGAAAACAAGTTGAGTGTGTGTGAATTACCTCATATGGAGCAGTACAAACGGCAGGTTCTGTACCAGAATCAGCCTGTGGGCCATCATCCCAAATGGAACTGCTTTGTAGACTGTCTGAACCATTTAAGTGCGGATTCAAGAAACTCGGATGGGCCACCTGGCATAGAAATCAAATCAAAATCACATTTAATTTTAAACAAATAACAATTTCTTTGTGTTATCTATAAAATATACTATCTATTTTAACACCATCACAAGCAACAACATTCGCCCTTGATGTGCAACTTAACTGACGACATACCGGTATTTATCCTCTTCATAAAAAGATATGTAATTCAAATGAGAATTTGTGTCATGTGCATTCATTATATGACTTCTAAGACTTCTAAGGCACTTAGGGAGACACTAAAATGTCTCCCTAAGTGCCACTGTCTCCTTATTACCTAAAAAATTACGCTAGTTTGTCTCCCCAAGTGCCTATTTGGAAGAATTACGCATTTCATTGGTATTCTTCCTAACCTGTCTGTTTTTAATTAATGCATTCTATGGTAATTTTCTCACCTGGTGCTCAAATAGGCAGCGTGTCACACCATCAGTGTATCGGACGCAGTACTTTCCTGATAAGAAAGCCACAAATTAAACTAATTAAACTTTAAAGAGATTACATGCAATTGGGAGTGGAATGTTGAAAAGTATTTGTTGTTTACAGATCATATATATTTTTGGTTCTGAAAGGGGGGGGGGGGGGGAGGAATCAAGTTTAGGAAAAATGGCATTGTTTATTTACATGTGGTACATGTCATGGGGGGATGTAAGAGGGTATACAGCTGTCTTAATTTATGTGTAACAAATGGGATTCTACATTATGGATTACATTTCTTACCTACGGAACCCACAACCCTAATGTGGGTTCACGTTAACGTGAACCCACAAATTACGAGGGCATTCCATTTGTTTTCGTCATATGTCCTTTAGAGGCTCCGCACTTACCTTTGGTGAAGGAGATTATTACGGCAGGATACCATGATGAATCTGGAGGCCACAGTGCGATTACGTTCTCCCCTTCATGATGCTGGTGATTTGTCAAGGTTCCATCAAGACGACTACTTCGTTTCATGTTTGTTATGGTAGTTCTGTCAGCCACACCTAGACTACACAACAATACAACAACAATATACCATTAAACTGATAATAAGCCACTTTGGAGTTCCGACTGCGCATGTGCACAACAAGATTCAACAATTTTTCTCAAGGAGGTCAAGTGATACAAACACGGCAGACAAATGCACACAAGGCTATGGGGGACGCGGTAACCAAATCCGCATTTTTTACATTTTCTTGTGAAATCGAAAAAAATAAATAATATTTGTTCGAACAAAAGTTTGGCCACACAAAGCGGCTGAAAACACCAAAACGTAAACAAAAATATGTTACTTAGTAACTTTAAAACACGACGATCTCTTGAAATTTGCTGGTACCCCGCTATGCTTTTGCACGCAATCGATGAAATGTTTATATCGAAAGAAAAATCGTCAAGGGAAAATGTGCGCATGTGCAGTTGGAATACCAAATTGGCTTATACAATTAAATATTAATAATTGTGGCTACTTATTTGTTTTATTATTTATACAATAACTACAATTAACTATTTCTTGTTCGCACGGTGCTCAACAACTCATGCTTGCGTTGGCAAAATAAAGCAGTTAAATTTGGTTATAACTTCTATATTATTCTGAAATTAGGCATATTCACTTCCCATATCATCCTATAGACTAGAGTAAGAGATCGAGGCCATTTAACTAAAAATTACATTACAACGTAAATGAGCACGTCATATACCGTCATCTGGGGTGACTTTGATACTCAGTGTGACTTTGATAAATCACCCCGAATGTCAAAATTGAACAACAAAGTGTCCAAAACTCTGTGTAGTTGTGTTTTTATGATAGTATTTGTCTTTTCTGTCTTCGCAGATACTGATTGAGCTCTGATGTACCGTAACAATCATGCCACGGGTCTATAAACGGAAGGCTGGGTCGAGGGGCTATCAAACCATTAAAGTTATCAGAAAACCCAAATATTTGTATTGTTTGAATAGTTTTGTAGCTTGTGTTTTTTTAAAACGAATTAAAATTATCAAAGTCACCCCAATAAGAGGGTTAATTTGATAACATAGGCTTTATTCATTGGTTATCAATGTCACCCCGACAACGGGGTGACTTTGATATTTTGTTGTGGTTTTAAAAAAAATATGAAAACACAATCTGATGAAGAAATGATTTGGTCTATTGATAGCCAAGAGGCACATTGTTATTAGTTGAAAGAATCAAGGGTGAAAACCCCATTTATCCTACTCAAAAGATATCAGAAGTGCCAAAAACTATCAA